>OW121744.1:24263050-24802598 GCA_933228675.1 Stomorhina lunata
TAGTTCAGTTCTAGTTCAGTTCTAGTTCAGTTCTAGTTCAGTTCTAGTTCAGTTCTAGTTCAGTTCTAGTTCAGTTCTAGTTCAGTTCTAGTTCTGTTCTAGTTCTGTTCTAGTTCTGTTCTAGTTCTGTTCTAGTTCTGTTCTAGTTCTGTTCTAGTTCTGTTCTAGTTCTGTTCTAGTTCTGTTCTAGTTCTAGTTCTGTTCTAGTTCTGTTCTAGTTCTGTTCTAGTTCTGTTCTAGTTCTGTTCTAGTTCTGTTCTAGTTCTGTTCTAGTTCTGTTCTAGTTCTGTTCTAGTTCTGTTCTAGTTCTGTTCTAGTTCTGTTCTAGTTCTGTTCTAGTTCTGTTCTAGTTCTGTTCTAGTTCTGTTCTAGTTCTGTTCTAGTTCTGTTCTAGTTCTGTTCTAGTTCTGTTCTAGTTCTGTTCTAGTTCTGTTCTAGTTCTGTTCTAGTTCTGTTCTAGTTCTGTTCTAGTTCTGTTCTAGTTCTGTTCTAGTTCTGTTCTAGTTCTGTTCTAGTTCTGTTCTAGTTCTGTTCTAGTTCTGTTCTAGTTCTGTTCTAGTTCTGTTCTAGTTCTGTTCTAGTTCTGTTCTAGTTCTGTTCTAGTTCTGTTCTAGTTCTGTTCTAGTTCTGTTCTAGTTCTGTTCTAGTTCTGTTCTAGTTCTGTTCTAGTTCAGTTCTAGTTCTGTTCTAGTTCTGTTCCAGTTCTGTTCCAGTTCTGTTCTAGTTTTGTTCTAGTTCTGTTCTAGTTCTGTTCTAGTTCTGTTCTAGTTCTGTTCTAGTTCTGTTCTAGTTCTGTTCTAGTTCTGTTCTAGTTCTGTTCTAGTTCTGTTCTAGTTCTGTTCTAGTTCTGTTCTAGTTCTGTTCTAGTTCTGTTCTAGTTCTGTTCTAGTTCTGTTCTAGTTCTGTTCTAGTTCCGTTCTAGTTCTGTTCTAGTTCTGTTCTAGTTCTTTTCTAGTTCTGTTCTAGTTCTGTTCTAGTTCTGTTCTAGTTCTGTTCTAGTTCTGTTCTAGTTCTGTTCTAGTTCTGTTCTAGCTCTGTTCTAGTTCTGTTCTAGTTCTGTTCTAGTTCTGTTCTAGTTCTGTTCTAGTTCTGTTCTAGTTCTGTTCTAGTTCTCTTCTAGTTTTGTTCTAGTTCTAGTTCAGATATCTTTATCAAATTTTATATATGGATGATTTTTAAAGCATCAGCGATGTGCTGGTAGCCCTTATGGCGATCCGGTGGAAGCGCGACGAATCTTTCACATATAAGCTTACGTGCGATATTTTCTGCATGTTTTTGATAAATTGTAGCCCTTTCCATAATAAAAATGTATCTATATCTTTAAAAATTTCAATTATATTCGAGCAAAACTGTCAAAAAAAGAAGTATATCTTCAAATGAACTAAATGATAAGTGGCCACCGATACACAGCCACTAAACTTCTTCTGTTATTCTTAACACTCAGTGGAGCATAGGGCCTCAAAGGGCTACTAATACCAGGTATTAAATCCGCAATACTTTTTATATCATCCATTATCAAAGACCTTTTTAAGGTCTTTTTAAACAAGCAATTTTAAATTTTAAAATTTCAAATATTAAATAAATATTTTCTGAAATTCCATTTTACTTCAAAATTTTGTAGGTTTATAATTTAAAGAAAAAGCTATAAGTTAAAACAATTTCTATGTACTTATTAATCATTATTAATTAAACAACAAAAAACAAGAAAAAATTATTCTAGTCAATGTTTCAAGAGTATAAAAATCTTTTAAAACAAATATTTACTTTTTAGACAATTAAAACTTTATGATAATTTAAAAATTTAAATTTAATTTTTTTTTTATAAAAAAAAGCAAAACAATGTAAAACCTTCTAGTCAAAAAGGATAATTATTTAATTTATATTATTTTAAATTTAGCAAAAATGAAAGAAATTAAAAAAAGAAATTGGCAATATTTAATGTAAAATATTTAATTTTTAATTAAAAACTTAAAAATATTATTTATAAATATTTAATGATAAAAAAAACAAAAATATAAAAATACAAAAAAAAAAACAAACAATTAAACACAATAAAATTAATATTATAAATATTACATGTGTATTCTAGTCTAAACATTTAAAAACTAAAAACAAAAAAAAATGAAACACTTAACACTTAATTATTAAACTTTAATTTAAAATTATTCACAATTACACACAACATTTACACAAAGTTAAACCTTAAAACATACAGTTCAAATCACTTAATTATACCCAACAAATAAGCCTTGGTAAAATGACTATATTAGGAAATCGACTGAGCAAATTTTGTTCTTTTTTCTAGGAGTTATTGAATAGAAACCACTTTATATTTTAAGAAAAAAATCTTTGTATCAAAAATTTTTCTATAGAAAATTTTTGTATCAAAAATTTTTCTATAGAAAATTTTTTTATCAAAAATTTTTCTATAGAAAATTTTTTTATCAAAAATTTTTCTATAGAAAATTTTTTTATCAAAAATTTTTTTATAAAAAATTTTTTATTAAAAATTTTTCTATAGAAAATTTTTTTATCAAAAATTTTTCTATAGAAAATTTTTGTATCAAAAATTTTTCTATAGAAAATTTTTTTATCAAAAATTTTTTTATAAAAAATTTTTTTATTAAAAATTTTTCTATAGAAAATTTTTTTATCAAAAATTTTTCTATAGAAAATTTTTTTATCAAAAATTTTTCTATAGAAAATTTTTTTATCAAAAATTTTTTTATAGAAAAATTTTTTTAACAAAAATTTTTCTATAGAAACATTTTTATTAAAAATTTTTTGATAAAACAAAATTTCTGTAGAAAATTTTTTTTATCAAAAATTATTTTATCAAAAATTTTTCTATAGAAAATTTTTTTATCAAACATTTTTCTATAGAAAATTTTTGTATCAAAAATTTTTCTATAGAAAATTTTTTTATCAAAAATTTTTCTATAGAAAATTTTTTTATCAAAAATTTTTTTATAAAAAATTTTTTTATTAAAAATTTTTCTATAGAAAATTTTCTTATCAAAAATTTTTTATAGAAAAATTTTCTTAACAAAAATTTTTCTATAGAAAATTTTTTTAAAAAATAACAAAAAATTTTTTTATCAAAAATTTTATTTAAAATTTTTATTAAAAATTTTTTGATAAAAAAAAATTTCTGTAGAAAATTTTTTTATCAAAAATTATTTTATCAAAAATTTTTCTATAGAAAATTTTTTTATCAAACATTTTTCTATAGAAAATTTTTGTATCAAAAATTTTTCTATAGAAAATTTTTTTTATCAAAAATTTATCTATAAAAAATTTTTTTATAAAAAATTTTTTTATTAAAAATTTTTCTATAGAAAATTTTTTTATCAAAAATTTTTCTATAGAAAATTTTTTTATCAAAAATTTTTCTATAGAAAATTTTTTTATCAAAAATTTTTTTTATAGAAAAATTTTTTTAACAAAAATTTTTCTATAGAAACATTTTTATTAAAAATTTTTTGATAAAAAAAAATTTCTGTAGAAATTTTTTTTATCAAAAATTATTTTATCAAAAATTTTTCTACAGAAAATTTTTTTATCAAACATTTTTCTATAGAAAATTTTTTTATAAAAAAAATTTCTATAGAAAATTATTTTATCAAAAATTTTTCCATAGAAAATTTTTTTATCAAAAATTTTTCTAAAGAAAATATTTCTAGCGAAAATTTATCTAGAAAAAAATATTTTTATCGAAAATTTTTGAGAAATTTTTTAGATATAAAAATATTTTTATCAAAAATTTTCAATTTTTTTTGTGGAAAATTCTAAAGAAAAGTATTTTTATCAAAAATATTTCTATAAAAAATGTTTATATTGAAAATATATATAAAAAAAATGTTTATCTTTTAAATCTAAAATTTTTTAATACTAGAATTTATTTCTGTTTGGAAAAATTTTCCCTAATCGGTTACATTTACTTCAAACAATGTTTACAAAAATAATAGTGTCACGGCAACAATGTTCAAGATTTTATTTCGTAGTTCTCCCGAACCATGTATTTTGTTGCTATAAATTGGATTTTGATTTTGTTTCTCGACTATATTGTTTTTGTCTTTTCTTTAACAAAGCGGCACCAACCGACTCTGTTAACAGCCAAATTCCAACTGAATGATTTTAGTACTCATTTTCACGAGCTTCATTAATGATCGTGGTATTTGCGAAAATTACAAAAATTCTTCGGCTTCTGGTGGTATGGGCTGCCAACGCCTAATTATCACTCATTTCAAGGAGATTGTTGTTTCTTAAAATAAGGAGTAGTATCTATTTTATATCTGCTACAAAACAAGAACGATTTACTTTAGTCGATTTCCTAAAACAAGTCTTTTGAATGAGTAGTTTTGGATGGGTATATATTTAAGTGATTGGGACTGTATTAAAAAAAATTTAAAATAAAATAAAATATTTTTTTTTTTGAATTATAAATTAAATAAATATAAATAAATTAATATGTAAAATATATTTAAAATATTAAAAAAAAAACAAAGACTTTTTATTTCTAAAAGAAAAAAACAAAAGGAATTTAAGATAAACTAAAACACAAACACATTTCACATATTTCAAGGACTCATTTCATATAACATTTAAAAAAAATAATCCTTTACTTAAAATCCCCTTAACCTATAACCTTAACAAAATCCTGTTTTGAAAACCTTTTAAACCTCTTTTAGTTTTTTTTTTTTTTAACAAAATTTGTATTTTCCTTATGATTTTTATTTTTTTTTATATATATAATTTTTACATTTTGTAGTTAAAATTTTACTAACCAATTTTTTCTTTTAGGTGTCTTAAATCGAACCCTTGCTCCGCCTACGCCAAAGCTAGAGAGGATGTGGTTTTGTTTCAAGCACCTTTAACCTATTAGAAATGAAATGATTTGTATGTGGGAGGATTTAATGTGAGTGTGAGTGTTTAAATCCTAGATTGAGTCCTTGAAGTTAAAACCCTAATAATCGTTTCCAAAAACAAAATTTTTTGGCCTTTACTTACCAATAATGACGGACATCTATTTTGAACCATCTGTACCTCAAAGAAACAACGCCTTACAGCCAAACTTAAGAGAAAACCTGCGCCTCAAAAACGTAAAATTTTATTAAATTGGTTTAATTAATTTTATCAATTTCTTTTCTTTTTTTTTTCTTTTCAAAGAGTTATAATAATGCATGCCTTCTCCTCTTCTCTGCCAGCCTCTGAAAACAAAAATTAAACAAAAAAAAAAAAAAATCTTAAATTAAAAGAAAGTAGAAACTTGAAACTAGAAAATTGTTTAAATTATCTCCAAAGGACTCTTCAGTAAAACCAAAAAAAATCTAGCAAAAAAATTAAAAAAAAAAACAATTTCCTTTTAAATTTTGTTGTGTAATTCTTTAATTATTATAAAAAAATTAATTAAATTAAATTTAATGTAATATTTTGTGAATTTTAAAGCCAAAAATGTTAAATTTATTTTGTAGTTACTTTTTAATATCATAAATTTATTTGTTACTTTTTTTTATATTTTTTAACCCTTTTAATTTTTTTATATTTTCCAGCTTTTTATTTTTTATAAATTTTATTTATTATCTCTCTCTCTCTCTCCCCCACTCTCTCAATAACAAAAGAAACGGAAGCTCAAAAAGCACTTACGCAATTCGGGTTAATGCACATTACAACTCTGTCTGAATCTCATGATTGGCTTTACATATTTTTTAGATAATCTCAAAATTTCTTTAAAATTCAAAGATGTTTCCGGTTCTTTTCATTCTTGCCTACCCCAACCCCCCAAAACTCAAACAATATCCATAATATGTTTTAATTCCTATTTTAATTTTCCAACAGGTAAATTTTTAAAAACATTTTCTTATTATTTTTAAATTTTTTATTTTAAATTTTATTGTTATTTTTCTTTTCTTTTAACTAGAAATTTATATTACAATTTTTTTTTTGAGACAATTTTTAGTGCATGCGTATTTAATTTATATTATATTCTTGAAAATATGTTTTACATAATAATTGTTAACGATATAGTTAGAATGACAAGAGAGTTACACTGCCGTTCATCAGATTACGACACTTGCTATACTTTGTTATTAATAACTAAAAGCTCTTTACTATAGTTTTTTTTTTCAAATAAAACCGTTTTTTAGGTTAGCTTTTCAAGATATAGCGTTATAAAAAAACATAGGAGGTTGTGCACTAAATAATCGCCTAACTCGAAAAAGGTTTATTTTCTTGAACTAAGTAAAAAAGCGAAATTTGGCAACAAAATTATCTTTCAGAAACACTAATTAGTTTTTTAATTCGAGCACTCGTTTTGGAAATAGATTTTTTTGTTTGCAAAAAAAAAATATTTTTTTTGAAAAATCACAACAATTTCCATTTTCAAAAACTCATTAAAAATTCAAGTTATTCAGTTTTTATTACAGGAAACAAAGTGCTCGGATTAAAAAATTAATTAGTGTTTCTAAAAGATAAGTTGTTGCCGAATTTCGGTTTTTTTACTTAGTTTAATAAAATAAACAGTTTTCGAGTTATGCGAATATTTATTGCGCAACCTCCTCAATTTTTTTTATAACGCTATATCTCGAAAACTAGAGCTAAACTAAAAAAAGGGTTAGCACTATTGAATTCAGCGTACTCGACTTATCTTTACCCAATAGGTCTTCCTTTTGTCGGTAAAAAAGTTGTAAAAATCAAGCGCAGTATTATTTTAAATTTTGGGCTGAAATTCATATTACGGCTAATGGCCTATAATTACAACCTGTTAAGGTCAAAGGCATAGTAACTTTTGGTTAAAATCTCTTTACTGTGACTCATGGATGGAAAACATGGTACAATTGCACCTTTTTTTGTTACATCTTGAATCATGGTACTACATCCTACTTGATAATGTCAAGTATCCTACTTGATATATCAAGTTAATTTGAAAACTATTAAAATTTTTTAATATATCAAATCCAAAATTTGGGATTTAAAAATGAAAGCTTGTATATTTTTATTTAATCCTCTATATAAATTTTTTTTAAAAACTTTTTTACAGAAAAGTTTTCAGAAAAAATTTTTTTATGGAAAATTTTTCAACAAAATTTTAAGAAAAAATTTTTCATAAAAAAATTTTTTAGAGAAAATTTTTCAAAAAAAAAAAATTTTAATAAAAAACTTTTCATATAAAATTTTTTTATAAAAAAATTTTTCATACAAAAATTGTTCATATAAAAAATTTTTCATAAAAAAAAAATTTTAATAATAAATTTTTTATACAAAAAATTTTCATATAAAAATTTTTCATATAAACTATTGGAAATTTGTATTGTAAAAATTTTTAAGAGAAAATTTTTCATATAAAAACTTTTCATAGAAATTGGTTGGTTAGGCCATCTCTTCAAGAGGATTATCCCCAATTTAGACAGATCGAAAACCTCGCATTATTACTTATTTTACAAACAAAACCTTCCAGAATTATGTTCATAAACCATAAGTAAAAGCGTAGATCATCGACTGAACAAACAAAAATTTTTCATACAAAAATTTTTCATATAAAAAATTTTAATAAAAAATTTTTCATAATAAATTTTTTATACAAAAAAATTTTATATAAAAATTTTTAATATAAACTATAGGAAATTTTTAATAGAAAATTTTTCATGTAAAAATGTTTAATAAAAAATTTTTCATATAAAAACTTTTTATAAAAAATTTTTCATATGAAAATTTTTTATATACAATTTTTCATATAAAAATTTTTTATAAAAATGTTTTTATTATTAATGTAACATTAATTATTTATTAATGTAACAAACAATTTATTGATAAAAAACCAAAAAATGTTTTGCGGAGAAACCAAAATTCCTCGACGCGTTTCGATAGTTGGTTAGGCCATCTTTCAGGAGGATTATCCCCAATTTAGACAGATCGAAAACCTCGCTTATTACTTATTTTACAAACAAAACCTTCCAGAATTATGTTCATAAACCATAAGTAAAAGCGTAGATCATCGACTGAACAAACAAAAATTTTTCATACAAAAATTTTTCATATAAAAAATTTTAATAAAAAATTTTTCATAAAAAAAAAATTTTAATAATAAATTTTTTATACAAAAAATTTTCATATAAACTATAGGAAATTTTTATTGTAAAAATTTTTCATGTAAAAACTTTTAATAAAAAATTTTTCATATAAAAACTTTTCATAAAAAATTTTTCATATGAAAATTTTTTATATACAATTTTTCATATAAAAATTTTTTATTTATTAATTTATTTATTATTGTTTTTATTATTAATGTAACATTAATTATTTATTAATGTAACAAACAATTGATTGATAAGAAGCCAAAAAATGTTTTGAGGAGAAACCAATTCCTCAATGCGTTTCAATGGTTGGTTAGGCCATCTCTTCATGAGGAGTATCCCTACTTTTAGACAGAATCTTTACGAATTATGTTTAAAAGTTTCATAAAACAAGTTTTTTCGCGAAATTTTAGTGCAAATGATGTAAGATTTTTACAGTAGGTAGATAAGATCACTCCACATTGATTTCTTTTAAAGGGGAAAATTTAAAAATTTTGAGTAAATAAATCAGATTTGTTAACAATTTATAACAGACATATTTTTAATAAATAAGCGATATAGGCTCCCGTTCTGCGTTTTGATTAGAATCTTAATTTTCTTAGTCTGAAAATTTGGGTATTCTATGTTTCGATTCATTTCAACTTTTTTCGATTGTATGTACATATTCTGTGCTACGATCGGAGAAAAACGGAGATTTTTTAGTTGCATTTTTGTTAACGGATATTTTTTAGATTTTCATTTCTTTAAGTATAATTTCTTGAAATAATTGATTTGTGAAATGTAGTATAAAAGACAATTGAAAAATTGGCTTTCTAACGATTCTTTCGATTCCGTTTTTGTTGGAATACCAATTTTTGATTGTAGCGGAACTGATTGCGAAGATGTAATCGAAACGCAGAATAAGGGAGATAAAGTTTTAAAGTACATTATAGATAATGTATGCAAAAATCTAAACATTGAATTTTTGTAAAACAAAATTTTTTAAAATATTTTAAAAACTCCATATAGCAACGGTTTAGAAATCACTTTTTGATCATCATTTGATATTCTGATATGCAGAATCGGGGAAAAATTATGCCACTGTTTTTGTATAGTCAAAAACCTTTAATAAAAGTATGACATTCAAAAGATAAGATTTTAAAATACTACATATCTAAGTTTAAAATTCTGTGGCAATAAGGAAAAAGAGCTTAAGTCGTCTTAAGCATAATTTGAGTTAGGGCCAGCTTTGAAATCTTCATATAAAAAAGTGAGCATGGGCAATGTTTCAATTATTGTGTACGATCTTTCAGGAAGTTATATTATAATTGATTTTTGCTTATCTTTTTTCAATGTGCAATCATATTCGGAATAAAAGCTTAAAAAATTATAGGCTATTTTTACAAATAACAAATTTTCTTTTACAACTTATTCATAAAGAAAAATTTTAAGTGATTGCCCTCATAAGAATAGGACGAATTTTTTAAAAAATTTACTTCAAAATTTAAATAAATATCAGACTTAAACCATTTTTACTTATTGCCACAGAATTTAAATTGCTTAAGTCATTGTGGATGTTTGGATACGGCGCTGTCCGTATTTTCTAATTTTAACTTTGATCTTGATAATAAAAACACGGTTTGATTGTGTTAAAATAGTCCATCGTTAATAGGTTAGGGCGAAAAATATTATGTTTTTGTATCGGCTGGTAAATTAAAACAAAAACAGTTTGAACTTTTGGCATATTTTTTTTTTTTTTTTTTGTTTTGAAGTTTTGATTTGACTAATTTTTGTGGGACACCGCTAAAGACAAGTGTTATGCCGACAAAGGCTCTGGTTTGTCGGCGCCCACAGGAAATAATCAAATCGACGGCCATCAAACGTTTGACGCAATAAATCTATCGTGACATAAGAAATGTAATGAAACTAAAAATAGTTCACAATAAGAACACAAAGAGCGGGCACAAACAAAAAAAAAAAAATGTTTATCATGATGCGATAGGTGTCTCCATTGACCGTAATGGTCCTAATTTTTGAATAAACCACAAGCCGCATCGAAAAAACACTCGTTATGAGTTCATTGGGGACAAGTACTTACTAATTGAAAAAATTAGGGACTTAGATGAGTTATTGGAAATAACAACAATTTAATATAACATTTACAATTGTTTTTGTTTTTTCCACTTCCATACTAGGGCTTGAACTCAGCTCACTACGACTGCCAGGCTCAGAATTTTTACTGGGCCACTTCATATGTTCAAAATATGAAAGTTAATAATTTACTTAAACTTTTTTATAATATTTTTATTTAAATTTTTTTTTTTTTTGTGCAAGATTTTGAAAAAAAATTTATTGCCACGATTCAAATTTCTTCAAGATCTTGTACAAAAAGTAAGATTTGTACAAAAGTAAGATTTGTTTTTTAAAAAGTTATTTTTACAAAAACTTTTTTAATAAGCCAAACTTAAATAATAAAAAATTACATGGTCTTAGTAGGATTTGAAACCGGGCAATTAACTTGTACCAATTAAGACCCCCAAAATCTGAAAGCTTATGATAGTAAACGAAATTATTAGCTAAGGTTTATTTTCAATATATTTTTGAAGTTTTTGACTGGGGGTGGATTTTAGTACAATTGTGATACCTAAGTCTATATATCTCGTGAACTATTCGGAATATTGCTTTTCTCCCTTTAACAAATTTTTAACTCTTAATTAGAGGTAAAAGTTTGTTGAAGGATGGAAAGCAATATTTCAAATAGTTTACTAGATATAGACTTAGAAATCTGTACGTGTTTTTCAAAAATTATACTATATTCAAACATGAATTAAAAAAAAAACTTAGCTAATAATTCAAAAACCAACTTGGGTTTTTCTTCTACCATCATAAGCTTTTTGATTTGGTGGATCTCAATTGGAATTAAAAAAATATCTGGGCAGATTTGAATACTTAAAGTTTAACAAATTAAATTATTTATTTAACCTGTTTTTTTTTAATAAAACACTTTTAAAGTTTATTTAAATAAATCCAATATTTAATATTATACAATCGACTATGGCCGAAATAATGCAATTGCTTACCAAAAAGCTATAGCAATTTGTGTCAAAGGTCAAGTCGAAGATAAGATTTTATAGTTTATTATTAACAAATCGATATGTGTAAGCATTATAATATTTTAAATCAAAATAATACTTTAGGTTTTGATATTATAGCCTAATTTTTACCATATAAATATTTTTGCTCTTTATAAAATATTATCGTAAGGGTATCCTCTCGTAAGAACTTTGTTTTTGATGGTGACTCTAATTTTTACAAGAAAAACTTTTCAAAGAAAAGCTTTTATAAAATATTGAATTTTTTCTTGAAATCTTGTAAATTGTTTCCTTTTTTTAGAGAGTTTTGTTTGAAATATTTACATATATAATAAATAAATAAATATTTAAACGTTTTCTTATAGCATTTTATTAAAATCAAAATCGTACATCAATATAATTTTGTCACTAACATTTAAATATAATTATATATTTATATATTTTTTATTTATAAAACTTGCTTTTTTTATACATATTTACATATTTAACTATCGAATATATGTTTAAAAACAATTCAATATCCTCATAATACAAATCAATACAAAGTTCCAACTTAACATTATCACCTTCTATCTACCAGAAAGCACAAAAGCAAAATTTAATTTAAATCACAATCATAAAAGATTTCAAAACTGACGCAAAACTATCACACAGTCACTAAAAATCACTACATAATAATTTTTTAAAAGCCTTTTTTTGTGATTTTTTTTTTAAATATAAAAATTTCAGCAGTTTTTTTTAATTATCAGAAAAAAATCATTCACAATAGCTTAAGAAAATTTTTACAGAAAAAAATTTTTACATAGAAAAATTTTCGGTGTAAAATTTTTATAGAAAAATTTCTGGTATAAAATTTTTATAGACAAATTTTCCGTATAAAATTGTTATAAAAAACTTTTCGGCATAAAATTTTTATATACAAATTTTCGTTACAAAATTTGTATAGAAAAATTTTCGTTACAAAAATTTTATAGAAAAATGTTCGGTACAAAATTTTTATAGAAACATTTTCGATATAAAATTTTAAAAGAAAAATTTTCGGTCCTAAATTATATAGAAAAATTTTCGGTACAAAATTTTTCTAAAAAAATTTTTGGTACAAAATTTTTATAGAAAAATTTTTGGTACAAAATTTTTATAGAAAAATTTTGGGTACAAAATTTTTATAGAAAAATTTTCGATATACAATTTTAAAAGAAAAATTTTCGGTCCTAAATTTTTATAGAAAAATTTTGGGTACAAAATTTTTATAGAAAAATTTTGGGTACAAAATTTTTATAGAAAAATTTTGGGTACAAAATTTTTATAGAAAAATTTTGGGTACAAAATTTTTATAGAAAAATTTTGGGTACAAAATTTTTATAGAAAAATTTTGGGTACAAAATTTTTATAGAAAAATTTTGGGTACAAAATTTTTATAGAAAAATTTTGGGTACAAATTTTTATAGAAAAATTTTGGGTACAAAATTTTTACAGAAAAATTTTGGGTACAAAATTTTTATAGAAAAATTTTGGGTCCTAAATATTTATAGAAAAATTTTGGGTCCTAAATTTTTATAGAAAAATTTTGGGTCCTAAATTTTTATAGAAAAATTTTCGGTACAAAATTTTTATAGAAAAATTTTGGGTCCTAAATTTTTATAGAAAAATTTTGGGTCCTAAATTTTTATAGAAAAATTTTCGGTACAAAATTTTTATAGAAAAATTTTGGGTACAAAATTTTTTTAGAAAAATTTTGGGTACAAAATTTTTATAGAAAAATTTTGGGTACAAAATTTTTATAGAAAAATTTTGGGTACAAAATTTTTATAGAAAAATTTTGGGTACAAAATTTTTATAGAAAAATTTTCGCTACAAAATTTTTATAGAAAAATTTTCGCTACAAAATTTTTATAGAAAAATTTTCGCTACAAAATTTTTATAGAAAAATTTTCGCTACAAAATTTTTATAGAAAAATTTTCGCTACAAAATTTTTATAGAAAAATTTTCGCTACAAAATTTTTATAGAAAAATTTTCGGTACAAAATTTTTATAGAAAAATTTTGGGTCCTAAATTTTTATAGAAAAATTTTGGGTCCTAAATATTTATAGAAAAATTTTGGGTCCTAAATTTTTATAGAAAAATTTTGGGTCCTAAATTTTTATAGAAAAATTTTGGGTCCTAAATTTTTATAGAAAAATTTTGGGTCCTAAATTTTTATAGAAAAATTTTGGGTCCTAAATTTTTATAGAAAAATTTTCGGTACAAAATTTTTGTAGAAAAATTTTCGGCATAAAATTATTATAGAAAAATTTTTGGTACAAAATTTTCGGTAACTAATTTTTATAGAAATATTTTTGGTTTAAAATTTTTATAGAAAAATTTTCGTTATAAAATTTTTATAGAAAAATTTTCGGTACAAAATTTTTATTGAAAATTTTTTTTGGTATTAAATTTTTATAGAAAAATTTTCGGTCTAAAATTTATATAAAAAAATTTTCTTTCAAAAATTATTATAGAAAAATTTTCGGTCAAAAATTATTTTAGAAAAATTTTCGTATAAAATTTTTATTGAAACATTTTTGGTTTTAAATTTTTATAAAAAAAATTTCGGTTTAAATTTTTATAAAAAAATTTTCGGTATAAAATTTTTATAGAAAAATTTTCGGTATAAAATTTTTATAGAAAATTTTTCGGTATAAAATTTTTATAGAAAAATTTTCGGTACAAAATTTTTATAGAAAAATTTTCGGTACAAAATTTTTATAGAAAAATTTTCGGTACAAAATTTTTATAGAAAAATTTTCGGTACAAAATTTTTATAGAAAAATTTTCGGTACAAAATTTTTATAGACAAATTTTCGGTACAAAATTTTTATAGAAAAATTTTCGGTACAAAATTTTTATAGAAAAATTTTCGGTACAAAATTTTTATAGAAAAATTTTCGGTACAAAATTTTTATAGAAAAATTTTCGGTACAAAATTTTTATAGAAAAATTTTCGGTACAAAATTTTTATAGAAAAATTTTCGGTACAAAATTTTTATAGAAAAATTTTCGGTACAAAATTTTTATAGAAAAATTTTCGGTACAAAATTTTTATAGAAAAATTTTCGGTACAAAATTTTTATAGAAAAATTTTCGGTACAAAATTTTTATAGAAAAATTTTCGGTACAAAATTTTTATAGAAAAATTTTCGGTACAAAATTTTTATAGAAAAATTTTCGGTACAAAATTTTTATAGAAAAATTTTCGGTACAAAATTTTTATAGAAAAATGTTCGGTACAAAATTTTTATAGAAAAATGTTCGGTACAAAATTGCTCTTTTTTCAAAATTAAATTATTTTTAATTTAAAAAAAAAAAATTAAACTGCTGAAATTTTCCAGAAAAAAGAAAGATTTTAAACTTTTTCTATGAAAGAAAACTAAATTTGCTGGAATTTTTTTAAAATTATTTTAATTTTTTATATTAAATCAAATATCATGGCAATTTTATTTTTAATTTAATCTTAACTATTTTTATTTCATTTAATGTTAACTATTTTAATTTATACTAAATTTTAGGTAAACTCTTACTCTATTTTATTTAGCTAAAAATTTTATAAAAAAATCAAATAATTAACCTTAAACTTATTTAAATTTTCTTTCTATTTTCTTTTTTTTTCCTTAAATAAAATTTGTATGTGCCGCCAGATGATTCTACTCCCTTACATAGCAGCAGTTTTTTTCAGCGAAGAGGTCATATACGCTTGAAAACCAGTCCCCTCACCAGCCCTTTGCCAATGGGCCCGGGCGTTATAAAATATGAGCCCACAACGGTTTTAAATGAAAACCTCGATGATGACGACTATGAGGATGATGACGAGCATAAACTGGTGGTGAGTGGTTTGGATCAAAAGCCAGCCACAAGTGGGACGTTAAGTGGCGCCAGTGGTGCTGGACGAACTTTAGATGAAGACGACGATGATGATGAGGAGGAGGAGGAGGAGTCAGAGCAACCTTGTGATTTGCGTTTAAGTAGTCATTTTAAATTAAATCTCGTTTCGATGGCCTTACAACAGGCTGCCGTAGCTGCTGCCACAAGTGATCAAAAAACCGCAGCAGCTATGGCGGCTGCAATGATGAGCGGTGGAGGAGCAGCAGCAGTTGCCGGAGGATCAACAGGTATGCCTCCAGCCTCACAGTTACAACAAGCGGCCTTACAGACCATAGCAGCAGTAGCGACCTCACATCAGGCACCACATCATGCTCTACACCATCAAGCCCAACAACAGGCGGCAGCAGCGGCTGCCCATCATGCACTCATGAACTTTCCAACCGCAGGCGGATCATCACCCTCACGTCGTTACAGCACAAGTAGCGGTGGTGGTGGTGCTGGTGGTGGCGTTGGGGGAGTTACTTCTGGCCTAATGCCAGTGGGTGGCTCTTCTGGTTCTGGAGCTCTAACATCAGCCAGTGGTTCGACCATGGTTGGTGTTTCTACCTCAACTATAGTGGCTCCCCATACGCCGTCCAGTACGCCAGGCGTTAGTGGTGGTGGTAATATGATGATGGGCGGTGGCCAAGGTATAGCAGGTCCTGGTAGTGCAGGCGCTACTGGTGCTAGTGGTTCAGGTGGTGGCTCGGGTGCTGGTACCTCCACCTCTTGGGGTGGTGCCTACACCTGTGATCGCTGTGGTAATTCTTATGCACGTCCGCATAGCCTTAATAGACATGTACGTTTCGAATGCGGTGTTGAACCCAAGTTTGAGTGTCCCATTTGTCACAAGAAATCTAAGCATAAACATAATCTCGTGCTGCACATGCGCACCCATCAACATCGATGATATAATCGATGACAGCAACAGCAACAAACATTAAAAACAGAAACAAAAACAAGAACAAGAACAACAGCAACAACGCTTCATTGTATAAAAAGTATAAAGAGAGTAACCCTAAAGGCCTAAGAAAAAATATTTAGATTTAAATTTAACCGAAAACCAACCAAGAGCTTTAAAAATTTAAATTTATACAAAAAAACGAAAAAAGTGATTTATTAATTTAGATTCTCTTTACAAAAATTGTTTCGTTTTGTTTTTAATGTTTAAAAATGTTCCAGCACGAATGTGATTTTTATTTTTATTTTAATTGTTTCTTGTTTTTTTTTTTAATAATTTTGTCCCTAATGATCTTGAATTTTCTTAGTCGTTTTTTTTTTTTAATAATTTAAGTAAAACTTTTTTATAATTACATACATATAATGAAAATAGAAAAACATAATTAACTGCTTAGATTTTCTTGTGACAGAAGAGAAGAAAATGGTTTTGTATTTTAAAAGGATAAATTTAAGAAATTTCCTTGTTTAAAATTTAATTAAAAAAAAAGAAAAGCTTTTTGTTATTACAAGTAATCGAAAACATTTATATTTTATAAAAGAAAAATGCAAATTTTTAATTTTATAATTATTTAAATGATAACACAGGGGAACAACAAATTAATTCTTTGATAAAGGTTTAAACTTTTGAAACTTTATTCCAAATATGCTAAAAGTTTATTCGAATTGGCTTAATTGGACTTACGCTGATATAAATTTGTCCTATTCGGGTAAAGAAAAAAATACAATTATAGACTTGAGGCTGTAGCTTGTTTTGGTCGGCTTAGTAGTTTCAGAGATAACTTAATTTTCGTTTTGACATAAAACTGATGTAGCTTTTCGGTATTTATCAAAAGTTTTGGGACATCAAACATTTAATTAAAAAGTTTTACTATAGTGTATTGCACCAAGATCCCAATTTATTACAATTATTTATCATTGTAATAAAAAGTTTTTTGATAAAACCAAAAAATGTTGGTTCTCGACGCGTTTCGAATAAAAGTTTTGGTCCTTCGAACTTAACATCTTAATACAATGGAATTGATTTGTTTTTTTAATTCATAAGAATAAAAAGATATATAAAAACTATATCTTAAACTTTACAACTCAAGAACTCAATTTCTGGAAACCGGCTTTTTAATTCTTAAATATCAATTTTTTAGTCCTAAATTCATAAGAATAAGAGATATTGTAAAACTAAAAATAAAATATTTCATATAAAAAAATTTTGAAATTTTCTTAAAAAAATTTGATAGCGAAAAATTGAACAGCGAAATATTTTCGATAATAAAATTTTATACCAAAAAATTTTCTAGAAAAAAATTTAAAAAAATGTTATACCGAAAAATGTTCTATCAAAAATTTTATACCGAAAAATGTTCTATCAAAAATTTTATACCGAAAAATTTTCTAGAAAAAAATTGTTAAACAAAAAATTTTCGAAAAAAAAATTTATACCGAAAAATGTTCTATAAAAAATTGACCTAAAAATTTTCTAGAAAAAAAATTTAGAACAAAAAATTTTCGAAAAAAAATTTATACCGAAAAAGTTCTATAAAAAATTTACCTACAAATTTTCTAGAAAAAAAAAAATTATAACGAAAATTTTCTGTAAAAAAATTTTTAGATCGAAAAATTTTCTATAAAAAATGTTATACCCAAAATTTTTCGATAAAAAACTTTATACTGAAAAAAAATTTGTATGAAAAATTTTCTAGAAAAACAATTTTATACCAAAAAAATTTTATTCGAGTTTAAAAAAAAAATAAAAATTGTCTAGAAAAAAATGTTAACCGAAAATTTTTACATAAAACGAGAAAATTTTTTATCAAAAAAGAAATTTTCGAAAATTGTCTATAAAAACAGAAATTAAACTGAAATCTTTGAAAATTTAAAAAAACGAGAAATTTTTAAAAGAATTTTACAAAAAAAGAATTTTCGAAAATTTTGTGTAAAGAAAGAAATTTTGCTAAATTTTCTATAAAAAAAAATAAATTTTGAAAAATTTTCTATTAAAATAGAAATTTTCGAAAATTTTCTATAAAAGGAGAAATTTATTAGAAATTTTTGAAAAATGTTTTTTTAAGAAATTTTTAAAATTTACTTTTAAAGAAATTTTTTAAATTTTTACTTAAACTGAAATTTTTGAAAAATTTTATATAAAACAAGAATTTTTTTAAAAATTTTTATAAGAAGAGAAATTTTTGAATTTCTTTTTTTTTTAATTTTTATCAGAAAAGAAATTGTCAAACATTTTCTATAAAAAGAGAAATTTTGAAAAATTTTCTGTTAAAAAATAAATTTTCGAAAATTTTTTATAAAAGAAGAAATATCAGAAATTTTCGAAAAAAAAAAATTTAAAGAAATTTTTAACATTTTTTTTTTAAACTGAAATTTTCGAAAATTTTTATATAAAACAAGAAATTTCTTAAAAATTTTTGATAAAAAAGGAGAAATTTTCAAAAAATTTTCTATAAAAGGAGAATTTTTTTAATTTCTATAAAAAGAAAAATTTTCGAAAAGAGAAATATATCAATAATAATCTGTAAAAGAGAAAACTTCCCATTTTTCATAAAAAGGGAAATTTTCGATTTTTTTTTAACTTATTTTTATTATTGTATAAAAAACAAACAATTTTTTAAAAATTTTTATAAAAAAAGAATTCTCGAAATTTTCGAAAAAAAAATTGTTTAAACTAATTTATAAAATATTTTTTTTAATTTGAAATTTTCGAAAATTTTTATTTAAAACTAGATTTTTTTTTTAAAAATTAAAAAAATGAAAATTTTTGAAAATTTCCTATAAAAAGAGAATTTTCGAAAATTATCTATAAAAGGAAAAAATTTCCAATAAAATCCCATTTTCCATAAAAAGGAAAACATTCCTATTGAACCAGATATTTTTCTTAAAAAACAAACTTTTTAAAAATTTTCTTTTTCACAGAAAATTTTAGAAAATCCCTTTTATACGAAATGTTTGAAAATTTGTTTTCTTTTATAAAATTTTTGAAAATTGTCCATATATTTCTTTTGTTCGAAAATTTCTCTTTTAGTTTGAAATGTTAGAAAATATCTCTCTTTTAATAGGAATTTTTTTTTAAGAGAAATTTTCTATAAAAAAAAATTTCTATAAAAAAGAGAAGTTTTCTATAAAAAGAGAGATTTTCAAAAAATTTTCTATAAAAATATAAATTTTTAAAAATTTTCTATAAAAAGATAAATTTTCAAAAATTTTCTAAAAAAGTTAAATTTTTTAAAATTTTCTATATAAGGAAAAAATTTATCAAACATTTTTTTATAAAAGTAGACATTTAGAAAAATTTTGCAAACTTTTTTGTATTCGATTTTTAAAAAATTTCCATACATTCTTATTCGAAAAATTTTTTTATAGGAAATGTTAACAAATTTATATTTTTATAGGAATTGTTAGAAAATTTTCTGTTTTTATAGGAAATTCTCGTAAATTTACGTGGGGTTTATATAACTCAAGCGGCTGACGTTTGAGTTACATAAACCCCACATTAACTTTTAATATAAAATTTTCAAAAAGTTTTGGTAATTAAAAAAAAAAAACTTTGGGTATAAATTGCTCTCTAAAACTGTTTAGCGGTTTCAAAAATATTATTAAGTCGAATTAAAAAATAAAAGAGATATCGCAACTTTTCAATTTTTTTTTTTCAAATTTATAAAAAATGGAAACATAACTAATTTTTTTGTTTTTGATTCAAAAAATTTACAATTAATTGCTTAATTTTTTCCAAAACTTTGTTAGGACGTTTTAAAGATAAAGTTGTTTTCGAGTTTTTCTCTTTATCTAGATAGGACCAAGCGTAAATCCGAATTTTGGGAGAAAAATAATTATATTCCAAAAACTAAAGCCAACTCGAAATATTTCATAACATCTTTGGATCCCGAAGACCAGAATAAACAAAGAATAATTCAGACTTATTACGGTTTTCGAATATACGATCACGACTACGACAGTTAGTACTAGATTAATGAAATTATGTTGATGTTTTCTTTAATCTAGTACTAACTGTCTTAGTTGTATATTCGAAAAGTCGTGGCTAGATATTGTGTGACCTTGCGTAATCCCTTTTATAAGGAGGGTATTATTGAACTAAAGATGACTAGGGTTTAGTACAAGATTAAAGAATTAAAAACTTCTTTAAGCTAGTACAAATCTGTCATTGAGAACATCTCAATAGGACTCTCTCTTTATAAAAGCGAAAGAGAATAATATTTTTTATTTTAATTTTGTTTTTGTTGTAAATTTCAAAACACTTAAATGATCTCAAACCTAAATAAAACTATGCATTTTTTTCAAATTATTTTTAAAAAACAAAAAAAAATAAAAAGTTTTTAACAAACAAGCAACTAAATAGTATAATTAATTAATAATAATTAATAACAAAAAAAAAACAACAACAAAGAAACATTCTTAAATAATTTAAAAAATAACAAAGATTTGAAAAAAGCTTTTCTTTTTGAAAACAAAAAGATTTTAACTGAAAAAATTAAAAAACTACAAAACAAACTTGGGTTTAAAAAGCATTCTTTTAATTTTTTTATTTTTATATTTAATAAAAAATTTATATATGTATAATGAAATATTTAAAAAAACAAGTCAGCATTAGTTAAAGAAAACAAAAAATATTAAATATTTAAAAAAATCTAAAAAAAAACCAAAACGAAAACAAATAGGCAAAACTAAATATTGAAACTAATTGTGAGCTAAATGTGCAATAATAAAAATAAATCATTAAATATAATTAGCACCAATTTTATATATATAAATATTTAACAAAAATCCTAATAACAAAATAAAAAAAAATGAAAAATAATAATAATAATGAAATCATAACAACTCAACACTAAATTTGAAACTAAATAAAATACTAAACACTAAAGAAAAAAAGTAATCCTACGATATATTTAAAAATTTAATAATAAATGCTTTCATACACATTTTGATAAGAGCAAAGCAAAAGTCAGAAATTAGTCAGTCAGTCAGTCAGTCGGAGAGTGATAGAGAAAGAAAGTAAGCAGAGCGTGATATTAAAAGTTTAAGCCAAGGTCCAGGTTGTAAGGTGGGTCGAAAAAGGAGGGAATATATATAAACACAAAATAAAGTTAGTTAAAATTACACTAGTCCAAAATAGAGCAACAAAACTGTACAATACAATTTAAATATTTCTCCTAATTTGTGATAAAAAAAAGGGTTACGTATAGTAAGAGCCTTAGAAGAGCCATAATATTTCCTTTTTAAGTTGTCAAATCCTTCAAGATTTTATCTAAATCATGTTCACTCTTATATTTTGCTACCACAAGTGATAGGCAGGAGTAGGCAGCCCATACCACCAGTAGCCGATGCGTTTTTTTAATTTTCGTTATTACCACGATCATTAATGAAACTCTTGAAAATGAGTATTTAAATCGTTCAGCTGGAATTTGGATGTTATCAAAGTCGGCTGGTGCCGCTTTGTTAAAGAAAAGACAAAAACAAAATAGGCAAGAAACAAATCAAAATCCAATTTATAGCAACAAAATACATGGTTCGAGAGAACAAAGAAATATAATCTCGAACATTGTTGTCGGGAGACTATTATTTTTGTAAACATTGGGAATATTTTTGTAAAGATTGGGAATATTTTTCTAAATATTAGGAATATTTTTTTAAAACAGAAATAAATTCCAATATTAAACAATTTAAGATTTTTATATTTTTTAGATATTTTCGATCCAAAAATTTTTTTTATAGAAAAATTTTTAATAAAAATAATTTTCTTTGGAAAATTGTTCGATAAAAATTATATTTTATAGAAAATTTTTCGATAAAAATATTTTTTTGTAAAAATTTTCGATAAAAATATTTTTATATCAAAAAATTTTCAAAACTTCTATAGCAAAATTTTTGCTAAAAAAAATTTTCTAAAAAAATTTTCTATAACAAGATTTTTGATAAAAAAAAATTTTCCATAAAAAAAAATTTTCTATAGAAAAATTTTTGATAAAAATTTTTCTATAGCAAAATTTTTGATAAAAAAAATTTTCTATAGAAAAATTTTTGATAAAAAAAATCTTCTATAGAAAAATTTTTGATAAAAAAATTTTCTATAGAAAAATTTTTTATAAAAAAATTTTCTTTAGAAAAATTTTTAATATAAAAATTGTCTATAGAAAAATTTTTAATAAAAAAGTTTTATAGAAAAATTTTTTATAAAAAAATTTTCTTTAGAATAATTTTTAATAAAAAAATTTTCCTTAGAAAAAGTTTTGAAAAAAAATTCTATAGAAAAATTTTTGGTTAAAAAAATATTCTATAGACAAATTTTTGATAACAAATTTTCTATAGAAAAATTTTTGATAAAAAAATTTTCTATAGAAAAATTTTTATCAAAAAGTTTTCTGTAGAAAATTTTTTATCAAAAATTTTTCTATAGAAAATTTCCTACAGAAAAATTTTGATAAAAAATTTTCTTTAGAAAAATTTTGGACAAAAAAATTTTCTATAGAAAAATTTTTGATAAAAAAATTTTTATAGAAAAATTTTTATCAAAAATTTTTCTGTAGAAAATTTTTTATCAAAAATTTTTCTATAGAAAATTTTCCACAGAAAAATTTTGATAACAAAAATTTTTGATAAAAAAATTTTCTTTAGAAAAATTTTGGATAAAAAAAATTTCTATAGAAAATTTTTGATAAAAAAATTTTCTATAGAAAAATTTTTGATAAAAAAATTTTTATAGAAAAATTTTTGATAAAAAATTTTTATAGAAAAATTTTTGATAAAAAATTTTTATAGAAAAATTTTTGATAAAAAATTTTTATTGAAAAAAATTTTCTATAAAAAAATGTTTGATAAAAAAAATTCTATAGATAAATTTTTGATAAAAAAAAAAATTTCTATAGAAAAATTTTTGTTAAAAAAATTTTCTATAGAAAAATTTTTGATAAAAAAATTTTCTCTAGAAAAATTTTTGATAAAAAAAATTTTCTATAGAAAAATTTTTGATTACAAAATTTTCTATAGAAAAATTTTTGAATACAAAATTTTCTATAGAAAAATTTTGGATACAAAAATTTTCTATAGAAAAATTTTTGATAAAAAAATTTTCTATAGAAAAATTTTGATAAAAAAAATTTTCTGTAGAAAAATTTTTGATAAAAAAAATTTTTATATAGAAAAATTTTTGATAAAAAAGTTTTCTTTAGAAAAATTTTTGATCAAAAAATTTTCAAAAAATATAACAAAATTGTCGGCATGTAAATATTATTCAAAAAGAATGACTATTCGCATTTGATCCCAAATCTGTTACATTTATATATAAATGTAACAGACCAATTTATTGATAAAAAATGGTCTGTTACATTAATAAATAAATGTAACAGATGTGGGATCAAATGCGAATAGTCATTCATTTTGAAAAAAAAAATGCTATAGAAAAATTTTTAATAAAAAAAGTTTTATAGAAAAATTTTTGATAAAAAAATTTTCTATAGAAAAATTTTTGATAAAAAAAAATTTTCTATAGAAAAATTTTTGATAAAAAAATTTTCTATACAAAAATTTTTGATACAAAAATTTTCTATAGAAAAATTTTTGATAAAAAAATTTTCTTTGGAAAAATTTTTGATAAAAAAATTTTCTTTGGAAAAATTTTTGATAAAAAAATTTTCTATAGAAAAATTTGTGATAAAAAAAGTTTTCTATAGAAAAATTTGTGATAAAAAATTTTCTATAGAAAAATTTTTGATTAAAAATTTTCTATAGAAAAATTTTTGATTAAAAATTTTCTTTAGAAAAATTTTTGATTACAAAATTTTCTATAGAAAAATTTTGGATACAAAAATTTTCTATAGAAAAATTTTTGATAAAAAATTTTCTATAGAAAAACTTGTGATAAAAAATTTTTCTAAAGAAAAATTTCTGATAAAAAATTTTTTCTATATAAAAATTTTTGATTAAAAAATTTTCTATAGAAAAATTTTTGATAAAAAAATTTTCTATAGAAAAATTTTTGATAAAAAAATGTTTATAGAAAAATTTTTGATAAAAAAAATTTTCATAGGAAAATTTTTGATAAAAAATTTTCTATTGAAAAATTTTTGATAAAAAAATTTTCTATAGAAAAATTTTTGATAAAAAAAAATTTTCTATAGAAAAATTTTTGATTAAAAATTTTTTATAGAAAACTTTTTGATAAAAAAACTTTCTATAGAAAATTTTATTGATTAAAATATTAAAAAAAAAATGAAGTAGCAAACATTTTCGTTTCTTTATCTACATATTAAAAAAATACCTATTTTAGTTAAAAGTATAAAAAGCGGCAACTCTGTCAATGATTTTTTTGTTCTGTTCTCTTTATGCCGACCTCTGGTTATTACACTCTTACCGAATCTTAGATAACAGTTTATTTATTTTTAGTTCAAGCAAAAAGGTCTTTCGAGCTGGATCAAAAGAGAGAACAAATTCCATATTAAGAGAGGAAACCAACAATTTCTTTTTATAACTTAATTTATAAAAATAACTCATTAAAGTTCATTTATATACCTTAAAATATTTTTTCCTAAATTAATTTTCAAAACTTAAAGGCTCTTCTGCTCTTTTCTTAAAAATTATAAAAACCCAAAAATTAAGAGAAATATTTAGATTTTTCCCAACAATAGTAGGAAATTCCTAGAGCTAATTTGAATTAAAAAAAAAACAAGCAAACTACTCTTGGCAAAATGTTGTAAATTTTACAAAAGAAATACAACAGAGCATTTAAAAAATGATCTCATGATTTTATAACACGACGAAGTAAAAGAGTAAGAATTTGTTAAGAGTCAAGCGATAAAAAAAACCGGAATTAATTCTCTCTTACAGACAAATCATAGAAAAACCAAAAATACAAAAGAAAAAGTTATTTAAAGAAAACTCTTTTATTTTAATTTTTTGAGCAACAAATTGTGATAGCTAAAAAGTGAGAAAGTTAAACAAGTTTAGGGCGAAAGGACACTTTTGAGAGAAAATTAAAGAAAATGGCTAAGGATTTTTTTGTAAGCTTTGTTTTTATTTTTCGTTTGTGATTTTTGTGTATAACACTAGAAAAAAATTTTAAATTTAAAAAATAGAAAAAAAAATAGTTTAACTAGTCAAAAATAAAAATGACAAAGAAATAGAAGAAAATTACTAAAAACTAATAAATTTCACAGGATATTAGAAAAGAAGAGAGGGATTTAATAATAATAATAACAAAAAAAAAGGAATTAAAGCAAAGAAGTGATGATACATTTATTTAAAGCACTTGTAAATAACAGAAATTTAAAATAAAAAAAAAATCTTAAAAAGCCGAAAAAAATATATGTATATTTAGAAAAAATCTATTTTGTTGACAGAATTAAAAAAAAAACCTAAAATAATAAATTTTACACATACACACAGACCAAAAGTTGTTAGAAAAAAATTATAAAATATATAAAAAAACATTTAATAAAAATATAAATATTTACACCTTCAAACTTGCATTTAGCTTTGCAAACAGAATAAATATAATTTAAAACAAATCTAAGAAAATACTATAAAAAAATAAATCTGCACTTCAAAAACTCGAAGTTTACTTTGGAATCAAACGAATTTTGAAATTGTTGGTCCTTCGCTCTGAAGGAATTGAAAAACATTTTTGAGACAATATTTGGTTTTTACACTCTACACCGCCATGGGAGTAGATTCTTATGATTGTACTGATACACAGAAGACCCATATTTAAGTATACCGATCGGCTCATTATAACCATGAGTAGGCAGCCCATACCACCAGTAGCCGATGAATTTCATGTAATACACGATCGTTAATAAAACTCGTGAAAATGAGTATTAAAATCGTTCAGTTGAAATTTGGATGTTAACAGAGTTGGTTGGTGCCGCTTTGTTGAAGAAAATACAAAAGCTAAATAGGCAAGAAATCAATCAAAATCCAATTTATAGCAACAAAATACATGGTTCGAGAGAACAAAATAAAATAATCTCGAACATTGTTGCCACGACACTATTATTTTTGTAAGCATTGGGAATATTTTTGTTAATTTTGGGAATATTTTTCAAAACAGAAATAAATTCTAATATTAAACAATTTTAGATTTTTATATTTTTTAGATATTCTCTATCCAAACATTTTTTTATAGAAAAATTTTTAATAAAAATATTTTTCTTTGGAAAATTTTTCGATAAAAATATTTTTCTGTAAAAATTTTGGATACAAATATTTTTATATTTAAAAATTTTTAAATCTTCTATTTAAAAATTTTTGATAAACAAATTTTCTATAGAAAAATTTTTGATATAAAGATTTTCTATAGAAAAATGTTTGATGAAAAAATTTTGTATAGAAAAATTTTTGATAAAAAAAATTTTGTATAGAAAATTTTTGATAAAAAAATTTTAAATGAAAAAATTTTCTATAAAAATTTTTTGATAAAAAAAAATTTCTAAAAAAAAATTTTGTTAAAAAAGTTTTTTATAGAAAATATTTATAAAAAAATTTTCTATAGAAGAATTTTTGATAAAAAACATTTTCTATAGAAAAATATTTGATAAAAAAATTTTCTATAGAAAAATATTTGATAAAAAAATTTTCTATAAAAAATTTTTGATAAAAAATTTTCTATATAAAAATTTTTGATACAAAAATTTTCTATACAAAAATTTTCTATACAAAAATTTTTCATAAACAAATTTTCTATAGAAAAATTTTTGATAAAAAAAATGTCTATCGAAAGTGTTACTTCTCTTAAAAAAAAAATGTTTGAATCTGTCCATAACTCCCTTAATGTAATTTTAGATACAATATATGAATATAAAACTTGATTTGCTTTTCTTGAAGTTGACACGCCCACTTTTCCGATCACACCCAATTGTGGCACAATATGAATTTCAACTGAAAGTTTTTAGAGCCATTTTTGCCGATTATAGCGGGTATACAAATTTTAAAAACCAGAAAAATAAAAATGTCTTTGTTTGGAAGTTGCCACGCCCACTTTTCACGTTTGATCCAAAGTTAACTTTTAGCCGAAACGTAAAAAATCTTATTTAATTTAAACTAATAGCAAACAAAATCTTTATAATATTTTCTTAAAAAAACGCCGTCCTCTTTTTTAAAAAAAAATTTAACACAAAAAAAATTCGCTTATTATAGAAAATTATAAAATAATTCAAATAAAAATTAAAAAAAACAAAATAATAATTTTATCAACAAATAAAAAAAAAATTCTTTGGTATTGTGTGTGTCTTTGCAAAGCTTGTTTATGGCATAAAAAAAAATAAATTAACTAATTAAAACAAAAAAAAAACAACAATAATTTAAAATAAAAAAAAAACCTAAAAAATAATTCTTTCAATTAGTAATTTTTTTTTAAATTATTTTTTACACTTGCGATCTCTTTTAACGTTATTTGCGTAATAATAAATAACATAAATTATTTTAAAAATATTTTCATTTTAATAGCTTTTTCTAGTTTGTCTTTGTTTAAACAAAAAAACAAACTTTTTTTATTTCTATAATTATTTTTTACGAAATATAAAAAAACATTTTTTGTAATTCATTCCACTAAAAAGAAATATATATAATTTTTAAAGGATTTTTGGTTTTAGAAGAAATTTAAAAAAAAAATTAAGTTTTAATAAAAAAATTAATTTTTAATTTTTGATTAAAGAAAATTAAGAAAGTTTATAAATTTGTTGCAGAGATAGAAATAGATTAATTGGATTTTAATTAATTTTTTTGATTTCCAAAAAATTTGACATTAAAAATGTATTTATGACATTAAAAATGTATTTATGACATTATTGTGAATGATTTCTAATAAAATCGAAAGAAATATTCTCAAATTTTAAATTAGCATGTACTAGAAATTAACGAAATTACTGTGAATGGTTTTCTGAGATGACTTTACTGTGAATGATTGTCTAAGATGAAATTATTGTGAATGATTTTTAAGCAAAAAGAACAATATACCGTATGTATGTAATGGGAATCGATAGTTTTCAAAGCGATCGATTTTTGATATATTTTTGAGCTAATTTTCGGTTATTTCCGCAAAAAAAAATAAAATTTTGACTTTAATCGTTTTCGATTGATATGTTATCTTTCATTTGGTTTGAAAATTATATTAAAAGTATATCTGAAATTGAACGATTTGAAAACGATTGATTTATATTGCATACCGGATATTCTCAACAATAAAATCCGTTTATATAACTAACTAGCTGTACCCTGAACGCATTGCTGCGGCACCAACTAAAATAAATTTGAAGAAATGGCATAAGAAACCTCCAATGACTCATGCACAACAACTTTGCTAAAGATCATAGCATGATCAAATGCACACTTTACGACTTAATTAATTTTGACTCAATTTTTAGATTTGGCGTCACCTAGCGAAAATTAGTCGCACCAACATAAAACCTTTGTTGGCTCATGAGCAACAACTTTGCTAAAGCTAAAAGCATGATCAAATGCACAGTTTATGATTAAATTAATTTTGAGTAATTTTCTGTGGCGCCACCTGTTGGAAATTGGTCATACCAACTTAGAAATCCGCGTCGACTCATGCGCAACAACTTTGCTAAATATCGTAGCATGATCAAATTTTCTGTGGCGCCACCTGTCGGAACTTGTTCATTCCAACTTGGTAATGTTCGTCGGTTCATGCGCAACAACTTTGCTAAAGATCATGATAAATTTTTTATATATATAGAAGATAATTTATATAGTTTATACAATATATGGAAACTATTTTGTACAATATGTATGTAAATATAAAAAATTTCCATGGATTTTATAAACTCAAAAAAAAATCACTAAATTGTTGCAAAAGATGTGATAAATGAAGAACCGCTCAACCGTCGGTTCATGCTACACAATTTTGCCAAAGATCATTACATGATCAAATTTTTATATATGTATATAGAAGATAATTTATATAGTTTATACAATATATGGAAACTACTTATATTATACAATATGTATTTAAATATAAAAAATTTCCATGGATTTTATAAACTCCAAGAAAAAAACACTAATTTGTTGCAAAAGATGTGATAAATTAAGAACCGCTCGACCGTCGGTTCATGCTACACAACTTTGCTAAAGATCATTACATAATCCATTTTTAATATATATAGAGGATAATTTATATAGTTTATACAATATATGGAAACTACTTATATTATACAATATGTATTTAAATATAAAAAATTTCCATGGATTTTATAAACTCCAAGAAAAAAACACTAATTTGTTGCAAAAGATGTCATAAATGAAGAACCGCTCGACCGATTTTGAGCAAACATAAACCATCTACTAAATAATCCAAACAAAGCCCAAACATTTGGTTTGGATAGGTGAGCCCGTTCTTGAGTTATGGAGTTACAACGAAAAGTGGCTTTGATTTTTATATGCATATGTAGATTTAAACATCGTTTTTATTGTGAATGATTTTCTAACGTAATTTTTCTTTAGCTTCATAATTTCAAATCCTTCGAATATACATCAATATAAATAATTTATTAAATTATTGTGAATTATGACTCATTAAAAGCTCATAAATGTTAAAAAATGTGCCCAAATTTTCTGTTTTTATCTTCCTCAGACGTTATTGTGATTGTATTTTAAACACTAATTTTTCCACAAAAATTTTTCCAAAAAAAGTGACTTAATCACTTTTATATTTTAATATTTTTCCTCAACTTCTACTTTCTTTATACATCATTGTGAATGGCAAACACAATAGAAAACCGAATATATTCACAGTAAGAAAGACAGATATAAATGTTTTTAAATTTACTTTTAATTTTACAGAAATGTAAACAATTTTTTCTGAACATTTCATTTAATGTCTTTATATTCTATTGTGAATTAAATTAAACCAACATTTTACAATCATTTAAAACATTTAAAATAGTTCACAATCGATTATTTTCAAAAAATTTTTTTATTAAATTATTTTAAAATTTTTGGAAAATGAGCTGTCATTGTTTTTTTTTTGGTTTAAAACTTATTGTGATTCAAAATCCATTGTGAATGTTTTTAACATTTACTTAAAATCGACGAAGTAAACTAAAAATAAGAATTGAAATCGTGTTTGTAACCTGTTTTTAAGATTCGTTTACACTTTTTTCATTCTCCATTGTGAATGACATTCACAACAGATTATACCACAGTTCACAATAATAAAACCTAAATCATATAATTTTTATTTAAAAACCATTTTACCTTAAATTAGTCTAAATTTATTGCCTTATTTAGAAGTTACTATGATTTTCCAAAACTATTAAAATTTTCAAAAAAATTATTTTCTTCTTAAACTTAATTTTTGTGTTAATTCAAATCATTGTGAATGACTTTTTGTAATATAACATCTAAAATTATTTACAGTTGTGAAATCGTTAGAAAAACATCTAATATTTGAAATAGTTTTCATCGTTTAGTTAAAAAGCTCTATTTATTTTACGGTAGGGAATACCATTCACAATAGAGCATCTTTAAAATCAAACAAATTTAAAACATTTTTGCATATAATATTTGAAATAGTTTTCATCGTTTAGTTAAAAAGCTCTATTTATTTTACGGTAGGGAATACCATTCACAATAGAGCATCTTTAAAATCAAACAAATTTAAAACATTTTTGCATATAATTTCTTATGTTTCGTGTCTAGTTTGATATTAAATTAAATTTGATTTTTTTTTATATACATATCAAACTTTCAACATTCACAATAGACCATCTAAAATTTTTCACATTGATAGAATGGATAACACAAACGAATAAGAATAAATTTGTGTTAACACATAAATTGATTCATAATGATTTTAGTTTCTTCGGGATATTATTGTGAATAATTTCATTCACAATAGAGCATTTTAAAATTAACAAATTAAAAAAATCATGTAATTTCGGCTGTTTCGTGTCTAGTTTTATATTTTATTAAATGATTTGATTTGTTTATGCTTATGAAACTTACAACATTCACAATAGACCATCACATATGAAGGAATAGGTTAATCAAACGAATAATATGTAATTTTCATTCACAATAAAGTATCTTTAAATAAATTTGAAAATAAATTTGAAAACATTTTTCCATGAAATTTGGGCTGTTTCGTGCCTAGTTTTATATTGAATTTAATGATTTTGATTTTTGTATACAACATTCACAATAGACCATCTAATATTATTCACATTGAAGGGATTACCCAAACGAATAAGAATAAATTTGCGTTAACTCATAAATTTACTTAATGATTTTAATTTCTTCAGGGCATTATTGTAAATGGTTTCATTCACAATAGATCAACTTTAAACTAATACATTTTAAAACATTTTTCCATATAATATCGGCTGTTTTGTTTCTAGTTTTATATTGAATTAAATGATTTGATTTTCTATACATATCAAACTAACAACATTCACAATAGACCATCTAAAATTATTCACATTGATGAAATGGATTACCTAAACGAATAGTAGTAAATGTGTATGAACTCATAAATTTACATGTGTCAAAACTTGATATTTCTCAAGTTCTTCAGGACATTATTGTGAATGATTTCTAAAAAAAAAAGTCGATGGAACAAAAAATTTATAGGATTTGTATTCTATTTCTTGAATTATAAAGACATTTTTTGATTTTTTTGAGAATTACTTATTTATTTGTCTACAGTGAATGTCATTCACAATAGAACATCTTGAAATACATAACCTACCAGACCTATTTGTAAGTTCAACTTTTTTCTAAATACATATATATGCAGTTTGTTATCAAAAGAAAAATTATTAATTTTTGTACGTATGCCAATCAAATTCACAATAAAGCTTCTTAAGTTATTCACAATAATGAATTGTTGAAATGAATATATGTTTTGATAAATATTTATTAAGATTTTATAAGTATTTATAAAGATGTTCTTGAACATTTTTAATGAAAATGAATTTTTTCCTCTCAAACCACTATTGTGAATGTTTCACAGTCCTAAAAAGTAATAAACGAAAACAAAATTATAAAAATTCAGGACAATTTCATAAATAATAGAGAATCTTTTCGATTTTGTTAGAATTTATTGACTTGTTGAGCCACATCGAAAGACATTCACAATAGAGTGTTCCGATAATAAATAATTGCAAGGCATTTTTTATGGAATTTCTACAGTTTAAGTCTAATTTTGTTAATAAATATTTCTTCTTTAATAAAAACTGCAACAAATTTATAACAAAAAAATATCACTTGGTTTTTTATAAACAAATTTAAATTGGAATGTGATAAACTTTTAAAAATAAAAATGAAACCTAAAAACACAAAAAGTCCTCATATTTAAAATATAGTAAATAATATAAACAAAATATATTAAATACTTTAAAAATTTAAAATCATATAAATAAACTTTAGAAAATAATCTAATAAAAATTATGATATTTCTTTAAAAAAAAATATATCAAAATTACGAAAATCAAACCTTCTATTTTATAACAAAAACAAAAAAATGTGTTACTAAAAATTACTTTTTAATTTTATATATAATTTAATTAATTTTATTTTTTATTTTTTTGTTTATGTTTCTGTTTATTTTTTTTATTATTATTATTTTTATGCAATATTGTTATTTAAGTTTAATTTTATTTTTTCTAATTAATTTACTAATTTATGATTACAATTTTTAAACCTACATATAATATAAATATTAAAACATTTATAAAAACATTAAAAAAAAGAATCCGACAATTTTGTGCTGTGAAAAAATTGTGATAAAAAAAACTATTCTCTTAAACATTTTGTCTAACAAAATGTATTAAACAAACAAAAACATTAAACAAACCAACAAAATCTAAAAAAAATAATTTTGTTATAAACAAAAAACAAATGGCGCAAAATTGATAAAAAAAAAAAACAAAAAAAAAAAAACGTTATAATAGTAAATGTACTTTTAATTTTCTTTAAGTTTTATTTTTCATTTAGAAAAAAATCTATATTTTGGTCTAATTTAATTTAAATCAAAATTTGGGGAACAAAAAGATCTGCTTTTTTAACATTCACAATAGACAAACAAATTTTATAAAAAATAAATTTTGGTCAAAAATTTTCCTATGGAAATAAAACTCTGGAACCCTTAGGTTAACAAAATATATCAAATTGTTTTTAACTTTAACACACATCATTCACAGTAGATGAAAAATTTTTGATTAACTTTTCAAAATTATCTAACAGAAAATTTTACATATAAACATAAATTTAAATTTATCGGAAATCGGTAAAAAAAAATCGAATGTTTGCAAAAGCTTTCACTGTTTAGTTAAAAAGCTTAAAACCTTCCTTATTTTGTGTTAGGGAATGACATTCACAATAGATCACCTTAAAATCAATAAATTTTAAAACATTTTTCCATGTCATTTTGTCTATTTGGAGTCTAGTTTTATAAGTTAAGAATTTCTTTTTCCGTATTTGAATTAATTATCAATCATTCACAATAAAAACAAAAACTTTTTAATAGGAACATTTTGAAAAAAAAAATTATAGAAAAATTTTAAAAAATTTCTTATTTTTATAGGAAATTTTTTTAAAATTTCTTATTTTTATAGGAAATTTTTCAAAAATTATTTATTTTTATAGGAAATTTTTCAAAAATTTCTGATTTTTATAGTAAATTTTTCTACAATTTCTTAATTTTATAGGACATTTTTCAAAAATTTCTTATTTTTATGGGAAATTTTTCAAAAATGTCTTACTTTTATATGAAATTTTTAAAAATTTTCTTATGTTTATAAGAAATTTTTAAAAACTTCATATTTTATAGGAAATTTTTTAAAAATTTCTTATTTTTATAGGAAATTTTTCAAAAATTTCTTATTTTTGTAGAAAATTTAAAAATAAATTTTATTTTTATAAGAAAATTTTACAAAAATTTCTTATTTTTATAGGAAATTTTACAAAAATTTTAAAAAATTTCTTATTTTTATAGAAAGTTTTTTAAAAACTTTTTATTTTTTTAGGAAATTTTTCAAAAATTTCTTATTTCTATAGGAAATTTTTCAAAAATTTCTTATTTTTAAGGGATTTTTTTAAAAAGTTTTCATTTTTATAGGAAATTTTATATTGAAAATTTTTCAAAATTTTCTTATTTTTATAGGAACATTTATAATTTTTTTTTTTTTAAAGGAAATTTTTCAAAAATTTCTTATTTTTATAGTGAATTTTTTAAAAATTTCTTATTTTTCAAAATTTTCTATTTTTCATAGGAAATTTTTCAAAAATTTCTTATTTTTATAAAATTTTTTTTAAAAATTTCTTATTTTTATTAGAAATTTTTTTAAAATTCCTTATTTTTAGAAGAAAATTTCAAAAATTTCTTATTTTTATAGAAAATTTTTCAAAAATTTCTTATTTTGATAGGAAATTTTTCAAAAATTTCTTATTTTGATAGGAAATTTTTCAAAAATTTCTTATTTTTATAGGAAATTTTTCAAAAATTTCTTATTTTTATAGGAAATTTTTCAAAAATTTCTTATTTTTATAGGAAATTTTTCAAAAATTTCTTTTTTTTATAGGAAATTTTTCAAAAATTTCTTTTTTTTATAGGAAATTTTTCAAAAATTTCTTATTTTTATAGGAAATTTTTCAAAAACTTCTTATTTTTATAGGAAATTTTTCAAAAATTTCTTATTTTTATAGGAAATTTTTCAAAAATTTCTTATTTTTATAGGAAATTTTTCAAAAATTTCTTATTTTTATAGGAAATTTTTCAAAATTTTCTTATTTTTATAGGAAATTTTTCAAAAACTTCTTATTTTTATAGGATATTTGTATAGGAATTTTTTAAAAAATTTTTTTTTGTTATAGGAAATTTTTTTAAAAATTTCTTATTTTTATAGGAAATTTTTCAAAAATTTCTTATTTTTATAGGAAATTTTGTCAAAAATTTCTTATTTTTATAAGAAATTTTTCAAAAATTTCTTATTTTTATAGAAATTTTTAAATTTTTTTTATTTTTATGGAAAATTTTCCAAAAATTTCTTATTTTATAGAATTTTTTTAAATTTTTTTTATTTTTATGGAAAATTTTCCAAAAATTTCTTATTTTATAGAATTTTTTCAAAAATTTCTTATTTTTATAGGAAATTTTCAGGAATTTCTAATTCTCATAGGATTTTTGTTGAATACATGGAGAAATGTTTAATTATTAAGGCAAAATTATCTTCTATGGCCAACATAGAAACATTATTCACAATTGGAAATATTAAAGCTTAATCATACAAAATTTTCAAAATACTTTAGTTTTTCTCACTTTTTTCTTTACTACTAACAGATCTTCTTGTTCCCCGCCAACTCCTCTCCCCTTTATTTTCTTTTTTCTTAAGAACGGCTTCGTTGTGATTTTATTCTATAAACAACAATTTTAATTGATTTGTTTTGTTTAAAAAAAAAATAATTTAAATTAATTGGCATTTTTTTTTTCTCTAACTATAAGTAGAAACAAAATTTATTTCGGTCAGTATTCGTTTAAAAAAGATATATATAAAATTTATTTTATCGACAAGAAAAGAAAAAGAAAATTTTATAATTAATTTTAAATTTATGTCTATTATATTATTATTAACATTTAATTTACTTTTTTTATAATTTTCTAAAAATAAAAAAAAATTTACTAGATATTTTTAAAAATTTATTACTTTAAATTGTTAAATTTTTATTTTTAGTTGCTGATAAATTTTCTTATTATTAAAATTTTTTATTTTATTTTATTTTATTTTATTTCTTTGCTAGTCATACACAAATAAATTGCATATATTGTTTTATTTTTGTAAATATTTTAAAAATTAAAAAAACTAAGTTCTAAGTTTAATTTTTAGTTAAGTCTTTTTTTCTCTTATATATTTCATTTATTTCTATTTAAAAAAAAAAAAAAGAATTATGTAAAATTATTTTACCTAATTTTTTTCACTTTAAGGTTGTGGTTTATATTTTATTAACATTTTTATTCTATTATTTCTTAGATACTTCTTTTTTTTATTAATTTCTACTTATATTTTATTGAAGTTTGTTAAAAAATTTGTTAAGAAGAATTAAATTAAACAGTTTTGGTTGGAAAAAATATAAAAGTTTTGGTTGGAAAAATATAAAAAAAAATTTAAAAATCATTCACAATATTGAATATTTACCTCCCTTAAAAATGTTATATATACAAAGACCATATCAAAATTTCTCTGAAATAATTCGTTATTAAAAGAATCGAATAGCTTATCCACATTTTAATAATCTAAGGCGGTTTCGAAATATTTATTTGTACGGGCAATCAATGATAGTACATTGTTAATAATTCATTCAAAATAGCAAATATTTTCTTCATTTGTTGAAAATTTTAATAGAACGCAATCACAAAAACCATTTTTCGAAAAAAAATCTTTTTGAAATTTGTTAATTTAGTACAATTTTCAAAAATTCATTCACAATAGTGAAGCCGTTTACAAATTTTTGAATGAATCTAAAATACTTACAAACATTTTTTTCTAAAATGTTTATTTTAAAATGGTATGAATTTGTATTAAATTTTATTGAAATTAATTTTTGTTAAAAGTTTAAAAGCTTTTCGAATAAATATAAAAAATGTCTTTTACTCTAAAGAATAATTCACAATTAAATAATTTAGACATCACATTTTAGAAGCTTAATTTAACATGATCAGAAATATATTAGATTATAATTAAAATCCCTATATGTGATTTTGACATGTTTGTCTTACTTATAAAGCATTCACAATAGCTTTAGGAAATTTTAAAATTAACATTTGAAAAACTTTTGTATATTAAAAAAACGACTTCTAATTTTTCAAAATTTTCTTATTTTTATAGGAAATTTTTCAAAAATTTCTTTTTTATAGGAAATTTTTCAAAAATTGTTGAAAATTTTTTTTATGGAAATTTTTCAAAAATTTCTTGTTTTTATAAAAGATTTTTCAAAAATTTCTTATTTTTATAGCAAATTTTTCAAAATTTCTTATTTGTATAGGAAATTTTCCACAAAATTTCTTATTTTAATAAGAAATTTTTAAAAAATTTCTTATTTTTAAAAGAAAGTTTTCAAAAATTTCTTATTTTTATAGGAAATTTCTCAAAAATTTTTTATTTTAATAGGAACATTTTCAAAATTTTTCTTATTTTTATAGGAAATTTTTCCAAAAACTTTTCCAAAATTTCTTATTTTTAAATGAAATTTTTTCAAAATTTCTTAATTTTTATAGATAATTTTTCAAAAATTTCTTACTTTAAACGGAATTTTTTAAAAAATTTCTTGTTTGTATAGAAATTTTATTAAAAAAAATTCTTCTTTCATAGAAAATTTTTAAAAATTTCTTATTTTTATAGGAAATTTTTCAAAAATTTCTTATTTTTTTAAGAAATTTTTCAAAAATTTCATATTTTTATAAGAAATTTTTTAAAAAGTTTTTATTATTAAACGAAATTTTTAAAATCTCTTTTATAGGAAATTTTTGAATAAAAAAAATTTTATAGAAAATTTTAAAAATATTTCTTATTTTTATACAAAAATTTAAAAAAAAAATTTTATTTTTATAGGAAATTTTTTATTTTTTTATAAAAGATTCATCAAAAATTTTTTATGTTAACAGGAAATTTTAAAAAATTTATTATTTCTATATCAAAATTTTCAGAATTTTTTATTTGTAAAGGAAATTTTTCCAAAAATTTCTTATTTTTATAAGGTTTTTTTTAAAAATTTCTTATTTTAATAAGAAATTTTTCAAAAATTTCTTATTTTTATAAGAAAATTTTCAAAAATTTCTTATTTTTATAACAAATTTTTCAAAAATTTCTTATTTTTACAAGAAATTTTTAAAAAATTTCTCATTTTTATAAGAAATTTTTAAAAATTTCTTATTTTTATAACAAATTTTTCAAAAATTTCTTATTTTTATAGAAAATTTTTCAAAAATTTCTTATTTTTATAGGAAATTTTTCAAAAATTTCTTATTTTTATAGGAAATTTTTCAAAAATTTCTTATTTTTATAGGAAATTTTTCAAAAATTTCTTATTTTTATAGGAAATTTTTCAAAAATTTCTTATTTTTATAGGAAATTTTTCAAAAATTTCTTATTTTTATAGGAAATTTTTCAAAAATTTCTTATTTTTATAGGAAATTTTTCAAAAATTTCTTATTTTTATAGAAAATATTTTAAAAATTTCTTATTTTTATTCGAATTTTTAAGTAATTTTTCAAAAATAATAAATTTTAAAAAAAGTTCTTCAAAAATTTCTTATTTTTATAGGAAATTTTTCAAAAATTGTTTCACCTTTATAAGAAATATAAATAAAAATTTTTTCAAAAATTTCTTATCAAAATAAGAAATTTTTGAAAAAAATTTTATTTCTATAGGAATTTTTTCAAAAAATTCTGATTTTTATTGGAAATTTTTTAAAAATTTCTTATTTTTATAGGAAATTTTTCAAAAAAATTTTTTTTATATTAATTTTTTAAAATTTTTCTTATTTTTATAGGAATTTTTGTCACAAATTTCTTATTTGGATAGGAATTTTTTCAAAAATTTCTCATTTGAATTGGAAAATTTTCAAAAATTTCTTATTTTTATAGGAAATTTTTCAAAAATTTCTTATTTTTATAGGAAATTTTTCAAAAAAAATTCTTAGTTTTATAGGAAATTTTTGAAAAATTTCTTATTTTATAGGAAATTTTTCAAAAATTTCTTATTTTTATAGGAAATTTTTCAAAAAATTCTAATTTTTATAAGAAATTTTTCAAAAATTTTATATTTTTATAAGAAATTTTTAATAAATCTCTTATTTTGATAAGAAATTTTTAAAAAATTTCTTATTTTGATAAGACATTTTTCGCAAATTCCTTATTTTTATAGGAACATTTTGAAAAATTTGTTATTTTATTTATAGGAAATTTTTCAAAAATTTTAAAAAAATTTTTGTTTTTAAAAGAAATTTTCCAATTTTTTTTTTTTTTTAAATGAACATTTTTAAAATTTTTTTAATTTTGTAAGAAATTTTTCAAAAATTTCTTATTTTTATAGGAAATTTTCAAAAGTTTCTAAGTATTTTTTTTTTTTTTTAAATTGTAAAAAATTTATTGGTTTTATAGAAAGATTTTAAAAATTTATTGTTTTTATAGGAAATTTTTCAAAAATTTCTTTTGAAGTTTTTTTCACTAGTGTTTTATTTTTGAGGAATTTAATTATAAAATTTACTATTTTTATATGAAATTTTAATTTTTTTTTTTTTTTTGTATATAAAGTTTTTTGAAGTTTTTAATTTTTATAGAACATTTTTATAGAAACCAAAAATTAATTATTCCACCAAACTGTGAATTTTTTCGTTTTTGACAATTATGGAATTTTTAAAACCTTTTTGGTATTTTCTGAAGAATTTTTTTAAAATGTTTTTAAAATTTCAACATTTTAACAAACTTTTTGCTTTATTTTATTTGATTAGAATTTTTAGCAGGGATTTTTTTTTCTATATAATTTTATTTTATATTTCTTTTAATCTTTAAACATATAAATAATTTCGCTTTTTTTTATTAAAAACATTTTAAGCAAAAATCTATCATTTAAAAAAATATTAAGGCTTTGATTCAAATATTTTGAAAAATATAAAAAAAAATATTTAAATAACACTTTACAACACCATTTTCCCCCCGTTAAATGAAAAATCACATATACATACACACAAAATAATTATAAAAAATAAATAAATAAATTATAACAAAATAATTAAAAATTAAATAAAAAATGATTTTGTTTTAAACAAAAGAGCTGTGAAATAAAAATAAAACCCTTAACATAAATTAAATAATAAAATATAAAACAAAGCAAAAAAAAATAAGAAAATATTGATGTGATTATTTTTTGTGATTGTTAGAAGAAACAACAAAAATAATAAATAAATAAAAAAGAACACAAATTATTATAAATATTTTTTCGGTTTAACAATAACAATATTTTTATTAAACAAATAATATTTAAAAAAGAATATTTTAATATTTTTAAATAAACAAAAAACCCAACAAAAATGAACACACCTTTTCATTAAAGCACAACAATAGTTAAAAATTTAATTTAATTTCTTTTTTTTTAAATATCAACAATAATATTTCATTAATAAACAAACAAAAATGCCTTTAAACAGCACATAAATAAATAATTTAATAATAATAACAATAAATAAAAAACAAAAAACTATTTTAATTTTAATAAAAAACAAAAATTAAAAATATATTTTTGTAAAACACTTAACAATTTAAATATAAAACAAAATATTTTATGAACAACAAAAAAAATATTTTGTAAATTTTAGTCATTTTTAATTATTTATAACGAATAAATTTATAACAAATTAAGAAAACAAAAACTATAAAGAAAAACTTGCAAACAAGGGTAAATTCTTGGAAACTTTTCTAAAAAGAAATAGTTAAACAAATGCTTTAAAACATATAAAAAAAAAGAAATATTTTTTATTAAAATTATGCCTCACATTAAGACGGACAATTTTTGGAAGTTTTAAATATCAAATTATCAAACATAATTTTCAACATTTTTTTATTTTTATTAAAATTTTTCAAACTTCTTATTTTTATAGAAATTTTTTTATAGATGATTTTAAAAAAATTTCTTATGTTTATCGGAAAAATTTTTAAAAATTTTCTATAACAATAAGAAAACTTTTGAAAACATTCCTATAAAAATAAGAAATTTTTGAAAAATTTTCTATCAAAATAAGAAATTTTTTAAAAATTTCCTACAAAAATAAGAAATTTGTAAAAAATTTCCTATAAAAATAAAAAAATTTTAAAAAATTTCCTATAAAAATAAGAAATTTTTGAAAAATTTCCTACAAAAATAAGAAAATTTTTTTTAAATTTTCTATAAAAAATAAGAAATTTTTTTTTTAAATTTTCTATAAAAAATAAGACATTTTTTAAAAATTTCCTATAAAAATAAGAAATTTTTAAAAAATTTCCTATAAAAATAAGAAATTTTTAAAAAATTTCCTATAAAAATAAGACATTTTTGAAAAATTTTCTATAAAAAGAAGAAATCTTTGAAATATTTCCTATAAAAATAAGAAATTTTTGAAAATTTCCTATAAAAATAAGAAATTTTTGATTTTTTTTTTTTTTAAATAAGAAAATTTTGAAAAATTTCCTATAAAAATAAGATATTTTTGAAAAATTTCCTATAAAAATAAGAAATTTTTGAAAAATTTCCTATAAAAATAAGAAATTTTTGAAAAATTTCCTATAAAAATAAGAAATTTTGAAAAAATTTCCTATAAAAATAAAAAATTTTTGAAAAATTTCCTATAAAAATAGGAAATTTTTGAAAAATTTCCTATAAAAATAAGAAATTTTTGAAAAATTTCCTATAAAAATAAGAAATTTTTGAAAAATTTCCTATAAAAATAAGAAATTTTTGAAAAATTTCCTATAAAAATAAGAAATTTTTGAAAAATTTCCTATAAAAATAAGAAATTTTTGAAAAATTTCCTATAAAAATAAGAAATTTTTGAAAAATTTCCTATAAAAATAAGAAATTTTTGAAAAATTTCCTATAAAAATAAGAAATTTTTGAGAAATTTATAGGAAAATTTTCAAAAATTTCTTATTTTTATAGGAAATATTTTAAAAATTTCTTATTTATATAAGAAATTTTTCAAAAATTTCTTATTTTTATAGAAAATTTTTAAAAAATTTCTTATTTTTAAAGAAAATTTTTCAAAAATTTCTTATTTTTATAGAAAATTTTTAAAAAATTTCTTATTTTTTAAGAAATTAAAAAAAAAATTATTTTTATAAGAAATTTTAAAAATATTTCTTATTATTATAGGCAATTTTCCAAAAATTTATTATTTTTATGAAAAATTTCAAAAATTTCTTATTTTTATAAAAAATTTAAAAAAAATTTTTTTTATAAGAAAATTTTCAAAAATTTCTTATTTTTATAGGAAATTTTTTAAAAATTTCTTATTTTTATAGGAAATTTTTTAAAAATTTCTTATTTTTATAGGATTTTTTTTTTAAATTTATTTTTTTTAAAGAAAATTTTTCAAAAATTTCTTAATTTTTTAGGGAAGTTTTCAAAAGTTTCTTATTTTTATAACAAATTTAAAAAAAAAAATCTTATTTTCATAGAAAATTTTTCAAAAATTTCTTATTTTTAAAGAAATTAAATACAAAATCGATAATGTTAATTAATTTTTTTTACCTAACCTCAATTTATTTAATAATTTTTTTTTTTTAATTTCCCAAAATTGTCTTTCTTTGCTGGCGAAATTACTTGTTGATTATGAATAGAAAATATATAAAAAAAAATTAAAGAAAAACTCACTAAAACTTGCTTGCATTGTTAAATTTATAAACAAAAATATATATTTAATAAAAAAAAATAAATATATAATAATGTTAAGTTTTATTTTTTAAAATCAAATATACACTCACATAAATATAAAAATAAAAGTAACAGCGAGAAAGTAAAAATAAAAGCAAAAATTGTTAAATATTGAAAAAAAGGAATAAATTTTATAAAACTTTAGTAAATAAATAAATTAATAAAAATAAATTTTATTTAAAATAAATTTATGTTTATCTAATACAAGCGCAAAATATTAATATTATTAATGTTGTAACACTTATTATTATTATAATTTTATTTTATTATATATTATTTCAAAAAAAAAATATAAAAATATTGTTTTATTATTTAATATTTTTAATAACTTTTTCTTAAATTCGAAAAATAAAAACCATAAGAAAAACGCCTTAAGAAAAATGTTTATAACACAAAGAAAATTTAAAAATGATTACGATAAATAAAACGATATATTTTATATATTTAAAAGAAGAAAAACCCTAAATATTAATAATTATATGGAATATAAAAATTAAAAATAAATTGTATAAAAAATTAATTATGTTATAAATAAATATAAACAATTGAATAATGTAAAATGTAAACGATTTAACAGAAATAAATATGTGAATGAGAAAAAACAACAAATTGAAGAAAACTACGAAAGAAAAACTCTTATTTAATTGTTATAAGAAAAACTAAAGCAAAAAAAATATATACTTAAAAAAAAAACTAAAAAAAATATTGTTTTTATTTGAATGTAAAAAAAAAAGAAAATATTTTCGTAAAATGTATTAACAAATTAAAATTTGGAATATTATAAATTTAATTTACTTAAGATTTGAAGCCTTTTAGTAATTTAATTTCTTTTGAATTAAAGATTTGAAGCCTTTTAGTAATTTAATTTCTTTTGAATTAAAATTTTATTCAAAATTTTATCTAAGTTTAGTACTTAATTAAACATTTTAATCAAATTATTAATATTTAAAAGATAGCAGTTGGGCTAAAAAGTTCTAGGCTAACATACAATCGCCAATTGGGGGCCAAACAACAATTAAGAAGTGCTTTACTTTTTTCTGGTCATCGGCTTAGATTTCTTTCCAGCGGTCATTCATTCCTTAAGGCCTGAGAACAGGAAAAAGTCGGTGGGAACCTGATCCAGTTTCGGATGTCCTCATCTATAAGTTCCATCGGGAAAGTTTTCGAATACTTTCCTTGTTGGAGTATTTTCATCCACATAGAAAATTTTTTTATCAACAATTTTTTTATAGAAAATTTTTATCAAAAATTTTTCTATAGGAAATTTTTTTATCAAAAATTTTTCTATAGACAATTTTTTTATCAAAAATTTTTCTATAGAAAATTTTTTGTCAATAATTTTTCTATAGAAAATTTTTTATCAATAATTTTTCTATAGAAAATTTTTTTATCAATAATTTTTCAAAAGAACATTTTTTTATCAAAAATTTTTCTATAGGAAATTTTTTTATCAAAAATTTTTCTATAGAAAATTTTTTTATCAAAAATTTTTCTATAGAAAATTTTTTATCAATAATTTTTCTATAGAAAATTTTTTATCAATAATTTTTCTATAGAAAATTTTTTTATCAATAATTTTTCAAAAGAACATTTTTTTATCAAAAATTTTTCTATAGAATTTGTTTTTGTTTTCAAAAGAAAATTATTAAAAATGTTTCAATAGAAAATTTTTTTATCAAAATTGTTTTTATAGAAAATTTTTTTTTATCAATAATTTTTAAAAAGAAAATTTTTTTGTAGAAAATTTTCCTATCAAAAATTTTTCTATAGAAAATTTTTTTATCAATAATTCTTCAAAAGGAAATTTTTTATCAAAAATTTTTCAATAGAAAAATTTATTTTCAATAATTTCTTAAAAGAAATTATCAAAATTTTTTCTATAGAAAATTTTTTTATCAAAAATTTTTCTATAGAAATTTTTTTTATCAAAAATTTTTCTATAGAAAATTTTTTTATCAATAATTTTTCAAAAAAAAATTTTTTTATCAAAAATTTTTCTAAAGAAATGTTTTTTTCAATAAATTTTCAAAAGAAAATTATCAAAAATTTTTCGATAGAAAATTTTTTATCAAAAATTTTTCGATAGAAAATTTTTTATCAAAAATTTTTCGATAGAAAATTTTTTATCAAAAATTTTTCGATAGAAAATTTTTTATCAAAAATTTTTCGATAGAAAATTTTTTTATCAAAAATTTTTCGATAGAAAATTTTTTATCAAAAATTTTTCGGTAGGAAATTTTTTATCAAAAATTTTTCGATAGAAAATTTTTTATCAAAAATTTTTCGATAGAAAATTTTTTATCAAAAATTTTTCGATAGAAAATTTTTTATAAAAAATTTTTGATAAAAAATTTCCTACCGAAAAATTTTTGATAAAAAATTTTCTATCGAAAAATTTTTGATAAAAAAATTTTCTATCGAAAAATTTTTGATAAAAAATTTTCTATCGAAAAATTTTTGATAAAAAATTTTCTATCGAAAAATTTTTGATAAAAAATTTTCTATCGAAAAATTTTTGATAAAAAATTTTCTATCGAAAAATTTTTGATAATTTTCTTTTGAAAATAATTTTCTTTGAGAAAATCTTTTTATCAATAATTTTTCAAAAGAAAATTTTTTTATCAAAAATTTTTCTATAGAATTATTTTTTTCAATAAATTTTCAAAAGAAAATTATAAAACATTTATGAATAGAAAATTTTTTTATCAATAATTTTTCAAAAAAAAAATTTCCTATCAAAATTTTTTCAATAGAAAATTTTTTTATCAACAATTTTTCAAAAGCAAATTTTTTTATAAAAAATTTTTCAATAGAAATTTTTTTTAATCAAAAGTTTTTTAAAAGAAATTTTTCTATAGAAAAATGGAAATTTTGTTAAGAAAATTTTCTATCAAAGAAATTTTTTTTTTATCAAAAATTTTTCTATCGAAAATTTTTAATCAAAAATTTTTTATAGAAATTTTTTTTCTTAAATTTTTCTTTAAAAAAATTATCAAAAATTTGTTTATCAATAATTTTTCAAAAGAATTTCTTTTTATCAAAAAATTTTTCTATAGAAAATTGTTTTATCAAAAATCTTTCTATAGAAAATTTTTTTATCCAAAATATTTCTATAGAAAATTTTTTATCAAAAATTTTTCTATAGAAAATTTTTTTATCAAAAATTTTTATATTGAAATGTTTTTGTAAAAATTTTTTTTTATAAAAAATTTTTTTATCAAACATTTTTTGAAATTTTTCTACCGAAAAATATTTCTATCGAACATTTTTCTACAGAAAAATATTTCTTTTAAAAATTTTTCTATCGAAAATTTTTTCAAAAATTTTTCTATAGAAAATTTTTCTATCAAAAATTTTTATATTGAATTTTTTTTGTAAAAAAATTTTTTATAAAAAAATTTTTTGTCAAACATTTTTTGAAATTTTTCTACCGAAAAATATTTCTATCGAAAATTTTTCTGCAGAAAAATATTTCTATCGAAAATTTTTCTGCAGAAAAATATTTCTATCGAAAATTTTTCTGCAGAAAAATATTTCTTTAAAAAATTTTTCTATAAAAAATTCTGAAAAATTTTTCTATCGAAAATTTTTTCAAAAATTTTTCTATAAGAAATTTTTTCATCCAAAATTTAAAAAAAAAAATTTATCAATAATTTTTCAAACGAACACTTTTTTTCAAAAATTTTTAAAATTTTTCTATAGAAAATTTTTTAAAAATTTTTTTATCAAAAATTTTTCTACACAAAAATATTTCTTTTGGAAATTATAGAAAAAAAATTTTATCGAACATTTTTCTTTAAAAAAATTTTTTGTCGAAAATTTTTATATGGAATAATATTTTTTCAAAATTTTTACAGGAAATATTTTTATCGAAAAATTTTCTATAAAAAATAATTTGTATGGAAAAAATTTCCAAAGTAAAAAATCATATATCGACGAAAACTTAAACACTGCTGCTCAGGAATATAATATTGTTTTTTTTTTTTTGGTTGTTTGTAAGATTGCGCCACCAACTTTGAACATAGTCACAATATATTCAACGCTTTTCTTTAATGTATTTAGAGTCTCAGCTTTATCGATCAACTTCACTTTATGGTCATCAGTCGTGCAGAGACAATGATTGACAAATACACGAATTTTTTTATTCAGTTTTCTAAACTAACAGAAAAAGCTTCTTCCAAAAAGCCATGTCTTACAAACTTCTAAACCAACAGCTGTCGACACGTATCTTTTGAACGTCTAGGGGCTTACTAAAAATCATAGGAATTTAATACGATACGAACTTTTTATCCCAATTGTTATTTGTATACATATTACGAAAATGTTTCTCTTTGTAATTCCCTAAAAATATGCTACAGGTTTGATGATAAAGAACTACCCTGACCTCCTGAAGAGCCGATTATTCCCTGAAAACAAGGTAAATTGTTCAAATTTTTAAAAATATTATAATGATTTTTCTAATCACATTTTTTTCGCTTTTTCTTTTTAGGTTTGTATTGAAAATCTGCGGGTTCCAAGAAAATCTCTGAGGATAAGTAAGATAACAAAATTTATAGAGAGTAATATAAAATTAAAAATTTAATCGAGGATGTGTTATACGATTTATGATCGAGAACCGAGCTACGTTACTCATTAAGAAACAAACTTTAAGATATATAAAAAACATGTTGCATATTTTTAGGATGTCCAAATTAATTTTTTTCTGCAACCGTTTAGAACTTACTTAAATTCAACACGATGGCTTCATTTATCTATTAATACCAATTCGTTTCAAATGCTTCTATTGGACTCCATGAGGCAAATATACATATAACTTTAATTATACATTTGGCAGAAATCTATTGAAAACCCTTTTTTTTTAACAACATAATTAAGTTAATTTGTACACACATTTTTTGCATTTCCTTAAAGTACCCTTTCAAATTGAATCTATCAAATCGGATTGAGCTTCTATAGATTAAATGTTAACGGCTCTTAAACGTTAGAAAACATAATTATTTCAATTGAAATCAGTAATTTAAGAAATTGTTCAAATGCTGAATTAACAGAGAAACATGTACAAATTTAATTCCACTTTGAAAATAGAAAAAAAAATTATATAAAAAAAACGGAGTTCATTCCACTTCCGAGCGGAATTGGGTTCTGTGACAAGGCTTTATAAATCTCATTAATTTTGAATCGAGGGTAGAAATCGCGAATCACGATATTCGAGAGGAATCGAATTCGCCAACAAGAAAATATTGTTGCATACTCTTAGGAGTTCAATTTATTGATAAAAGCCAAAAAATGTTTGGCTTTTATTAATAAAGCTTTTACCTTTGATTTACAAACATAAATCGCAATGATTGTGTTTGTAAAATAGGTAATAATGCGAGGTTTTCGATCTGTCTAAATGTAGGGATACTCCTCCTAAAGAAGATGGCCTAACCAACCATCGAAACGCGTCGAGGAATTGGTTGTCCCTACAAACATTTTTTTTATGCTTTTATCAATAAATTGTCTATTACATCAAGTGCGAATAATTTTTCTTTTTGAACATTTTGAGAAGTATAGGAAAAACTTTAGGGAAATTTTGTTTTTCTTATATTTTCAATATAAGAAAAACAGTAAAAATGTTGTAGTTGATGATATTGATATATCGAGAGTCTATATTCGGTCTAAATTTGTCAGAATAAGTCTTGGCTTGGAGTCTTGTTTCAATATAGACTGATTTGAATAACTTGAATAGAAACAAGTGTATATCAGTGTAGGCCAAGCTTGAAAGATTTTCCTCAATTTGGTCTTTCCATCGAAGTTTTGGACGTCCTCTTTTAACATTGGGGGGTGGGGGGCACAGTTTTTATAAATTTAGCTTTTTTAAAGTTATTATTTTTCCAGGAGTGGGTTATTAGCCCGACGTCCTAACTCATGTTTATACCTGGAAAGGGTATTATAAGTTTGTGCTGATGTATGTAATGCAAAGAAATATTTGTCTTAGACCTACCTTTAAGTATACCAATAGACTTAGAATCACTTTCTGAGTCAATTTAGCGATGTCAGTCCATCTGGCTGGACGGCCGGCTGGCTGGATCCCCATGTAAACCCTGTAATCAAACTACAGGTCGCAATTCTAAAGATAATTTGATGAAATCTGACACAGATCATTTTTTGATAGTGGGACCATGGCTATTAAAATTCGTCAAAATCGGTCCATTATTTAGGGTACCTCCCATAGGTCCCACTTCTCGAAATTGATATTTTGGTCACTAAAATTAATATTTTTTCTTGAAATTTAAAACATATACTGCTTATGTAAACGAAAATCACTGTACCAAATTTCGTTGAAATCGGTTCACATTTGACCATAGCTCCCATACAAACTCTTCTGTCAAAACGCACTAAATGAGACAAAAATCAATAAAACGCTCGTAAATCTAAAGATAATGGGAATTTTCAATTTGCCAAATTTCGAGATAATCGGTCGACATTTGACCCTAGCTCTCATATAAGTCCAAATGACGGAAATAGCTTAAATATATAAGTTTTTAGAAAATGTTTGTACGAAGGCAAAATTAAGCAAATATTTGCCTTTATACACGTGGTGAAGGGTATCGTGGTGAAGGGTATCGTATGGTCGGCTTGACCGACTATAGCACTTTCTTACTTGTTTTTTTATCGTTCTTATGAAAGTACTAGCGTCACATCTTAGCTACCCGGGTGATACCACGAGAAGGTCAGTGTCCACAGTAGAGATGAAGGATAACCATGATAAGTCTGAGCTTACCAAGTTAAGACCAATCAGAACCGTTGCTTGGTATCCAACATCCCCTACATCCCCCACCATTTGTATATTAGAACATGCGATGCAAAACTGAAGTCATAGTCCAATATGATTAAAAGTATTGAACATTAAGACTTAGTAATGATCTATTATTAGAAATTTTTACTAAGATTTTAAGTTTACACTGTAAAGGACCTAAGATTGAAAATTTTGACTATGATTAATAATTTTGATTAAAAATTTCGACTTTAATTAAAATGTTTGACTATATAAGGACCTTCGATTAAAAATATTTTAAACAACATTTAGACTATATCAGTTGACATCAGTTTGACATTATAGAATATTCAATCAAAAAAATGATATCATTAAAATCTTTTAAATCCTTTATTATTCTTTACTAATATGGGTTTCTTTTCTTCTAGGTTGGACCTTTACGGAAAAAATTGAAAATTGAGAAACCAATAAGGAGATCCTTGTATGATATGACATTGAGGATATTTAACATTAAATGTATACAACAAAATGAACGGCAATGTTATTCTAATGATCTTTAGAATAAAAAATATGAACATTTTAACATTTATAAAAAAAAGTTTTTTGAAAAGTAGAAGAAAATGTAATAATTCCATATAAATTCTAATTTATTTACAATACAAAAATTTAACTTTACAATACAAAAAAATTGGACTTAATCTAAAAAGTAACATTTTTAAGTATTAAAACTTCATCTTGTATATTTACATATAACTTAAGAACATTTTAACATTAACTAAAAACATTTTACATTTAAGAATATATTTACATAAATCAACATTTTAATCAGTCAATCAATCCATCCAACCATCCTCACAACATTCATCATCACTGTATTCGTGGGATTTTATTGCAACAAATACTTAAGAAACTTTACACAAAATTCTACATTTTTTTACATTTGTAAATTTATCATCATCAACTCATCATCAAATTACATATTTACATAATGTCTAATTTACATAAATGTGGGTATTATTTTTAAGTTTTTTAAATCTCTTTAATTTTTTAAAATTTAGTTAAATTTAATACTTTATAATTATTTCTTTAATTTTATCTATAGTTCTTTTTAGTTATATTTAGTTATATTTATGTATTTTTTAAATGCTGAACATGTAAAGGTTATTTTGAAAAAAAAATTTTGAGTTTATGAAAATTTTTCTGAAACTGAATACGACATGTACATGTTTTGCATTGGAAAATTTGACAGGTCAGATGTAAAAACATATAGGAAAGAGCTATCGTCGGTCAAGTAAGACCCTTAAATAAAGGACAATGAAAAACACATAAACGTACAAACAAACATACATTTAATGAGCACGTGTGTGTGCCTTATCTTTTTCTCATTGGATAATCGTCTCCATTAGTTGTTTCCGAATAAGAGTAAAAGCGGTATTCTCTCTTTTTTATGGGAATTATAGACAATTCTAAACATATCGAAAACCACGCATGCACCCTCGCTTTATAACAGATAAATTACGAATTATAATGTTTTGAAAACATTTTTTATCAAACATTTTTCTATAGAAAATTGCGAATCATATGCGAATATAATTTCTTTTATGAACATTTTTTTATCAAAAATTTTTCTGTAGAAAATTTTTTTATCAAAAAATTTTCTGTAGAAAATTTATGAACAATTTTTCTAAAGAAAATTTTTTTTATGAAACGTTTTTCTATTTTTCTATAGAAAATTTTTTTATCAAAAATTTTTCGATGGAAAATTTTTTTATCAAAAATTTTTCGAACGAAAATTTTTTAATACGAATTTTTCTATAAAATTTTTTTTTTATCAAAAATTTTTCTATAGAAAATTCTTTTATCAAAAATTTTTCTATACAAAATTTTTTATAGAAATTTTTTTTATCAAAAATTTTTTTATAGAAATTTTTCAAAAAATTTTTGTATTAAAAATTTTTTTTATCAAAATTTTTTCTATAAAAAATTTTTTTTATCAAAATTTTTTCTATAAAAAATTTTTTTTATCAAAATTTTTTCTATAAAAATTTTTTCTATAAAAAATTTTGTATCAAAAATTTTTTTTATGAAAAGTTTTTCTATACAAAATTTTTTTATCAAAAATTTTTCTATAGAAAATTTTTTTATCAACAATTTTTCGAAGGAAAATTTTTCTATAGAAAATTTTTTATAGAATTTTTTTTTATCAAAAATTTTTTTATAGAAATTTTTCAAAAAAATTTTTGTATTAAAAATTTTTCAAAAAAATTTTTGTATTAAAAATTTTTTTATCAAAATTTTTTCTATAAAAAATTTTTTTTATCAACATTTTTTTTATAAAAAATTTTTTTTATCAAAATTTTTTCTTTAAAAAATTTTGTATCAAAAATTTTTTTTATGAAACGTTTTTCTATACAAAATTTGTGTATACAAAATTTTTTTATCAAAAATTTTTCTATAGAAAATTTTTTTATCAAAAATTTTTCGATGGAAAATTTTTTTATCAAAAATTTTTCGAAGGAAAATTTTTTAATACTAATTCTTCTATAAAATTTTTATTTATCAAAAAATTTTCTATAGAAAATTCTTTTATCAAAAATGTTTCTATAGAAAATTTTTTTATCAAAAATTTTTCCATAAAAAATTCTTTTAACAAAAATTTTTCTATAGAAATTTTTTTTAATACGAATTTTTTTATCAAAAAATTTTCTATACAAAATTTTTTTATCAAACATTTTTCTATACAAAATTTTTTTATCAATAAATTTTCTATAGAAAACGTTATTACAAATTTTTCTATTTAACATTTTTTTATCAAAATTTTTTCTAAAGAAAATTTTTTTTAAAAATTTTTTTATGAAAAATTTTCTTATAAAAAATTTTTTTATCAAAAATTTTTAAAAAATTTTTCTACGGAAAAATATTTCTATTAAAAATGTTTCTATAGAAAAAAAATTTTATTGAAAATTTTTCTTTCGAAAAAAATTTTTATTCAAAAATTTTTCGATATTTTTGTCAAAAATTTTCACAGAAAAATGTTTTTATCGATAAATTTTCCAAAGAAAAATATTTTTATCAAAAATTTTCTATGTATAATAAATATTCGATAGGAAAATATTTTTGTCGAAAATTTTCACAGAAAAATATTTTTATCGATAAATTTTACAAAGAATAATATTTTTATCAAAAATTTTTGTATGTATAAAAAATCTATAGAAAATTTTTTTTCTCAAAAATCTTTCTATAGATTTTTTTCTCAAAAATCTTTCTATAGATTTTTTTCTCAAAAAATTTTCTATAGACATTTTTTATCAACAATTTTTCTATACAAATTTTTTTTATCAAAAATTTTTCTATACAAAATTTTTTTATCAAAAATTTTTCTATAGAAAATTTTGTTGACCAATAATTTTTCTATAGAAAGTTTTTTTATCACAAATTTTTCTATAGACATTTTTTTTTATCAAATATTTCTCTATAGAAATTTTTTTAACAAAAATTTTTTAGAAAATTTTTCGAAAGAAAAATATTTTTTAAAAAAATTTTGGGACATCAAACATTTAATTAAAAAGTTTTACTGTGGTGTATTGCACTATGATCCCAATTTATTACAATTATTTATTATTGTAATAAATAGTTTTTGATAAAACCAAAAAAAATCTTGGTGAGGAAACCTTTCCTCGACGCTTTGTTAGGCCATCTCTTCAGGAGAATTATACCTAATTCTAGACATATCGGAAACCACACATTATATCCTATTTGAATGACAGAATAAATACGAATTATGTGTCCGACAAATATCAATATAAAGCGAAGATTATTATCGAAAAATTTTCTAAAAAATATTTTTATCAAAAATTTTTCTATAAAAAAATGTTTGTATCGGAAATATCTAAAAAATATTTTTTTACCTAATAATTATAAAAATGTAAAATTGTTAAATAATAGTATTTTTTATGTTTTAAAAAATATTCCCAATCCGGTTACATTTATTTGAAAAAATGTTTACAAAAATAATAGTGTCGTGGCAACAATGTTCGAGTGTTTTTATTCCCTCGAACCATATATTTTGTTGCTATAAATAGGATTTTGATTTTATTTCCTGTGTATTTTGTTTTTGTATTTCCTTTAACAAAGCGGCACTTTGATAACATCCAAATTCCAACTGAATGCTTTTAATACTCATTTTCACGAGTTTCAATAATAATCGTGATATTTACGAAAATTACAAAAAATTCTTCGGCTTCTGGTGGTATAGGCTGCCTACATCTGATAATAATGTTTTGAAAAACATCAAAGTAAAAAAATTGTCTTTTTGTTTCCGAAGCTGATTTCACTTTTCTTCGCATTCAGTTTAGAAGATATAACCTTACAGATTTTTCCCCTAATGACAGAATTTAAGAAAATCTGTTCTAAATAAGCCTCTGTTCAAATTTGTTTCGGCAGGGTGATAATGCTTAAATCGGACAGTGATTAATTGAAAAATGTTTAGGGCAATAACTTGTAAGGTTTCCACAACGCCGTAATCTGGACCCTAGAGTGCATTAATAGCTTCTAAGTCAGTATTTTAATTTATACCAAAGCCTTCACATTTTCAGCATTTTAGTTTGATCGTTCAATATTAGCAAAAAATTGTTGTTTTTTATGCCTATCTCTTTAATTTAAGTAATTTTTTTTTTAATATTTTTTTAATTTGTTTTTTTTATTTTCTTTTATTTCTTTTTTCCTTACACCTCTAATCACATCATCAAAACAATTGCAAAATTTGAAAAAAAAATCCGTAAAAAATCAATAAAAAATTGGCAGATATTTACCCAATATTGGGGAGTCTCTTGGGTGTTGAAACCAATACCAATAGCAATGAAACAATGCAAAATAATTCCAATAATGATCTCCTACAATCATACGGTTCATATTTGAACAATAACAACACAATTTTAACTGCCAGCACTGCCACAAAATCCACAAATCCTCCGAATAGTGGAGGAGTTGGTGGCCACAATTTAAATACATCATCCATTCTAATAAATGCCTTAGCAGGAGGTGCTTCCATTCTGGAACGTGGCGACTATATGCAGTGCAAACATTGTAAACGTTTCTATAAATCAGTACAAAAACTCCAGGAACACGTACGCAAATATTGTCTCAAAGAAAAGAAATACAAATGTGTCTCATGTGAATATCGTTCTCGGCGCAAGGATCATGTCTTGCGTCATGCCCGACGCAAACATTGCGAGTTGTACGAACAATATCGTGAGGATGAGGATAATCTATTTGTTATACGCACCGAAGAAGAGGGAAGCTATGAGGCTGATGCCGACATGGAGTATGATGGCCCAAATGAAGATTATTTGATACCCGCCGTTTCGATGGGTATTGGTAGTAGCGGTAGTTTGGATGGTGCTGGTATTAGTGGTATGTCTTCAGCATCGGCTGCTGCCTCTACTATGCAGGCAATGGGCTTCAAATTCGGTAGTCGTGACTTAGTTATAACCGCAGTTCCTGTTCTACAAGAGAGTGAAGAAGATGATGATGACTATGATGAGGATGGAGAGTAAGAATTTTGTGTAAGAAACCTTCTTCCTAACTAAGCTTAGGCGAATGGAAGTAGTTTAGTAAATTATAACAAAACCAAATACTTGGCTAGAGAGTAAGACAACTTTTTTTATTAAATATTAAATAGTTTTAATTTGAAATACCTTCTGAATTTGACAATATCGCTCTATAGTTTCAAAAAGAAGGATTTTCAACTCTACCTATATCAGTTCGGCTAAAGATATTTGCCTAAATAATCCCTTTTTTTATCGGAGTTATGACAAGAAACTTCAATCCGCTATAAAAACAACAGATCTGATTTCTTAACAGATCAAGAGAAAAGCTTTTCTTAATTATTTCCATTTAAGAAATAATGAAAATATTTTCCTAAGTTTTCGAGATATAGACAATAAATTACAAACACAGATTTTATTGTTTAACATGCTAGCAAAATAAGATATGACCAAATCCGGGGATGTCTGATTTATTTATAAAAATTCTCTTATTAGTTTTGCTAAAGAAATCTCTGAAATCGGTTCAGAAATTGTGGAGATATTGTACGATAAGCTAATGAAATATTATACGATAAGCTAATGAAATTGTATATTACGCCCCAAAACTATACAAAGTACTTAACCAAAATTGGACTTGGAGATTTTCAAATCTAATTTTTTACACATCTTTATTCACACAAATTAATTCTCCTGTAAAAATCATAAAAATGGGACTTATAGGTTATGGAGATATAAGCGCTAGACCACAAACACTTTTTTGTATTATCAAACGTCAATTGTGTTATTAAACGTTAGCTTTTAATAGAGAAATCAAGTTTTATGAAAACATAATTCTAGACAATTGCAAATATCTCGTTAATTTCTAAACCGATATCGTCAAAAACAGCTGGTCCAAACTTTTTTTAATTACATTTTGATCATAACTCCGTTTTTTTTTTTTTTTGGCAAAATCTTCCCTATAAGAGCTATCACTGCCACAAAAAGAGTGCACCACAAAATTTTGAACCAAACTTTAATTAAGTTTGACTTTAATAATCTACATATGATTTATTTCTTTTTTTTTAACTGGCTCTAGTTTGCGAGATATAAGTTTGTTTAAACAGTTTTGTTACTACTTATGTATATCATTAAAGAAGAAAAATCATGAAAAAGTATGCCTTAGAATATTTTTTTAATACCTTCTCCAGTTTGGGAGAAATTATGACAATTTTTTCAAAATTTTTATTTTTTTAAAATAGTACCGACATAAATTGTTCAATATCTCTACAAACAAACATTTTTGGACTAATTGAAATTTTTTTCATGGGGATCCATTTGTTCAAAAATTACTTAATTTGCCATTTCTGAGCCCCACCAATCTTTCAAAAAGTTCCAAAAGCTTATCATTTTATGTTTATTCTTGGTTTGGGAGATTTATAATTTTTTTTTTTCAAAATTTTTGGTTTTAAAAAAAGCGAAAAAAATATAAATAGATCTTCTAAAATTAAGTTTTTTTTTTTAAACTGTACTGACATAAATTGTTTAATATCTCTACAAAGCGATTTTATGTTTAACTAGTACAGCCCGCCCACATTTATGGACTACCCTAAATTTTTTTTTCATGGCAATCCATTTGTTCAAAAATGACTTAATTTGCCATTTCTTAGCCAAACTAATCTTTCAAAAGAAAGCTTATCATTTTATTTTTTATTCTTGATCAATTTAAATTTTATTTCTAAACCTTCTCCAGTTTGGGAGATATTTGAAGATTTATGACATAGTTTTTTTTTCCAAAATTTTTGTTTTTAAAAAAAGCAAAAAAAATATAAATAGATCTTCTAAAATTTAGTTTTTTTTTTTTGGAAAAACAGTACCGACATAAATTGTTCAATATCTCTACAAAGCGATTTTATGTTTTACTAGCACAGCCCGTCCACATTTATGGACTACCCTAATTTTTTTTTCATGGCATCCATTTGTTCAAAAATGACTTAATTTACCATTTCTTAGCCCCATTAAAAAGCTCCAAAAGCTTCCCATTTAATTTTTGTTCTTAGTCAATTTAAATTGTACTCCTAAACCTTCTCCAGTTTGGGAGATATTACAACATTTTTGACATAGTTTTTTTGTTAAAATGTTTGTTTTTAAAAAATGCGGAAAAAATAGAAATAGATCTTCTAAAATTAAGTTTTGTTGGAAAAACAGTACCGACATAAATTGTTTAATATCACTACAAATCAATTTTATGTTATACTAGTACAAGCCCGCCCACATTTATGGACTACCCGAATTTTTTTCATGACATCAGTTTCTCCAAAAATGACTTAATTTGCCATTTCTTAGCCTCACTGGTGTTTCGAAAAGCTTCAAAAGCTTCTCATATTATTTTTATTCTTGGTCAATTTAAATGTTATTCCTAAACCTTTTAGTTTAAGAGATATGAAGTTTCCAATTTATCCCTTTTATGCCATAGACCAAATTTGTGCTTGTGATTTTTTTATATTAATGGATTGTGGTATTGATTTAGGTTAAAGGTACCAAACCTTAAAATTACCTTCCCGGGTTTTTCAAGTGCGGTGAAAGCTTGTTTTTTATTCAATAGATATAAGAGTGGTTCGAAAAAAAAAGTTGAGTCAGTCACCCCCTAGGATCAAAGATAATGTAAAAATAATTGTAAAATTTGTTTTTTTTACCGCCTTCCTTGTATTTTGTTAACTGTGTCGCCATCTTTAGTCCGATCATAACACTTTATATATCGATGTTAACGGCTCTATTAAAGAAAAAAATAAAAAAGTAATTAGTGTTTTAGAAAGATAATTTTGTTGTCGAATTTCGATTTTTTACTTAGTTCAAGAAAATAAACAGTTTTCGTGTAACGCGAATATTTATTGCATAACCTCCTCAATTTTTTTAATAACACTATATCTCGAAAACAAGAGCTAACCTTAAAAAAAATGGTTAGCACCAATTAATTCAGCGCACTGGAGTTATCTTTACCCACTAGGTCTTGCTTTTGTCGGTTTTTTCAAGTAGCACAGTGTTATCAAAAAAGGTTTAACCCTTTTTACCCCCTTTTCGGCCCATTTTCGAAATATACGAATGTATATAGATCAACATAAGTCGTGACTGTTTTTTTTTTAAGAAAATATATCTCAAGAACTAGAGCCAACCCCAAAAGATCAGATTTGTTAACAAAATTTGGTTCCGCTGTGTAATTTTTAAAAGTAATTAAATTTTTTTTTTAAATCTCAATTGTTTAAGAATTTTATGTTTTTAATTGAATTGAACTGATATAAAATGATTTGATTTTGTTTGAATGAAATAGATTTGAATTTATTTGAATTGAATAGATTTGAATTAATTTAAATGATTTCAATTTATTTAGTAACGAAAATATGAATTTTAAACCTCACCATCGCCGATTTTCATTAAATTTTGTATACATATTTTCCTAGCACATAAAATTTTGAAGTTCTTCGAAATATTAAATGATAACAGTATCAAAAGTTATAGGCTTATAAAATGGGTATGTTTTGAAACAAAATCTTGAACGAATCAAAATTTGAACTGCCATCGTCAGTTGAGTCAGTCACCCCCTAGGGATAAAGATAATTTAAAAATAATTCTAATTTTTTTTTTTTTAACACGCCCTTTTTGTATTTTGTTAACTGTGTCGCCATCATAGGTCCGATCATAACACTTTTTATATCGGCGTTCACGGCTCTGTAAGGGCTACATTTCTCTCTGTGATAGTTTTTTACTACAACGTCAATTTCAAGTCATAATTTTTTAAAATTCGATTCGGTTTTTAAAAGTTATGACTATAAATTGATGAGGTAGTAATAAACTTTCAAAGACAGAAATGTAGCCCTTACAGAGCCGCAAACATGATCGGACTTAAAATGGCGACACAGTGAACAAAATACTAAAAGGGCGGTATTTGTAGGCGTGGTAAAAACAATTTTCTTTGAATTGTTTTAACTATATCTTTAATCCTAGGGGTGACTGAAACAACTATTTTTTATATGATAGGCGAACCGCTCTACTGTACGTTAGAGTGGTTCGAAAAAAAATGTTGAGTCAGTCACCCCCTAGGATTAAAGATAATGCAAAACTAATTATAAAACCATTTTTTTTATTTTTTTACCACGCCTACAAATACCGCCCTTTTTGTATTTTGTTAACTGTGTCGCCATCTTTAGTCCGATCATAACACTTTATACATCGATGTTCAGGGCTCTGTAAGGGCTACATTTCTCTCTTTGATAGTTTTTTACTACCACGTCAATTTATAGTCATAACTTTTTAAAATTCGAGTCGTACCCACCCTAATCAAATCGAGTAAAAATCTAGTTTTTAAAAGTTATGACTATAAATTGACGTGGTAGTAAAAAACTATCAAAGAGAGAAATGTAGCCCTTACAGAGCCGCGAACACCGATATATAAAATGTTATGATCGGACTTAAAATGGCGACACAGTGAACAAAATAGTAAAAGGGCGGTATTTGTAGGCGTGGTAAAAAAATAAAAAAATATTTTTTGGAATTGTTTTAACATTATCTTTAATCCTAGGGGGTGACTGACATAACTTTTTTTTTTTGTATGGAAGGCGAACCGCTCTACTGTACATGTTCGAAAATTTTTGATTAAAAAAAATTTCCTCAAACGTTAAATGTCTCAAAAATATCAAAAAGACTTCACAATTTCTAAAACTTAATTTATTGTTTAACTTTTTTCAAATTAATTTTTGACAAGAAAATGACTCTCAAAAAATCTTCACAATCTAAAATTCACAAAAAAAAACTATAAAAATTATAAAAAAAATATTTGTTTTAATTATAAATAATTTTTAAACAATAAAAAACTATGATCTGAAATTTTCTTTAAATAAACAAAAATACATTCCTATTATAAATTAAATGCTTTAGTTAAATTTTAACACAAAAAAAAATAATTTATTAAACAAATTTAACAATCTTTTATAAAAAGAAGAAAATTGAAAAAAAAAATCTTGCCATTTTCATAAAAAATTCAAGAGGAAATATAAAAAATTAAAAAATTAGCAAAGGGTTATTTTAAAATAAAATTTAAATATAATATATGACTGGATTATTATAAAAATAACAATAATTCAAAGTAAAAAATATATACAAAAATATATGTATGTTTAAAAAAAAAAGATATTTCAAAATACCTCAATTTATAAAATCACACAGAATTTTTGTTTATAAACAAATTTAAAACATAAATCAATAAATCTTAGTTTAATTTTATCTCTAAAGTAAATATTGAAAATTAAAACAAAAAAATTTATTATAATTCTTAAATATTTCATTATTTTCTTAAGTAAAAATAATTCAAATTTCTTACCATTGAATTTTTATTTAGTTAAAAAAATCTTATATTGTATTTTGCCATTTCTATGCCAATTTTTTTAAAAAATTTTCTGTTTAACGTTTTAAAAGTAAATTTGTTATATCTTAATTTCTGTATTTTTATTTATATTATTTACTATAAATGTTTAATTTGTTATAAAACAATTAAAAGTTATAATATGTAAAGGTTTTTAAAAAGAACATTTTTGCAGCCAATGACAAATGTTACTAAAATTATAGTTTTGTACATATATGCAAGAATTTAAGGTCAATTTGCGAAAATGACAACTTCTTTTCCTTAAAAATTCATTTAAATTGCTTTAAAAATTCCAAAATTAAAGCATGTTTTCAATTTTTTTCGTGAAACATGTTGCAAAGATATCCTAATATCTTTGCAACATGTTTCAAGAAATATTTTTTTCTGCAACATGTTTACAATAAAGTTACACTATCATATTTTTACAGAATATGTGATACATTTTGCATGCAATATGTTAAATATATTGCGATAAAGTCATACTTATGTATATTGCCTCAAGCAACATGTTTAAAAGATTTTTTATATACATAATTTGTTTTTTAAAAACATGATATTTCATAAAATAATTTTCTTTAAAATCGTTCTTATATCAAACATTGTTGCTAAACATGTTGCTAAATTTTTTATTTCTCGTATGTATATATACATGTTGCTTGATGACAGAAGCCTTTTCATTTCATGTATTCAAGATTTTTCAAATCTTATTCTAATAAAGTCTTCAACATGTTTATAATTTTATTAATGTTAAACATGACTTTTTAATTTAAATGCTGTTATGATAACATATTGCTAACATATAACATATTATAACATATAATAACATATTATAACATATATTGCTAACATATAACATATATAACATATTTTGTACTAAATTGGTTTCTGGCAACATTTTAAAACATGTAATTAAACATGTTGCTTTAAAACTTTATCAAAATTTTATATATTACAAACATTAGACAATTATTGATATACATTTTTCACTGAGATCTAAACACATTTTAAATTCATGTATTCACAATTTTCTAAACAAAATTTAAATTTGAAAAACATTGCGAAACATGTTGCAATAAATCATAACAATATCTCTTTCTGAAAAATATTGAAAATTTGCATATATTTGTAATATGTTGACATGAGAAAACTTAAAATACTGCTGTTATAACAAAATGTTGCTAAACGTTTTATACCAACTTAAGAAAACCATTATAAGAATAAAACTTTAATTGTTGCTAAACATGTTGCACCGAAATGATATTAACCGGCTTATGTGAATCAAAATACATTTTTCTATAGAATTTTTTTTTTTCAAACATTTTTTTATACAAAATTTTTTTATCAAAAATTTTTTATAGAAAATTTTTTTTCTCAAAAACTTTTCTATGAAAATTTTTTTCTCAAAAATTTTTATAGAAAATTTTTTCTCAAAAAAATTTTTTCTCAAAAACTTCTATGAAAATTTTTTTCTCAAAAATTTTTATAGAAAATTTGTTCTCAAAACTTTTTATAGAAAATTTTTTCTCAAAAATTTTTCTATAGAAAATTTTTTTATAGAAAATTTTTTTATTAAAAATTTTTCTATACAAAATTTTTTTATCAAAAATTTTTCTATTGAAAAATTTTTGAAAAAAAAAAATTTCTGTTGAAAAATTTTTGATAAAAAAATTTTCTATAGAAAAATTTTCGATAAAAAAATTTTGTATAGAAAAATTTTCAATAAAAAAATTTTCTATAAAAAAATTTTCTATAGAAAAATTTTTGAGAAAAAATTTTCTATAAAAAGTTTTGAGAACAAATTTTCTATAAAAATTTATGAGAAAAAAATTTTCATAGAAGTTTTTGAGAAAAAATTTTTTTGAGAAAAGTTTTCTATAGAAAATTTTTTATCAAAAATGTTTCTATAGAAAATTTTTCTATACAAAATTTTTTATCAAAAATTTTTCAATTAAAAATTGTTTTCTCAAAAATTTTTCTATAGAAATTTTTTTTTAAAAAATAACAAAATTAACGGGATATAAATGTTATTCAAAAAGAATGATTATTCGCATTTGATCCCAAATCTGTTACATTTATCTATTAATGTAACAGACCAAATTATTGATAAAAAGCCAAAAAATGTTTGCGGAGAAACCAAATTCCTTGACGCGTTTCGATGGTTGGTTAGGCCATCTCTTCAGGAGGATTATCCCCAATTTAGACAGATCGAAAACCTCGCATTATTACTAAATTTACAAACAAAACTTTTAAGAATTATGTTCATAAACCATAAGTAAAAGCGTAGATTATCGACTGAACAAAAGCAAACATTTTTCAGTTTTGAAAGTTTTTTCGCAAAAATTTTTGTATAGAAAATTTTTTTCTCAAAAAATTTTTTATAGGAAATTTTCTATAGAAAATTTTTTTCTCAAAAATTTTCTATAGAAAATTTTTTTCTCAAAAATTTTTCTGTAGAAAATTTTTTTCTCAAACGTTTTTCTATAGAAAATTTTTTTTCTCTAAAATTTTTCTATAGAAAATTTTATTCTCAAAAATTTTTCTATAGAAAAGTTTTTTCTCAAGAATTTTTCTTAAAAAAAAAAATTTCTCAAAAATTTTTGTACAGAAAATTTTTTTATAAAAAATTTTTTATCGAAATTTTTTGTATAAAAAAATTTTTTTATCGAAAATTTTTCTATAGAAAATTTTTTATCAAAAATTTTTCTATACAAAATATTTTGATCAACAATTTTTCTTTACTAAATTTTTTTTATCAAAAATTTTTCTATACAAAATTTTTTTATGAAAAATTTTTCTATATTAAATTTTTTATTTAGACAAAATATATAAAAAATTTTTTTTTTAATTTTTAAAAAAACAATTTTTATCGAAAAATTTTTAGAGAAAAATATCCGATTTGCAAAAGCTTCATTGCTAGACTATTTGCAGCGGATTGTGAACTGGCCTAATAATAACAATGTACCCGATTTTGAAAACTTTTTTGAAAGACAAAAGGGAGACCTAGTGGGTAAAGATAAATCGAGTACGCTGAATTCAATGGTGCTTACCGTTTTTTAGGTTAGCTCTAGTTTTCGAGATATAGCGTTGCAAAAAAAATGGAAGAGGCTGCGCAATAAATATTCGCGTAACTCGCAATAATTCACGCTACGCAATAAATATTCGCGTAACTTGAGTAAAAAAATCGAAACTCGGCAACAAAATTATCTTTCAGGAACACTTATTATTTTTTTAATTCGAGCATTCGTTTTGGAAATAAATTTTTTTGTTTGAAAAAAAGTTTTTTTTGAAAAATTACAAAAATTTCCATTTTCAAAAATAATTATTTCCAAAACTACTGCTCGGATTAAAATAAAAATTATTGTTTCTGAAAGATAATTTTGTTTACTTAGTTCAAGAAAAAAAATATTTTTGGAGTTACGCGAATATTTATTGCGCCACCTCCTCCATTTTTTAAATTACACTATATCCCTAAAACTGTATTTAGTGTTTGTGAAAGATAATTTTGTTGCCCAATTTCGATTTTTTTACTTTGTTCAAGAAAATAAACAGTTTTCGAGTTGCGCGAATATTTATTGAGCAACGTCCTTCATTTTTTAAATAACGCTTTATCTCGAAAACTGAATTCAGCGTACTCGAATTATCTTTACCCACTAGCTCTAACTTTTGTCGTTTTTTTCAACTAGCACAGTGTAATATTTCTATAAACGTATCATATGAATATTATATTTTTGAAAGTTTGTCAGGTCTTGTATTTTACATTTTAAAAATTTGTTAATTATAATTATTTTGTCATCATTTTAAAAACTTTTACATATAATATCAATAACTTTTTTGTTTTAAAATTAAACTCTTGAAAAAAAAGGATTTGAATATCTATTAAAAAAAATTTGTATACTTTTATGTCTTTGCCTAAACTAGTAACTATAACTATAATAAATGTAAACTTAATGTTAATTATAAATTTTTTGTATGTCAAACACTGTAAAAGTTTAATTATTTTTAATAAAGACTTAAAAAATAATTTTATTTATATTATTTTAAGAAAAAGAAAGGGTTAAATATTATGTTTGCTTCCGTACTTTAACGAAACTACCCAAAACAGTCCGAAGTTGTTAGAAATGACTAAAAAACAAAAATTTGTATTGAAAATTTTGTACGGAAACACATTTTTATAAGTTTGGGTTTATTTCTTTATAGTAAAGGGACAAACATATAATGTTTGTTCCCGTACTCTAACGAAACTACCCAAAACATTCCGAAGCTGTCAGAAATGACTTAAAAAGAAAAATTTGTATTGAAAATTTTGTACGGAAACAAATTTTTAGTAAGTTTGGTTTTATTTCTTTAAAGTAAAGGAACAAACATATAATGTTTGTTCCCGTACTCTAACGAAACTACCCAAAACAGTCCGAAGTTGTCATAAATTACTCAAAATGACAACAATTTGTTTAGAGAATCTTGTATGGGAACACGTTTGAGTAATTTTGGATAGTTTCGTTAAAGTAAAGGAACAAACCTATTAAAAAGCTATAAAATTTGTAGAAAGCCAAAATTTTTATTATTTCTAAAGTCTTGTTTGCTTTTAGTTCTTATTTTTTTAATTTTATTTAACAAAAAACAATTTAAAATCTTGAATAGTATGGAAAATTTTGAATTCAACAAAAATCAAACCCCCATTAAACCACACAAAAACCCAAAGTAAGCTCTTTAAAGTTTGAAAATACTTAATCAAAAGATGAGTTAAATTTACTAAAGAGTTTTTATATTAAATAAAAATATATTTTTTTATATTTTAAAACTCTTTTTAGGTTCTTCTTCTACCGAAAGTTATTGGACAATTGTCGAAACTGTGCCCTATACTCTGGCTAATACGCAAACAAATGGCGCCTCAGCAGCAGTTACAAATGTCATAAGTACCCACAATCAGCATCATTCGGTTCAGCAACATCCGCACACCACCATACATCATCATCATCACCAACCACATCAACAGACACGACAAGAACAGCAGCATCACTCGCAACATCATCATTCGCATGTTGCCACAGCAACAGATCCCTCTAGTCTTATCACATCGGCTACAGTTGTAGTGGAAATACCCTCTGATACTGTGGGCATGCCCGGCAGTACTATACACTATACCTTGCCCAAGGGCACCACAACAACAGATCATCAGCAAATTTTGAGAAATGTTCAGACATCAACAGCCTTAACGGCTGCCTATTCCAAACTAACCAATCCTCCAGCCACCATACAAATTGTCAAACAATCTTCAGGTAATCCGCAAACCATAACACGTACCATAACAACACCTGAGGCTATTATACCAGATCCTCAGGCTCCTACACAGACCCAACATCAGCAAGTTCAACATATAACATTGCAAGAATGCTTAGATGCTACAACTACAAATGTGTTGCAGCAACATCATCATCACCATCATGCCAACACTCAACAACATATACAACAAAATACTACAGCAAATAGTGGCAGTCAACAACAAATACAACCGGAATATATAAAAATAGATACTTCGAGGTTTGAGGATAAAATGTTGCTAAGAAACGTGGTCGAATATGAACAACAGCAGCAGCAACAACAACAGCATCAACACCAACAAACTGTAAACACACCCACACAAACCACTATAATAGTAAACGAGGCTACAGCCAAAGAACTACACCATCAGCAGCAACAACAACAACAGGATCATCTGGCCCAACAACACCACCAACAATTGCTAGCAGAATCTGTAACAACTTCTGCCTCTGAGGCTGATGATCTTGAAGATTTGACCGAACTAAAACCTATAATCAACAACCATAACATTAATAATACAGCCAATGCTAATCTCCTACCACCTCCTCCTCCAACTGCCTCCTCCCAGCAACACAGCAACTCCGAAAGTGATAGTGAAAAATTTCTTACGCCCCCCAAACGTATAAAGACCGGTGGCATTTTAAAGCCCTCAGATATTGCAGCAGCTGGTCTACAATATGTTTGCAATGTTTGTGGTAAGGGCTATAAGATCAAGGGGTCTCTTAAGCGGCACAAGAGTTATGAATGTGGTGTGGCACCGGGTCTATCGTGTCCCTATTGTCCGCATAAGTGTAAATATAAATCGGATTTGCGTAAGCATATATCGCAAAAACATGCCATCAATGCCACAAGTAGTGGGGGTAATATAACTATATAAGTTATTTGAAATGGAATTTGGTAATTTAACTGGTTACCTACTGTAAGATATTGGTCAAAAATAAACCCATTTAAGGTATATACGTAATTATACAAAGTTTGTATTAGAAACTAAAGAAATCTCAAAAAACTTGTCTTGCAAATTATCAAAAACTTCCAATAACAGAGAGTTTAACATTTTCCCGGCACGACATTTTAACTAGCAATAAGCGATTTTGGTCTGCCGAATCAAGTTGACTTTAGTTTTCGAGTTATGCTATTATATTGTTTTAATAGTTATATCTGAAAAATGCTTTATACCCTATCTCAGTCAATCCAGTTTCAGTTTGTATTATTCAGTAAGCCAGAAAAATCTTAATCTAAAAGCATCTTTATCTTCAAGTCGTTTTGAACCGCTTCCCAGTTCTAGAGATATTAGAGGTTATTACTATCCGAAAAAAAATTCTATAGAACTTTTTTTTTATCCAACATTTTTTTATAGAAAATTTTTTTATCAAAAATATTTCTATAGAAATTTTTCTATAGAAAATTCTTTTATCAAAAAAATTTCAAAAATTTTTCTATTAAAAAATTTTTTATTCAAAATTTCTCTATAGAAAATTTTTTATCAAACATTTTTCTATATAAAATTTTTTTTATTAAAATTTTTTCATCAAAAGTTTTGCCATAGCAAACTTTGTTATCAAAAATTTTTCTAAAGAAAATTTTTTTATAAAAAATTTTTTTACAGAAAATGTATGTATCAAAAACTTTTTCATAGAAAATTTTTTTATCAAAAATTTTTCTATCCAAAATTTCTCCATAGAAAATTTTTTTATAGAAAATTTTTTTATCAAAATTTTTCTATAGAAAATTTTTTGTTAAAAGTTTTTGTATAGAAAATTTTATATCAAATATTTTTCTATAGAAAATTTTTTATAAACAGTTTTTTTATAAAAGATTTTTTTTATGAAAAAATTATCAAAAATTTTTCTGTAGAAAATTTCTTATCAAAAATTTTCCTATAAAAAATTTTTTGTAAAAATTTTTCTGCAAAAAAGTTTTTATCAAAAAATTTTGTATAAAAAAATTTTAAAAAATTTTTCTATCCAAAATTTCTCTATAGAAAATTTTCTTGTCAAACTTTTTTTATATAGAAAATTTTTTTAACAAAAATTTTTCTATAGAAAATGTTTTTAAAAAGGTTTATCAAAATTTTGGGACATCAAACATTTAATTAAAAAGTTTTACTGTAGTGTATTGCACTAAGATCCCAATTCATTACAGTTATTTATTATTGTAATAAATAGTTTTTTGATAAAACCAAAAAATGTTAGTGGGGAAACCTTTCCTCGACGCCTTTCAATAGTTGGTTAGGCCATCTCGTCAGGAGGATTATACTTAATTCTAGACAGAGCGAAAAAATCAAAAATTTTTCTATAGAAAATATTTTTTATCCAAAATTTCTCTACAGAAAATTTTTTGTCAAAAATTTTTCTTAATAGAAAATTTTTTTATCAACATTTTTTCTATAAATTTTTTTTTTATCCAAAATTGTTCTATAGAAAATTTTCCTCAAAAATTTTTTCTATAGAAAAATTTTTGTTAAAAAAAATTTTTTATCAAAATATTTCTATATAAAATTTTTTGTTACAAGTTTTTGTATTGAAAATTTTTAAATCAAATATTTTTCTATAGAATTTTTTTTATCAGAAATTTTTTTCATAGACTGTTTTTTTTTTCAAAAATTTTTTCTATAGAAAAATTATCAAAAATTTTCCTATAAAAAATTTTTTGTCAAAAATTTTTATCAAAAAATTTTCTATACAAAAATTTTTTCTATACAAATTTTTTTATCAAAATTTTTCTATAGAAAATTTTTTCAAAAATTTTTCTATAGAAAATTTTTTCAAAAATTTTTCTATAAAAATTTTTTAAAAATTTTTCTATAGAATATTTTTTATCCAAAATTTTTCTATAGAATTTTTTTTTAACAAAAATTTTTTTGTTAAAAGTTATTGTATAGAAAATTTTTTATAGACAGCTTTTTTTATCAAAAAATTTTTCCATAGAAAAATTATCAAAAATTTTTCTGTAGAAATTTTTTTTTATCAAAAATTTTCATAAACATTTTTTTATCAAAAACAATTTTTTTACAAAAAGTTTTTCTATAAAAAATTTTTCTATAAAAAGTTTTTATCAAAAATTTCCCTATAAAAATTTTTTTACCAAAAAAGTTTTTGTATAGAAAATTTTTTATAGACAGCTTTTTTATTAAAAAGTTTTTCTATAGAAAAATTATAAAAAAATTTTTTGTAGAAATTTTTTTTTATCAAAAATTTTCCTATAAAGATTATTTTTTATCAAACATTTTCCTATACAAATTTTTTTATCAAAAATTTTCCTTTAAAAAATTTTTTTACAAAAAATTTTTCTATAAAAAATTTTTATCAAAAATTTCCTTTTACCAAAAATTTTTCTATAGAAAACTTTTTTTATCGAAAATGTTTTTATCAAAAATTTTTCTATAAAAAAATTTTTTATCAAAAATTTTTCTGTATAAATTTGTTTATCAAAAATGTTTGTGTAGAACATTTTTATCAAAAATTTTTCTGTACAAAATTTTTTAATCATTTTTTTTTATAGAAAATTTTTCTATTGAAAATATTTTTTTAGTAAATATTCTTATCATTCTTATCATTCTTTTTACAGAAAAATATTTTTTTTCGAAAAATTTTCTATAGAAAATTTTTTTTATCGAAAAACTTTCCAAAGAATAATATTTTTATCTAAAAAATATTTGTACAGAAAAATCAAAAGACAAAAAGTCTTCGGCTCCTGGTGCTATAGACTCCCTGTTTGTTTATAAAAGGGGAATTAATTTACGGTGAAAAATGATCTCACGGGGAATTGAACTCACTGGGAATGTTTATAAATGAGCTGTTTAAAACTTTAGATTTAATATTTTCTTACTCTTAATTCACATTGAATTTTAATTATTTTAACCAAAAAAAAAGGTTTACATTATAATTTTAAAATGGTTACCAAAGTGGGGTATTAGGTATTCGATGTAAACCAGAGTCTTTACCGAACTTATGGTTTCTTTTACCGTTTTTTGAAATTAAAGAGTACCCAAATTATTTGCTCTAGTTAGAAACACCCCGTATCGCTTTTACAAAACTTAGCTTTTTCTAATAAACCGAAATGGCCATTTTTTTTTACCAGAAAGCAGAACTATATGATCTAATGTATGTATCTATAATGTTTGTATATAAAAAGATTTGTCAGTTTATTAAATTTTAAGTAAATAACAAATATCTTTAACTAATAATTAAATAATACAGAATAATTACAATTAATTGAAAATATAAGTATGTATTGAAAAATTACATAAGTAAAATATTGTATACGTATTTAATATTAAGTTTTTTTTTTTTAAGAAAAAAAACCCTAACTAAAAATACTCAATGATCTCTACTTTGGAAGCTGAAAAAAGTTATACAATTTTTTATTCAAGAAAATGTTATGCTAATATTTCCTCTTACTTCCATTTTACTTCTTTTGAATACAATCGAACCACATTATAAACCTATCCGAAGGGCTTTCTTTCTTCACAAAAAATATTGCCGCTTGTAGGTATATCAAAAGTTAGAGTTTACCTTGAGCCATAACTTTTATAGTACCTGGTAGACCGAGCCTTGCTCGGAGCTTTATGATAAGCATTTTGAGGAAAATTTTAAAGTTTTTATATATTTTATATTATAAAGTGCTAAAATAATTTTAGAGGAAAGACATTGTAGAAATATTCAGTTAATTTTGAATTATTTGATTTATTTTGTCCGACCAACACATAGTTTGCATAGTTTACAGTTTAACTCATTTTGAATAATTTTGGAAATTATTCATATCAACAGAAACCTCTGTCGACTCATGCGCAACAACTTTGCTAAAGATTATAGTCTGATCAAATGCACAGTTTACGATTTAATTCATTTTGAGTAGTTTTCTGTGGCGCCACCTGTCGGACTTTGCTTATTCCAATTCATAAACCTTCTTCGGCTTATCCGTAACAACTTTGCTGAAGATTATAGCATGATTAAATGTACAGCATACGATTAAATTGACTTTGAGTAAGTTTCAATAGCACCACCTGTCGAAATTTCTTCATAACAACTAAGAAACCTTCGTCGGCTCATGTGCAACAACTTTGCTAAAGATTGTAGCATGATTAAATGTACAGATTACGATTAAATTGACTTTGAGTAAGTTTCTGTAGCGCCACCTGTCGGAAATTATTCATACCAACTAAAAAGCCTTCGTCGGCTCATGCGCTACAACTTTGCTAAAGATCATAGCATGATCAAATGTACAGTTTACGATTTAATTAATTTTTAGTAATTTTCAGTGGCGCCATCTGTCGTAAATTAGTCTTATCAACTTTAAAACCTTCGCCGGCTTATCCGCAACATCTTCGCTAAAGAGCATAACACAATCAAATTCACAGTTTACTATTCTATAAAGAACATACATACAGACAAACATTCATTTGTTTAAAATAATACTAATTTTTCCCCCTTTTTATTCCCTAATTTCTAAAAGTTCCATATGTATATTTGGTACTTTTTTGGTGCCAATTGAATTCGGTACATTTTTTTAAAACGCATTTAACATAATGTATAATGTTCCTATTCATATTACTTTGGAGATGTTAAGTTATCATTTTATCCCTTTTTTACCCATTTTGGCTCCAAAATCAAAAAAGTACCAAATACGTGCTTCATGTTTTTTTTACATCTATTGATTGCAGTACCAAGTTTCTTTCTATATTCTTTAGTTTAAAATATAAGAGTGGGTTAAAAAGGTGCCAAAAAACTATTCACCCTTTTTTACCCCCTATCGGACATAGTTTAAAAAAAGTACCAAACACCTGTCCGCTTATTTTCAAAGCTGTTTAAAACGTAATTTTAATTTTGTTTCTATACCTATTACTTTAGGAGACATAGCGTTTTCGATTTTTTCCCCTTATTACCCGTTTTTACCCTCTTAGAGGTAAAAGTTCCAAAAGTCCCTTCTTCTTCGACCTATACATCAAAAAAGATACCCACTGTCCAAATTTTATCAAAATCGTTAGAGCCGTTTTCGAGATAGCCATTCTATATATATATATATATATATATATATATATATATATATATATACAATTATTGCTCGTTTAAGAATATAAGATACGTATCTATTATCACACTCATACATGCTCAGTTAAAAAAATGTAAATCAATATTATATTCAGCATATCCGAATTATTGTATATATGACCTATTTCGAATAAAATTTTTATAAAGACTTAGCAAAGTTCGAACCAACAATAGCTTCTCTACAATTTGTCAGCTTGCTATTGGTAAGAAGACGCAAGTAGGTATATTTTAGAATCCAATGCGCTTTGTTTTTGTGCCAATATTCTCTAAATTCTTAGGCCAAGCTTTAACAGAATTTATTTTACTTGGTCTATCCGTTGTACTTTGCCAACAAAGGTATACCAAAAAATATATTTTTTTTTTTTCAATTTTTTCTAATTTACAGCAAAGATGATTTTAAAATGGCACATATTTACAACTTATTAAGGTCAAAGATCGGACATATTTTAGAATTCCCTGCTCTTTTTACCAGGTGCGCATATTCTTTAATATCATAGACCAAGAATTTCTTGTCATTCGTATTTCCATCAAAGTTTCGGACGTCCTCTTCCAAGAGTTCCTTTGGGATAATTTTCACAGACTATTAACTAAACATATCGTCATCTGAAATGCAAAAGGGTGTAACTAACACAAAAATTTAGATTGATTTTTTGATTATAAAGAAGCAACCCAAAATACATTTATCTAAAAAATTGTAGATGCATGCGATCAAAAACATCGATTTTATTCACTAAAAAAGGGCTTAACTACATGGTGTACAAATTCTGACCACATGTAGATCTGTATGGATCCACAAATATGAAATTTCATTCAAATATCTTTAACCGTTTAGGAGTTACGGGGTTATTTCTGAAATAAGTCTTTAAAAAATACCACTGTGTGTCCTATTTTGAATTTTTTAAATTTAATTATGCTTCGAACATAAACTGGTATCATTTTTTAGACCCGTACTTCTGACCAAAAATCTTATTCCTTTTTTGGATTCAGAAATTTTGATTTCAGAAAATATTCAACATTTTCGCAATTGCTCAAAACCTTAACGATTTTTATCATTTTAGTTTTTATAATTTTCTTCACTGATGCTTTGTTGACCCAATTTCAAAATTTGGATTAAATGTTTCTTACAGTTTAAAAGTTATAATGTTTTTTACTTCTCCTGTTAAAAAAACTAAAAGTGTAGTTACGCGCTTTTGCATTTCAGGTGACAATATATAACTATAGACCGAAAATAATAATGATAAGTTGGTTCTGTTTTTTTTAGATAAACTTCATATTTATTCAGCTTTTTACCGTAACGCATAGAAATATTTGTCTTAGACCCACTTTTAGTATACCAATGGGCTTAGAATGACTTTCTGAGTCGATTCGTCCTTCTGGCTGGCTGGCTGGCTGGACCCCCATGTAAACCATGTAATCAAAGAACAGGTCGTAATTCTAAAGATAATTTGATGAAATTTGGCACAGATATTTTTTTTTGATATTCGGTCAAAATCGGTCCATAATTTATGGTACCTCTCATAGGTCTCACTTCCCGAAATTGATATTTTGACCACAAATATCAATATTTTTTCATTAAATTTAAAACAAATAATGCTTTTGTAAACTAAAATCACTGTATCATTATTCTTTGAAATCGGTCCACATTTGACCATAGCTCCCTCACAAATTCTTCTGTCAAAACGCACTCAACGAGATAAAAATCACTAAAACGCTCGTAATTCTGAAGATAATGAGAATTTTGAGTTATTTTTTTGAGTCCTTTTTTTGCATACATAATTTTTGTGAAAACTGTAATCAATTTGACAAATTTCGAGATAATCGGTCCACATTTGACCCTAGCTCTCATATAAGTCCAAATGACGAAAACAGCTAAAATATACATATAAGTTTTGAGAAAATGTTTGTATGATGGCAAAATTTAGCAAATATTTGTCTTTATACAGGAAAAAGAACACCTTTGACCTTAGTGGTGAAGGGTATCGTATGGTCAGGCTTGACCGACTATAGCACTTTCCTACTGGTTTTAATTCTTCTTCTGTTATCCTTGACTCCCAGTGGAGTATAGGGCCTGGTTTTTATATAAACCTAATTTAAATAATTCTAGATAATTTGTCAACATTTGATCCTAGCTCCCATATAAGTACCAAGTACGGAAATTTTATATACGTATGTCTCGAGTAAATGCTGTTATGATGACTAAATTTAGAAAATATAAATATGGGCAAATCCGAAAAACCTTAAAATATATGAAAAATAAATTTATCTTAATAAAAAACATTCAAGTAGAAAATGTAGCGTCCGCAACAGTTCATTTATGGATTTTTGATGCAACTGGAAACTTTAAAACTCTTATGAAAGCTGTTTTGTAATCGTCAGATTTTCCTCTCTTCTATGTATATGAATTTTTTTTATTACTATGACCGACTTCTTAAAAATTTCCGAAATACGCGTTGAGAATTTTTTTTTTAATTTTTTGTAGCGTCCGTCACAGCAACTTTAGCTTGAATGTTATTTTTCCACCAAAATAAGTATGCAATAAGCAAATGCCATCGATGTGCTATAATTCTCTTAAATCTGGGCAAAGATATCTGGTGTAGAACGACAATAGGATTCATTTAAGTACAACAAAATCAGCACAAATGTATCGACCGTCACGCAGGATTTGCCCATATGCCTCCATTCATTCAAAAGGTTTTTTAACTACTGGACTACAGAGTTAATTTATAAGTACTTGTTTTTTAAGGTTTTCAAAGACTAAATGTTGCTAAACATTATGATGTTGATAAGCATCATAATGTTTCTAAACATCATAATGTTGATAAACTTTATTATATTGTTCTTTATGTGTGATAAAAGAACTTAAAATTTGTAGAAAGATTATTTATCTAGATTTTTTTGTAAAATTTAACATAATGTTGGTAAACAATGTTGCTAAACATAAAAAATGTTGCCAAAACCTATTAATGTTGCTAAATATTTTTTAAGTTTAAAATCGAAATATTAATATTATTTTTGATTTTAAATTGAAGTCTAGAATTTTTTTTGTAAAATTTAACACAAAGTTGGTAAACAATGTTGCTAAACATAATAAATGTTGGCAAAACCTATAAATGTTGCTAAATATTTTTTTTAAGTTTACCATTGAAAGTTTAATATTTTAAAAAAAATTTTGAAAAATTAAAATTTTAAAAACTATTTATAATTAAAAAACAATCAATATTAACATACTTATATTAATGTAAATAATATTAAATTAGTCATGTCCCTCTTAAAGATATTTATGTTTCTTTTCTAGTATTGTCTACTAATTCTAAATAATTTATATTAAAAATTTAATATGTAGGATTTTAATATTTAATTATTTAAGTAAAAAAAAGTTTAAACAAAAATAAAAATTTACAAATTAAATGTTCTAAAATTGAAAATTGTAAACTAGATAATTGTATGTGTTTTATTTACAAAAAAAACGAAAAGTTTTGTTTAACTTAAAAGAAATTAAAAAAATTTTCTTTTAAAAAAATTTTAAATTTTAAAAGTTATTAGAAAAATTTTTAACAAAATTGTTTTTTTTTTTTAATTAAACAAATCTTTTCTTTCTTGTCTTATATGTACCTGTACCTGTGTATGCTAACTGTCCTATGTGTCTTTTTCTTCTTTAAAAAAGAAATTGTTACTAATATTGGTTTCTTTCTAGGTTTGAATTTGAAAATGTGGTTAAAGAATGATTAATTAGGATCTATATATTATATAGCTGAAATCATTGAAAGATGATAGATGATGTTAAATGCTTACAATATTGTCTTCAGTTGCTGAATTCGTATTCCCAAAGGAAAGGAGTTGAAAAACTGAAAATTGAAAAATTATTTAAATGTAAATATTAACAATTTCTTTTATATCTTGAATTTTCTTTTTATATTCTTATAATAATAATATAAAGAATTTTTGAATAGTTTATGGTGAAATAAAAAGAAATGCAATTTTTGTAATAAAGTTTAAAATCCTTGATATGTTTAATAGGAAAATTCTTAAGAGGTTATACAAAATGTGTAAAGTTTTTACTTATAGTGATTAATCTAGTATGTGAAATGATATTGATATTAATTATTCTATTAAAATATTAATTAAACCAAATTGAAAATTTTAATTTTTGAAATCAAATATCTTTAAAACCATAACCATATGCGCGTCGGAATATGTTTTGTAGATCTTGACCTATGAGTCTTCAAATCGGTTGGGGCCTCCCCATTAAAATCTAGGCTTTTCAGGTTCAAAACTTAAGCTAACCAACACTTCCACTATATCCACATAACAATATTTTAAAATCTGCCCAGTGGTTTAGAAGTTGAGGTCTTATTTCCATTATATTTTTCCATCATCCCACTGTGCGCTGCTTAAATGAGTTTTCTGTAGCGACATGAACTTTTGGGATACACAATTCTTAGATATTTTTTTTTTTTTTGCTAAACCCGAACATGATTTTATGTTTTTTTTTTACTTTAGTTTTCGAGGTATAATTTTTTATTAAAAAAAAATCTTTTTCACGACCTTTATCAATATAACTTAAAAACGACTTGCCCTATTCTATAGGGAAATAAAATCAAAATTCACCGTCAGTATTGTCTTTAAGTTGTACTAACAATATTTTTAATCTATTTAGCAGTTACAAAGATATTTCACAATTTAAACCAACATTTTTTCAAAAATCAAAAATAAGAAATTTTTGAAAAAATTTCCTATAAAATAAGAAATTTTTGAAAAATTTCCTATAAAAATAAGAAATTTCTTGAAAATTTCCTATAAAAATAAGAAATTTTTGAAAAATTTCCTATGAAAATAAGAAATTTTTGAAAAATTTCCTAAAAAAAATAAGAAATTTTTGAAAAATTTCCTATAAAAAAAAGAAATTTTTAAAAAAGAAATTGTTACTAATATTGGTTTCTTTCTAGGTTTGAATTTGAAAATGTGGTTAAAGAATGATTAATTAGGATCTATATATTATATAGCTGAAATCATTGAAAGATGATAGATGATGTTAAATGCTTACAATATTGTCTTCAGTTGCTGAATTCGTATTCCCAAAGGAAAGGAGTTGAAAAACTGAAAATTGAAAAATTATTTAAATGTAAATATTAACAATTTCTTTTATATCTTGAATTTTCTTTTTATATTCTTATAATAATAATATAAAGAATTTTTGAATAGTTTATGGTGAAATAAAAAGAAATGCAATTTTTGTAATAAAGTTTAAAATCCTTGATATGTTTAATAGGAAAATTCTTAAGAGGTTATACAAAATGTGTAAAGTTTTTACTTATAGTGATTAATCTAGTATGTGAAATGATATTGATATTAATTATTCTATTAAAATATTAATTAAACCAAATTGAAAATTTTAATTTTTGAAATCAAATATCTTTAAAACCATAACCATATGCGCGTCGGAATATGTTTTGTAGATCTTGACCTATGAGTCTTCAAATCGGTTGGGGCCTCCCCATTAAAATCTAGGCTTTTCAGGTTCAAAACTTAAGCTAACCAACACTTCCACTATATCCACATAACAATATTTTAAAATCTGCCCAGTGGTTTAGAAGTTGAGGTCTTATTTCCATTATATTTTTCCATCATCCCACTGTGCGCTGCTTAAATGAGTTTTCTGTAGCGACATGAACTTTTGGGATACACAATTCTTAGATATTTTTTTTTTTTTTGCTAAACCCGAACATGATTTTATGTTTTTTTTTTACTTTAGTTTTCGAGGTATAATTTTTTATTAAAAAAAAATCTTTTTCACGACCTTTATCAATATAACTTAAAAACGACTTGCCCTATTCTATAGGGAAATAAAATCAAAATTCACCGTCAGTATTGTCTTTAAGTTGTACTAACAATATTTTTAATCTATTTAGCAGTTACAAAGATATTTCACAATTTAAACCAACATTTTTTCAAAAATCAAAAATAAGAAATTTTTGAAAAAATTTCCTATAAAATAAGAAATTTTTGAAAAATTTCCTATAAAAATAAGAAATTTCTTGAAAATTTCCTATAAAAATAAGAAATTTTTGAAAAATTTCCTATGAAAATAAGAAATTTTTGAAAAATTTCCTAAAAAAAATAAGAAATTTTTGAAAAATTTCCTATAAAAAAAAGAAATTTTTAAAAAATTTCCTATAAAAATAATACATTTTTGAAAAACTTCCTATAAAAATAAGAAATTTTTGAAAAATTTCCTATAAAAATAATAAATTTTTGAAAAATTTCCTATAAAAATAATAAATTTTTGAAAAATTTCCTATAAAAATAATAAATTTTTGAAAAATTTCCTATAAAAATAAGAAATTTTTGAAAAATTTCCTATAAAAATAAGAAATTTTTAAAAAATTTCCTATAAAAATAAGAAATTTTTGAAAAATTTCCTATAAAAATAAGAAATTTTGGAAAAATTTCCTATAAAAATAAGAAATTTTTGAAAAATTTCCTATAAAAATAAGAAATTTTTGAAAAATTTCCTATAAAAATAATAAATTTTTGAAAAATTTCCTATAAAAATAATAAATTTTTGAAAAATTTCCTATAAAAATAAGAAATTTTTGAAAAATTTCCTATAAAAATAAGAAATTTTTGAAAAATTTCCTATAAAAATAAGAAATTTTTGAAAAATTTCCTATAAAAATAAAAATTTTTTGAAAAATTTCCTATAAAAATAAGAAATTTTTGAAAAATTTCCTATAAAAATGAGATATTTTTGAAAAATTTCCTATAAAAATATGAAATTTTTGAAAAATTTCCTATAAAAATAAGAAATTTTTGAAAAATTTCCTATAAAAATAAGAAATTTTTGAAAAATTTCCTATAAAAATAAGAAATTTTTGAAAAATTTCCTATAAAAATAAGAAATTTTTGAAAAATTTCCTATAAAAATGAGATATTTTTGAAAAATTTCCTATAAAAATATGAAATTTTTGAAAAATTTCCTATGAAGATAAGAAATTTTTGAAAAATTTCGTATCAAAATAAGAAATTTTTGAAAAATTTTCTACAAAAACAAGAAATTTTTGAAAAATTTCCTACAAAAATAAGAAATTTTTTGAAAAATTTCTTATAAAAAAAAGTAATTTTTAAAAATTTCGTATAAAAAAAAGAAATTTTTGAAAAATTTCCTATAAAAATTAGAAAAATTCGAAAATCTGCTATAAAAATAAAAAAATTTAGATCAATTTAAAAAAACTATTATTTTTTAAAAATTATAATTTTTAAAAAATTTGCCACAAAAAAAAGACATTTTTGAAAAATTTTCTATAAAAATAAGAAATTTTTGAAAAATTTCCTATAAAAATAAGAAATTTTTAAAAAATTTCCTATAAAAGTTAGAAAATTTCGAAAAACCTGCTATAAAAATAAGAAATTTTAGCTAAACTTTAAAAATTATAATTTTTAAAAAATTTGCCTAAAAAAATAAGAAATTTTTCAAAAATTTTCTATAAAAATACGAAATTTTTGAAAATTTTCATTTAAAAATAAGATAATTTTTTTTTTAATTTTCTATAAAAATAGGAAATTAAAAAAAATCTAAAAAAATAAGAAAAATTTGGAAAAATTAAAAAAATAAAATTTAGAAATTTAAAAAAAAAAATTTATAAAAATAGACAATTTTTTAAAAATTGTCTGTAAAAACAAGTATTTTTTTTTAATTTTCTATTAAGATAAGAAAAGTGTGAGGACAACTTAAAGATAAAATTGTTCTCGAATTTCGGTTTTTATTCATAGCTCAATATATTCAGTCGTTTTGGAGTTATATTCACAGTTTTTTGGAAAAAAAAATATATCTCGAAAACTAGAGAATACTCGGAAAAACAAATCTCGTCCAAAATCTTGTTGACCTTTATAATATGTAATAACAAACTACCTCTGGATTAGTATTAATATAAGCTAAATTTATTGTATCTTATAAAAAATATACTTTATTAATAATCCAAATTGATCCACCTGTCGATATGATACCCTTTATCATCGTGGTCAAATGAGAATCGATTGCTGCGAGAAGACAAAATCTCTATTCCGAATAGTAGGGCTATGGGGGGTATTTCAAAAGTGACAGTACCACTATAAAATCTTAAAAGATTGTGCCAAGTTTCTTAAATGTATCTTCAATACTTTGCCGAAAAAAATTCAATACAAACCGAACAAAATTCTGACTCGACACACTTTGAAGCAAATGTTCACGTTTTTGGAATAGCTGGACCTATCTCAATCGTAACATTAACATCTGCGACTGACGTGGTAGTTCAGCAGACACCAACTATATCTAAGTTTTATTCTGAAATGGCTGATACTTTATCGATCAATTACAAGAATAATCGAGGACCTAAGGTTTTCCGATCACGCCAATGTTTTGCACCTATATTTATATGGACTGTATTTACAACCTGTTAAGGTCAAAGACCGATTATATTTTACAAATCGAATTTTGTAGGCCAAGCTTTGAAAAGTTTTTCTCTACTTGGTCTTGCCATTGAAGTTTCGGACGCCCTTTTATTACACTAGGGCTTGCCCGTTTATTTGATAATTTTAGTTTTTTCATAATAATTGTTTTTTCTATAACGGAATATAATAAATGAAAGATTAAAGGAAAAATAATTTATTTAATAGTAAATAGTTTTGAAACTCGAGTAATTGAGGTCTTAAACTTCTAAAATAATAAAATTCAATTACATATTATATAAAAGTTTATATACATGTTGCCAGCAACATGTTGTTTGGCAACCAAACTCACTTAGACTATAAAATCTATTCTTATACTAGAAAAGCTAGCAAAAAAATCCTATTGCGAGCTCCGCCTTTTAATAGTTTTTCTACAAATACCAAACAAATTTTAATTCCTCAAATTTTGTAAAAATATTTTATTTTTTCACAAAATCGGAGCAATTTTGAAATAAGTCACAAAAGAATAAAATTCAATTATTGTAAAAAAGTTTACATACATGTTGCCAGCATCATGTTGCCTGTTAATCCAATTTTACTTAGATTTAATAATTTATCTAAAAATATTAAACAGATTTTTATTCTTTAAATTTTTTAATAAAATATTTTATTTTTTCACAAAAATTTGCATAATTTTGAGACAAGTCAAAATAAACATTTTTTGAAAAACAAAAATGTTGCTGGCATATTATTATATTGACTGAATTATGTTGCTAGCAGTTTTAATTTTTTTTAATAAAATTTTTGCAAAATTTTTCTAAAGACATTTAAGTTAAAATATTATGAGATTAAGTTTACATATTATAAAATCAAATTCTTTAACTAATAAGTAAAATGTATACAGCAACATGTTGCTGTGTAAAATGTTTGTAGTAGAGTATTTATATTCTAAAGTCTGTATAAGTTTTAATTTCAAAAATTGTTTGTTTAATTAATTTTAGACTAACATACAACCTATATATGTATAACTCCCAGTAATTTCATAATTTCGATAAAGTATAAATTTGTAAGCTATACTAAATACTTTATTTCTTCCTAGATGTTTCACTGCAAGACCCCTGCACACTAACATCATCTTCATCACTATCCATTAATGCTATTAACTCATCAACATCAGCACAAATATTGCAAAAATCAATCATACCCCTTTACCCCCTTAGAACCCGAAAACCCAGAGGAAGTAGCACTGCAAAACTTAAGCACCAATGTAAACTTTGCTTTTCGATTCTTACAGTAAGGGGCAGCCTTATTCGTCATTATAGAAAAATTCATGGCCTAAATAATCAAGATATCATTGAATTAGATAGTAAACCTCTGCAACGCAAGCCAAATATATTGGAAGTGCGTTTAATACGTAGAGATGAAACTGCTAATAATCCATATCCCGCCACATTATATATGACCAATGATAGTAACAATCAAAATTCTGAAAGTATGGGAAATCTGAATGAAAATTTAGCCGATCACTTAAACAATAATATGCCAGAGCAAAATCTTTCGATTCCGAGTGATAATACTTTTACACAAAATATTGGAAATATAGAAAATTCTAGCTTACTCTCAAGTTCAAGGAATTCCGATCAAAATTTGACCTTCGATTCGTTGGAAAATTATGTAACTAATTTGCAACAAGATGTTTTTGTCATCGATGAATTTTTCGATGACAATATAGATATTGATGACAATAATGAATTGAAATTTATTTCAGAAAAAAATAACCTGAATGATAATTAAAATTAAAAAAAATAGAATTATAAGCAAGTTGCCAGCAACATGAAAATTAAAAACATGTTGCCAGCAACATGTAAATTAAAAACATGTTGCCAGCAACATAAAATTAAATACATGTTGCCAGCAACACAATTAATCCGTATTATCTTTAGCATATTTTAACATAAAATTAAAAATAGTCAAATTTACAAATTTTCTTCATTTTGTAACTAATATTTTACAAATCAGAATTTATTTTTCCATTTTTTTTTTTAATATCAAAACTGATATATAAACATGTTGCTAGAAACTAAAAATAATGAAATATGTTGCAGGAAATTTAATTATGAAAATTGTAAAAATGTTGCCAGAAATATATTGCAAATTTGTTTATCATGAGAATTTAAAAATTTTATTTAAAATATATTTCTAGCAATACATTTCATCCAATTTATTTAGCATAAAATTTCAATTGCAAACAATTACGCTGTGCTATTCGAAAAAACCGACAAAAGGAAGACCTAGTGGGTAAAAATCATTCGAGTATTCTGAATTCAACGTTGCTAACCGTTTCGTAAGGTTAGCTCTAGTTTTTGAGATATAACGTTATTTTAAAAAAGGAGGAGGTTGCTCAATAAATATTGCCGTAACTCGAAAACTGTTTATTTTCCCGAACTTCGTAAAAATCTAATAATATTTTTTTAATCCAACAATAGTTTTGGAAATTGATTATTTTTGAAAATGGATTATTTTTGAATGATTTCTCGAAAAAAATATTTTTTTTGGAAACAAAAAAATTTATTTTCAAAATGACTCTGACGGATTAAATAATTAGTGCTCCTGAAAGATAATTTTATTGCCGAATTTTGGTTTTTTTACTTAGTTCCAGAAAATAAACAGTTTTCGAGTTACGCGATTATTTATTGCGCAACCTCCTTCATTTTTTTATAACGCTATATCTCGAAAACTGGAGCTAACCTAGCACCATTGAATTCAGCCTGCTCGTTTTATCTTTATCCACTAACTCTCCCTTTTGTCGGTAAAAAAAAATTGTCGAAATCGAGCACAATGTTATTATTCAATTTTAATTTTTTTACATTTTTAATAATTTTAAAACAAAATATCAATTTTTTACTTATTTTTTCGTAAAGTAAACATGTTGCTAGAAACATATGTAATTCAATATAAAACCAAAAATTAGCTTGAAGAAAAGAAAATATTGAAAAAGAAGTAGAATAAAATGTTGCAAGAAATTTTTTCTTGCAAATTGTAAAAATGTTGCTAGCAACATAGTAACATCAATATGTTTCTGATAAATTTCTCTAGCATTATTTATTAAAATTTAGAAAACCCAACTGACAAATAAGAAATATTGACAAATTGAAATTATTTAAATAAATTTCATCATATGATTTGGAAACATGTTGCCAGAGACAAAGATTTCTTACTATTAAGTACAATTTCTAGATTATTATGTTGCTAGCAACACTCAGAAAATTTCCGAAAAATGTGGATTAACCAGTTACTTAATAAAAAATGTTTAAATGTTGCAATAAAATACGATTTGCTAAATATGTTGACAATTATGTTGCTGGCAACATTTTAAGATCATCATAAAATTTTTACAAAAAAGCAGGTTCAATATTTTATGCATTCAATATTATATACAATTTTATCACTTTTTAAATTTATTTAATTATTTTTACAAAAACTTAAATAATAATGTATACAAACTTTCATCACATCAACATGTTGCTGCAACCATATGTGTTTTAGAAAGTTTTCAAGCTTTTATTTCAAGAAACATAACAACAAATTTGTCTGTAATGCTTCTCATTAAAAATCATTTCCACAAGCACTTCAATATGTTTCTCAACATGTTGCTGTCAACATATTTTACCCAAAAATTCTTTTACTCTAATATTTTGCTTTGACATTTCTTATGTAAACTTTTTCTATTAGCCTATTTCTAATTTTACATAGTACAATTTAAAATAACATTTTGAAAATATGTGTTTTTTTTTACAATTATGCTGGCAACATGTGTCTAACAAATTTAAAATCAACAATTATTGGAAATTGTTTGAAAAAGTATTTGACTTTCAAATATTAACAAATATTATTATAAATTTATATCAGATTCTTAAAAAGCCAATACTGTTCAATTTTTATTAATCAAATCTTGTTCCTGGCATCATGTTTATAACGTTACATAACACAATTTAATATTTTACAAATTGTTTCAAAAAACATATACATACGTTTTCTTTGAAATACCCTGCAGTAAATGCCGTCAGAGAAACAATACTGTTTTGCTATTGACAATGTCTCCAGTACTACTTGCCTATTTTGCCCCATCCAATGTTATCTACTATTGACATTTAACATTTAGAGTTCCTACGAAATCTACCAGTAGACATTACCACTATTTACTTAGTATTGACTTTGTAGTTCTTTTGGTCCAAATGGAGACATTGGGATCAAACCGGGGCCTATTGATATACATATATGTTGACACATTCGTTGACAAAGTCACCAGATATATACTACAATAGTTGTCTCTATATATTCACTATTTCAGTACTGAACTAAAATTGGGGACATTTGAATTGATGTTACACAAAGTGTTGACATGGAGACACATGATCCCAGTTTTACTACAGGGTATTACCTGAATATTTACAATTACATATTTGATTTATGAATTTTTATAAAAAACTAAATATTGTTATAATGTTGCTGGCAACATTTGTCTTAAAAAATAAAAATTTAAACTTGTTTTTCAAATATTTGAAATATTTTTGTTAAAACAAACATTATCATGATTTAAATCATTCTTATATATCGGACAACATCCCTCTAAACGTTGTAAAAAAGGGTTTATTTAAAAAATATTACAAATGTTGCTGGCAACATTTACCATAGAAATTTAAAAATTTAAATACAATTAAGTTTTGTTTTACAAAAAATAATTATAATTTTTAATTTATACAAATTATTAAATTTTCTACAAAGTAATTCTACTATAATGTTGCTAGCGACATGTGTCTAGCTTTTCAAAATAGTCAATTTAATTATTTTGCATTATTAGGCATATGGATTTTTTTATATATGAATTTATTTAGGCTTATGAATTGCTTTAATGTTGCTTATGTAAACCATGTTGCTGGCAACATGAGTCTTATATAACATACCGTTTATTATACATTTTAAACTTAAATTTTCCTAGGCAATTAAATTAAAACTTTTTTCTAAGCATTTCCACAAGCACTTCAATATGTTTCTCAACATGTTGCTGTCAACATATTTTACCCGAAAATTCGTTTACTTTAATATTTTACTTTGAAATTTCATATGTTAACTATGTTTCTATTAGCCTATTTCTAACATTAGGCAGTAGAATTTTAAATAACATTTTAAAAATGTATAGCTTTAAGGTGTTTTTTTACAATTATGCTGGCAACATGTGTCTTGCAAATTTAAAATCAACAATTATTGGAAATTATTTGAAAAAGTATATAAATTTCAAATATTAACAAATATTATTATAAATTGTAATTAGTTGCTTAAAAAGCCAATATTGTTCAATTTGTATTAATTTTTCATTAAATCTTGTTCCTGGCATCATGTGTATAAAATTACATAGTACAATTTAACATTTTACAAATTGTTTCAAAAAACATATACGTTTTCTTTGAAATATTACCTGAATATTTACAATTACATATTTTATTTATGAATTTTTATAAAAAACTAAATATTGTTATAATGTTGCTGGCAACATTTGTCTTAAAAAATTAAAATTAAAACTTCTTTTTCAAATATTTGAAATATTTTTGTCAAAACAAACATTATTATGATTTAAAACATTCTTATGTATCTGACAACATCCATCTAAACGTTATAAAAAAGGGTTTATTTAAAAAATATTACAAATGTTGCTGGCAACATTTACCATAGAAATTTAAACACAATTAAGTTTTGTTTTACAAAAAATAATTGTAATTATAATTTTTAATTTATACAAATTATTAAGTTTTCTACAAAGTAATTCTACTATAATGTTGCTAGCAACATGTGTCTAGCTTTTCAAAATAGTCAATTTAATTATTTTGCATTATTAGGCATTTGGATTTTTTTTTATATATGAATTATTAAGGCTTATGAATTGCTATAATGTTGCTTATATAAACCATGTTGCTGGCAACATGTGTCTTATATAACATACCGTTTATTATACATTTTAAACTTGAATTTTCCTAGACAATTAAATTAAAACTTTTTTCTAAGAACTGTTTGAAGTTTAAAGAAAAATTATTTAGGTATGTGATGGAAATCGATCGTTTTCAAATTCGTTCGATTTCAGATATATTTTTGAGGTCATTTTCGGTTATTTTTCCAAAAAAATTCAAACCAAACGAAAGATAAAATATCAGTCAAAAGGATTAAATATTTTATCATTCATTTGGTTTGATTTTTTTTTTTTTTTTTTTTTTTTTTGAAAAATAATAATTACCTCAAAAATTTATCTGAAATCGAACGATTTGAAAACGATCGATTTCCATCACATACCTGATTAAGAGGATTTATACAGTGTGTTATTGTGTCATATTGTCATAAAGCCGTAATATTTTCTTATATAAAATTATTTAAAAATTAGCTTTTAGTTTTACCTGAAACATTTTCCAAATCTTTTGCTATATAAAGATTGAAAATGTTGTTGTCATTATGAGTTTACGGCAATATTAAATGATAAATCATCTTGCAACTAATCGTACTTTAATGAATTTTTAATATTATTTTACCCATTTTCTTTTCTCAATTGAAATTGTTTCCTTTTTATTTTTATACTTAAAATAGTTGTTATTGTTTATTAATTTTAATACATAATTTTTGGTTTTTTATAAATAATTAAGGGAATTCATAAGGTGTGCTATTGTGTCGTATTATCATAAAGTAATATTTATTATTTTTTTGATAAACTAAAGCTTAGACAATTTAAAAGCTTTAAGCTTACATATTTAAAAATATTCCAACACAATTTTTAACATTAAAATAAAGGGCTTTATAGCATTTTATCACACCTTGTGAATCACCTAAATAACAAATTGAATTTATAATTGTTTGAATTTTTGTAAGTTTTTCAGGCTCAAGTTCATTTTAAATTTATTATATATACCCGCTTTCAAGAAAATGAGGTTATAGAAAATTGTCTTTCAGTTTGTAATTATGGTCTAATACCCCATATACATACATATATGGGGAATTTCACGTCAAGTGACCGAACTTATGAAATCGAGGTCTTTTGATTTGGTTGAAATTAACACCAAAGTAAAGATCGGTAAAAAAGCTCTGAGTAAGAGGGGTCAAAATTTTACATTTTGGCCTTTTTACTAATGTAACTTATTAGTTATTGGTGTAAGCTAAATTCGTCCCAAACAAATTATATAGCCCATTTTTTCAATCTTTTTTAAATCTTATCCAAAAAGAACTAACTTTGGTATAAATTTCATCAAAATTCGAAGACATCCATTCCAAAAGTTCGGTCACTTGACGTGAAATCCCCCATATGTATGTTCGCGGTAAGGTCTGTCATTTAAAAGCAAACACTGCCAGAACTATTGCCACAAAAATATTCCATATTAAAAAAGATTGGTATTAAAATTGAGCGTCATCGGTCCACATTTGAACGCAGCTCCCATAGATTTCGAAAACAACTTATATACTAAAAAAATACCAAAATATAATAGCTTAAGTACCAAAATATAATAGCTTAAGTACCGAAATATAATAGCTTAAGTACCAAAAAGTTTTATATTACCACATTCGCCATCTACAATTTCGCGAAAATCGGTCTCCATTTAATCATAGTAGCTATATAAACCCCTCCGGGAAGCCACTTAAATAGAACGGAAGCCTTTCAAATGCTTATGATAAACTTCAGGAGCTGTGGCGATTGAATTTATGAAGAAATTTTTTGTATAACAACATGGATTTCACAGAAATCGCCATACATGAGTTGTGTTTGCCTTTCTATCGAAAAAAAAGCAACGGTCTACTTACCGCTTGGGCGAAAGTAAATTCTAAGACGTTTTATAGAATGAGGCATGGTTCACTTATATCAAAACTTATGGCTTTTGGTTTCCGTATAGACTTCTCTCGGTTTATATCGATCTTCCTCAGAGATCGTACTTTAACAGTTGTTACAGTTAGTATATCAAGCTACTCTTTTCCCCATTTTTTTTATTACGTATTTTTTCAATTGTATACCAAGAAAGTCCGATATTGGGACTGTGAGAGCAAAACATAAATGTAAAGATTAATTCACAATTTCTGAACGGGATCATGCTAATATGTTAAATTTAATTTTTGATTTGAAAGACCCAGTGTTGTATTCTAACGTATGATGGACAATGTTGGCCTATTTGTAGCTATGGTTTTTATAAATATTGTGGAATCCGAAACTCTTGATATTCTGAACATAAAAACAGAGTGTAACGTTTGTTGAATCGAACACAAGTGTCGAAACAAGCATTCAAGCAAAGACTTTGTCGTATGGTCATCTTAAAAAGTCCCATAAAAAAGAGAGTCTTACGCTTTTACTTTAATTCAGAAACAACTAATAGAGATTATTATCCAGCGAGAGGAAGCTTAGGCACATACACGTGCTCATGAAGTGTATGTCTGTTTGTGCGTTTATGTTTTTTCAATGTTTTTTATACACTATAATTTCACATTTGACAGAAAAAACATTCGTTTTCTGAAGCGTTGCAAAATTTTTTCACTCTATTTGTCCTGTCCTTACTATTTAAGTGCGATATAAATTAAAATACCATGTAAGGGCTTTTAAAGCTACTCCACCGTGTATAAGAGAGGTCGAAGGTGCCTATCAGTGGCAGTAGGGCAGCCAACACTACTGGCTTAATAGAGGCAATATAATTGACTCCCCATCTGTCACAAAAAAGCACCTTCACCCTTTTGAAAGAAAATTTATTTAAAAAAGTACCAGTACCATAATTTACACAGAAAATACATTCCTTAGCCGCACACTTCGGCTGTGGAATAAACATTTCACCAAATTATAGGGTGTCAAAAGATTATATTATTATCGAATATCCATACTCCAGAATTTACCAGAATTTACAGAGAAAATTAGTTCCTTAGCCGCATACTTCCCGAAAAGATCTTTCCACCTAATAAGGATGTTAAAAGTTTAAAATCGAATATCCACAAAAACTACTCATTTTATGCTTAGGAAAACTTGAAAAAAGGCTATAGGAAGCCTTTTTCAAGTTTTCCTGAGAGGGGATAAAAAAATGTTCTTAAATAATAATAAATTTTAAACTATACAAGTTCTAACGTTGACCATGTCTCCTACAAACCCCTTATATACTCGGAAACCACTTAACCCTCTGCTACTGACGTGATAAAGTTCTAACAATTCTAATGACTTAGACGCTATTCACCTAAACATTCGTGTTATATGTTATTTTTTTTTTATTTAAAAATTTGTCTCTGTTGGTGTCTACTGGACTACACGCAAGCCGCTGAGGGTTAAATGTACTGTGCTAGTTGAAAAAACCGACAAAAGGGAGACCTAGTGGATAAAGATACTTTGAATACGCTAAATTCAAAGGTGCTAACCGTTTTTTTAGGTTAGCTCTAGTTTTCAAGATATAGCGTTATTTAGAAAATTGAGGAGGTTGCGCAACAAATAACTGTAACTCAAAAACTGTTTATTTTCTTGAACTAAGTAAAAAATTCGAAATTCGGCAACAAAATTATCTTTCAGGAACACTAATTATTTTTTTAATACGAGCTGTTGATTTGCAAATAAATTAAAAAATAATTAGTGTTCCTGAAAGATAATTTTGTTACCGAATTTCGTTTTTTTACATAGTACAAGCAAATAAAACCGTTTTCGAGTTACGCGAATATTTATTGCGCAACCTCCTCAATTTTTTAAAAAACGCTATATCTCGAAAACTACAGCTAAAAGAAGAAGGCCAATACACGCGACATGCGGCTGCGGGCGGTCGTAGTATTGCCAGTACATAAAATGTGCGTTTGTTTACAAAAATATTTATATAAAAAAATATTTGAGTAGGATATAATTAAATATGGCAGCACTGAAAAAATCTGCCGCGCGGAAAGTAAAACAAAGTTCTACTTTTTTCCATTACCACTTCAAATTTGACAAATCAAAAAACAGCTGATTGTCGGACGCAACCGCTTGCCGCGTGCATTGGCCTTCTACCTTAACCTAAAAAAGCGTTTAGCATCATTTAAGCTCAGTGAAATTAATAAATGTTAAACCGTGATGGCTTTGATGGGCGAATTAAATACGGACAACATTTAACGTAAGCCGTTCCCTCGAATAAATGGAATACATATGAATGTCTATGGGTTTATCAAAACCGTGAGGGCTTTGATGGCCGAACTAAATACGGTCCACATTTAACTTAAGCTGTTTTTTTGAATGTATGGTATACATCTGTTCTGTTCATCTAAAAGGGCCAATGCCAAAAAATATAGTTTTGAGAAAAATGTATTAAAAGTTATTATTTTACATATAAATTCATAGTAACATTATCCAGAAAAACCTTTATAAATCTGTTCTTAATTAAGTTAGATATTAGATGTTGCAGCTAAACAACAGAGGCTAAAGAAGGGAATCTAATGCAAAAACTAACTCAAAACAGGAAAAATTGACATTTGCCCTTTATGCACCAAGCCACAGATATATGAATATTAATGGGCTTATCAAATTCGCCACAGCCGAATAATTAGTTTTTCATTATTATTTAGAAAATGTTAGAATAAATAATTTTATAATAATTTATATGTATTGTCCAAATGGCACTTCTTATGTATCTAAATCGACTTTGAAGGGCTATACCCGCCTTATATTTGAATGCTTTAAAAGTAGAAGTAGTAATAAATCTTTTAAACTTAAAAACAACTCTTCTTTATCAAAAATTCTCCAAATTGTTGATACCAGCAATTTTTCCCTGGTCATTAACCTTTTAAAAAGTAAGGCAAGGGTTTCAAAATAAATTTTGAGTTATCTTAAAACTACTAATTTTTAGATTTTTTTTTTTTCATTAATGAACTGGAACCTAAAAAACTAACAAAAATTCAATAGCCCAGTTCACAATCCGTTGCAGATAGCCTAACATCATAGCATTCACAAATTTTTATAGTAAATTAAAATTTTTCCATATAATTTTATTTGCTAAGTCGATTTTTAAATGCCACGATGCTAGACTATTTACAACGGATTGTGAACTGGGCTAATATTTTCATTAAAATTTGCTATACAAAATTATTATTTCTTCTTTTTTTTTTGTTAATTATGAATTAATTATGAATTTGTTTTGTATGATTTAATTTTGTATAATTTAAATAAAATGTATTTTTCCTAAACTGAAATAAAATGTTTGACTTAAATTTTTATAATAATTAAATATTAATATAAGTTTAAACAACTTAATTACTTGAGGCAATTTTTATAATACTTCAAAATTTCTTTTCATTACAGTTCCTCTCAAATACAATCTAAGAAAACAGACCTCATCGCAATCCCTCAATCTTGAGACGCCCTCGTCCAGCGGTCATTACCAACAAGATTTGGATATGGATATACAAATTAAACTGGAATCCGATAAATCCTCTATAGATTTAGAAATGTTTGGTTCATATTCCTCGGATACTTCACAACAAAGCGAACCGAATAGCTCTTTAGCGGCAGCTACAGGCCCCGAAGCCTCTACTTCCTCATCGAGCGGTTTGATCTCCTCAAATCCTACTGCCCTAATAGCGCTACAACAATTGGCCTCCATTTCATCGGTTCAGTGTATGGAACGTTTAGTGCCAAGCTTGCCCAAAGATTTGTTGGCCCAAAATGAATCGCTGTTGTATGCGGGGCGCAAGAAAATGCCCCGTCAAAGTACAAAGCGAATGTCTCAGTATGAGACCAATCGTTGTCCGCTCTGTTCGCGGGTCTATCGTTCTCAGGCATTTTTAAATGAGCACATGCGCAAAGAACATTCAATATTGATATAAATCTGAAAATACGGGAAGTAATGGAAATTAATGCCGAGAGAAGAAAAGAAACAGGCAAGATTAGTTTAAGGATATATGTATATTATACACCGTTTTTTATATGCCTATTATGATTAAAATATTCTTAATATAATTACATATAAATAAACAGCTTATTTCAAAAAAAAAAATCCTTTAAAGATTTGTATAAAATATTGATAAAATATCTTTAATTAGGAACAAATAAGTATTTTCAGAAGAAAAACATTAAACAATTAAAATTCTAAGAATGATTAATCAAATAATAACGAAATAAGAAAAGTTTTAAAAATTATAAAGAAAATACTTTAGATTCTACTTCATTCAAATTAAAAAAAAAACAATAAGAAAATGCTATTGTAGATTCAGCCAGTCTATTTGATATCCTAAACCACTAAGTTCAAATATGGGCCAACAACTTTAAACTTAAAAAGAAAATACTTTAGATTCAATTATAATCAAAAAATGCTATAGTCAGTTCAGCCCGTCTATTTGATAACCTAAACCACTAAGGTCAAATATGGAACTTTACAGTGTTTTCAAAATTCATGCTTAATTTTTGTACCAGAGCAAAAAACATGCCATCAGAAGCCGAAGACTTTTTCTAATTTTCGTAAATATCACAATAATTAATGAAACCCGTGAAAATGAGTATTTAAAGAATTCAGTTGGAATTTGGATATTAACATTTTTTTATACAAAAATTTTTGAATTTTTGAAAAATTAAAAAAAAAATATTCTTCTATTGAAAAATTTTCTCAAAAAAAAATTTCTATAGAAAAATTTTTGATAAAAAAATTTTCTATAGAAAAATTTTTGATAAAAAAATTTTCTATAGAAAAATTTTTGATAAAAAAATTTTCTATAGAAAAATTTTTGATAAAAAAATTTTTGATAAAAAAATTTTCTATAGAAAAATTTTTGATAAAAAAATTTTTGATAAAAAAATTTTCTATAGAAAAATTTTTGATAAAAAAATTTTCTATAGAAAAATTTTTGATAAAAAAATTTTCTATAGAAAAATTTTTGATAAAAAAAATTTCTATAGAAAAATTTTTGATAAAAAAATTTTCTATAAAAAAATTTTCCATAAAAGTTTTTGATTTTCTATAGAAATATTTTTGATAAAAAAATGTCTATAAAACAATTTTATCAAAAAATTGTTTATAGAAAAATTTTGGAAAAAAAGTTTTTAGAAAAATTTTTCATAAAAAAAATTCTATAGAACAATTTTTGATAAAAAAATTTTCTATAGAACAATTTTTGATAAAAAAAATTTTCTATAGAACAATTTTTGATAAAAAAATTTTCTATAGAACAATTTTTAAAAAAAAATTTTCTATAGAAAAATTTTTGATAAAAAAATTTTCTATAAAAGTTTTTGATAAAAAAATTTTATATAAAAAATATTTTCAATAAAAAAAATTTCTGATAAATTTTATAAAAAATTTTTCTATAGAAAAATTTTGCATAAAAAAATTTTTATAGAAAAATTTTTTATAAATAAAATTTTTATAAAAATTTTCTATAAAAATTTTTTATAAAAAAATTTTCTATACAAATATTTTTGATAACAAAAATTTCTATAGAAATATTTTTGATAAAAAAATGTCTATAAAACAATTTTATCAAAAAATTGTTTATGGAAAAATTTTGGAAAAAAACTTTTTAGAAAAATTTTTCATAAAAAAAATTCTATAGAACAATTTTTGATAAAAAATTTTCTATAGAAAAATTTTTGATAAACAAATTTTCTACAAAAAAACGTTATCAAAAAATTTTCTATAGAAAAATTTTGGATAAAAAAATATTCTATAGAAAAATTTTGGATAAAAAAATTTTCCATAGAAAAATTTTGAATAAAAAAGTTTTCTATAAAAAAATATTATCAAAAAATTTTCTATAGAAACATTTTGGATAAAAAATTTTTTGATATAAAAAATTTGGATAAAAAATTTTTTGATATAAAAAATTTTCTATAAAAAAATTTTGTTAAAAAATTTTATCAAAAAATTTTCTACAGAAAAATTTTTATAAAAAAAATTTCTACAGAAAAATTTTTATAAAAAGAATTTCTATAGAAAAATTTTTGATAAAAAAATTTTCTGTAGAAAAATTTTTGATAAAAAAATTTTCTATAGACAAATTTTTGATAAAAAAAAATGTTATATATGAAAAATTTTTTGATTTGAAATTTTTTTTATTAAAAATTGTTCTATAGAATTTTTTTATAAAAAAATTTTTCTTTACAAAATTTTTTAATCCAAAATTTTTCTATAGAACATTTTCTATAGAAAATTTTTTGATAACGTTTTTTTAATGAAAATTTTTCTATAGAAAATTTTTTTATCAAAAATTTTTCTATAGAAATTTTTTTGATTTGAAATTTTTTTATAGAAATTTTTTTTATCAAAAATTGTTCTATAGATTTTTTTTATAAAAAATTTTTCTATAGAAAATTTTTTTTCCCAAAAATTTTTTTAAATATTTTTTTTTATAGAAAATTTTTTTTTCAAAAATTTTTCTATATAAATTTTTTTTATAAAAAATGTTTCTATAGAAAATTTTTTATCCAAAATTTTTTTATAGAAAATTTTTTTGTCCAAAATTGTTTTATAGATTTTTTTTTATAAAAAATTTTTCTACAGAAAATTTTTTTATTTAAAATTTTTCTATAGAACATTTTTTATAGAAAATTTGTTTGTCAAAAATTTTTCTATCAGGTATGTGATGGACATTTTTCGTTTTCAAATCGATCGATTTCAGACATATTTTTTAGCTAATTTTCGGTTATTTTGGAAAATTTTTCTATAGAAAATTTTTTATCAAAAATTTTTCTATAGAAAATTTTTTGATAACATTTTTTTAATGAAAGTTTTTCTATAGAAAATTTTTTATCAAACATTTTTCTATAGAAATTTTTTTGATTTGAAATTTTTCTATAGAAAAATTTTTTTATCAAAAATTGTTCTATAGATTTTTTTTTATAAAAAATTTTTCTATAGAAAATTTTTTTACCAAAAATTTTTCTATTGAACATTTTTTTAAACAATTTTTTTCTTTATAGAAAATTTGTTTGTCAAAAATTTTTCTATATACATTTTTTTTAAAAAAATGTTTCTATAGAAAATTTTTTTATCCAAAATTTTTCGATAGAAAATTTGTTTTCCAAAATTTTTCTATAAAAAATTTTTTTATCCAAAATTGTTTTATAGATTTTTTTATAAAAAATTTTTCTATAGAAAATTTTTTTATCCAAAATTTTTCTATAGATCATTTTTTCTAGAAAATTTTTTTTGTCAAAAATTTTTCTATATAAATTTTTTTATAAAAAATTTTTCTATATAAAATTTTTTTTATCAAACATTTTTCTATAGAATTTTTTTTATCAAAAATTTTTCTATAGAAAATTTTTTGAACAAAATATTAAAAAAAAAGGGGGAGGAAAACTTTTTCTTTTAAAGACATCAGAAATTAGTAATTTCTTAAATTTTAAAAAAATTTTCTATAGAAAAATTTTTGATGAAAAAATTTTCTATAGAAAAATTTTTGATAAAAAAATATTCTATAGAAATATTTTTGATAAAAAAAATTTTCTATAGAAAAATTTTTGATAAAAAATTTTCTAAAGAAAAATTTTTGATAAAAAAATATTCTATAGAAAAATTTTTGATAAAAAACTTTGCATAAAAAACTTTTTTGTTAAAAAATTTTTTATAGAAAAATTTTTGTAAAAAAATTTTTGATAAAAAAATTTTCTATAGAAAAACTTTTGATAAAAAATTTTCTATATAAAAATTTTTGTCAAAAAAATTTTCTATAGAAAAACTTTTGATAAAAAACATCTATAGAAAATTGTTGATAAAAAATTTATAGAAAAATTTTTGATAAAAAAAATTTCCAAAGAAAAATTTTTGATAAAAAAAATTTCCAAAGAAAAATTTTTGATAAAAAAAATTGTCCATAAAAAAATTTTTGATAAAAAAATAAAAAAAATTCCTATAGAAAAAAATTGTTGATAAAATAGAAATCTATTAAACCTGTAAAGGTTTCATGGTTTTAGATATCAAAATTTCTTTGACACATTTTAAATTTACACAGTGTAAATTATATATATTTTTTTTCATTTTTTTTCATATAACACAAATAATAAAGCTTTAAAATTAAATTGACCGAAGGACCATTTATATAAATGTTAAAAATCTATATAACAAATATGGATACATACTTACATCTAAGTATAATTTAAATTTAAACCTCTATTAAATATAAATAAAAAAATATGGTTAACAATAAAATTAAAATTTTTAAATGTTAAAACTGTCAAATAAAATGTAAGCCAATTTAACATAAATCAAAAAATAATATGCATTAAAATTTTACGACTCTTAAGAAAATTGTATACCATAACTTGAAAAAAAACGTTGAAAATTTAGCATAACTTATTCACATTCAATCGCCCACATGAAACATAATTAGACCTTTTTATATAGGACATAATATGTACCTACTCGTATTAAATATTATTAACCCTCTAACGTTTTGGGGAAAAAATTTATTCTTAACAAAACTTAAACTCTATTAGAAACTGAATTTTGCCTAATTATACATTACGTATGTATATCTACATCAAATCATTAATAAAAAAAACATACAGTCACTCAAATTACTGTCCCAATGTTTTTAAGGTGTTTACGAATATGAGTGTAAGAACAAGACTGTTACCTCAATCACTCTGATATTTGGTATTATTGTATATTGGACTCGTGTTGACAACTATAATTAAAAAACATTCTTGTGATACTTACCGTTGGAGAAATCAAATAAAACAAAAGCAAATTTTTATTGGGACAGTTTTTTGACTTTATAATTATTTACATATTAAATGTTATTAAATATTATTATATATATAAAAATCAAATAAAACAAAAGCAAATTTGTATTGGGACAGTTTTTTGACTTTAGACTTATAGAAGCCGTTATTACTGTGAATAAAGGCTATACAAAATATTAAATTAAAAAAATAACATTAAATATGTAAATTAGTCTAAAGTCAAAAAACTGTCCCAATACAAATTTTCTTTTGTTTTATTTGATTTTTATAACGATAAGTGTCACAATGAGGTTTTAAATATCCGAGTAAGAAAAAATGTTTATTCACAAATTGAGGATGATTTGAAAATAAATCTTTTTTCAAAGGTCAAACGTTTGAAACTGATTTAATACTGATTTGAGAATAATAGCGTTCTCAACAAAAAGGGGACTTTATTCTCAAATTGATAAATGCCTTTATTCTCAAATCATTATCAAAGCTCATTCTCAAAGGTTTTTCAAATGTGGACATCATCTACATGTGGAACATAAATAAAATGGCGTTGTATTTTTGAGTTTATTTGGTTTCTAAAAACGGTGCATCATATTTGAATTCTTTTGCTTAAAACATAATTTTTTTTATTGTTAGGTAAAAAAATTTTAAGAAACAAAGAAAATTTACTTATGCACATTATTATTGAATTTTTAATCTTGAAATTTTTTAAGCCAGGTTTTATGGTCAAATATGGATCAATTTTAAAAAATTTAAAAAAAATAACGAATTTCTTTAAAATGCAATGCCATTCCATTAAAATATCTTAAACATTAATTTTATTTAACATAAATTATTTTTTTAACTTTTGAAAAAAATTTGAAATTTTTATAGCAAAAAATTTGTTTACCAAAAAATTTTCTATATAAAATTTTTTACAGAAGAATTTTCTATATAAAATTATTTTACCGAAAATTTTTCTTATAAAATTTTTGTATAATTTTCTATATAAAATTTTTGTACCGAAATTTTTCTATATAAAATTTTTGTACCGAAAAATTTTCTATATAAAATTTTTGTACCGAAAAATTGTCTATATAAAATTTTTGTACCGAAAAATTGTCTATATAAAATTTTTGTACCGAAAAATTTTCTATATAAAATTTTTGTACCGAAAAATTTTCTATATAAAATTTTTGTACCGAAAAATTTTCTATATAAAATTTTTGTACCGAAAAATTTTCTATATAAAATTTTTGTACCGAAAAATTTTCTATATAAAATTTTTGTACCGAAAAATTTTCTATATAAAATTTTTGTACCGAAAAGTTTTCTATATAAACTAATACAATTTTTTTTATCGAAAATGTTTCTTTATAAAAATTTTTTACCAAAAAATTTTCAATATAAAATTTTTTTACCAAAAAATTTTCAATATAAAATTTTTGTACCGAAAAATTTTCTATATAAAATTTTTGAACTGAAAAATTTTCTATATAAAATTTGTACCGAAAAATACTTTATACAAAATTTTTGTAAATTTTACATAAAAAAGGGAAATGAATAAAGTATATTATCACTTACGAAATAAAAAAAAAATGAAAATTTTAAATAAAAAAGGGAAATTTTGAAAATTTCACCTAAAAACGGGAAATTTTCAAAATTTCCCATTTTTATGGGAAATTTTCAAAATTTCCCTTTTTTATGGGAAATCTTCAAAATTTTCCTTTTTTATGGGAAATTTTAAAAATATCCCTTTTATATGGGAAATTTTCAAAATTTTCCTTTTTTATGGGAAATTTTCAAAATTTCCCATTTTACGGGAAATTTTCAAAATTTCCCTTTTTTATGTAAAATTTTCAATATTTCCCTTTTTTATTGGAAATTTTCAAAATTTCCCTTTTTTATGTAAAATTTTCAATATTTCCCTTTTTTATTGGAAATTTTCAAAATTTCCCTTTTTTAGGTGAAATTTTCAAAATTTCCCATTTTTACAGAAAATTTTTATAATTTCCCATTTATATAGGAAATTTTCAAAATTTCCCCTTTTTACAAGAAATTTTTAAAATTTTTCATTTTTATGGGAAAATTTCCAATACTACGTTTTTATGGGAAATTTTCAAAATTTTTATTTTTATTGAAAATTTTTAAAATTTACCGTTATTATGGGAAATTTTTTAATTCTGTATTGATTTTTTATTTCTGCGTTTTTTATTTGACAAATATTTTTGACAAAAAAAATTTAAATCAGAATAACAATTATTTCTGTCAAAAATTTATAAAAATCAAATCTTGACATATATTTTTGCCAAAAAAAATATTTGTCAGACCTTGACAAATAAATTAAAAATCAATTTTTGACAAATATTTTTGCCAAAAAAAATATTTGTCAGATCTTGACAAATATTTTTGCCAAAAAAAATATTTGTCAGAATTTGACAAATATATTTGACAAAAAAAAAAAATAAAAATCGTAAAATAAAAATTATTTTTGAAAAAAATAATAAAAATCAAAAATTTAAAAAGCATGTCATTTTGATATCAAATTTATATAACACCATTTTTTCAAGTTATTCTCAAATCATCTTAGGGCTTGATAAAGATTTGAGAATAACCTTTATTCTCAATTTGAGAAACTATCACTTTTCAAACGTTTATTCTCAAATGAACCCTCATTTGAAAATGAATGTGAATCTTAAACATCTGTTCAGGTTTGAAAAAAGTTTGAAAAAAACTTTTATATCAAATGTAAAAGTCATCATATTCAACACGAGTCCACTATACAATAATACCAAATATCAGAGGGATTTAGCCAATAGCTCCACTCATGTTCGTAAACACCTTGAAAACATTCGGACTTTAATTTGAGTGACTATATGTATGTTAAAAAAAAATAACTGGCCTAATATATGTAGCTTTAACCATCAGAGGGTTAAACACACAATTCAAGGTTAAACAGCTTTAAACTGAAGTAAAAGATCAATATTAAACAAAAACATTAACTATTAACAAATAAAAAATTTAAAAAATGGTAGAAATATAAGCACCAATTTATTCTGAGAATTAAATATTGAACCAACATTTTATTCAAACCTTAATCTTAACTTTAACTATATATAGGTTTAATTTTGTATTACTCCTTGTACGAGTATAAGAGGTACTTAAGTAATCAAAAAATTTAATATTATAAATAAAATTGAAAAGAAATTTTACTTTAAGTAAAAACTTCACTTTAAGTAAAATTAAAAAATTATTACTATTTTTCATGAAAATAATATTTGAATCATTATTATTAATTATATTAAGTAAGCCTAAAACTTAGTTCGTAAAATAAGTTTAATACTTCAAAAATCAATAAAAAATCCTAAATAAAATAATACCATTTTCCTAAGGTATACAAAAAAAATTGAACCAAATTATATTTAATAAAAAATGAGGGAAAATTTTGAATTAAAAGAAAATTAACAACTCTCGAGCCACAAATGAAAGGTCAGCAAGTTAGATACATAACATTATGGACAATTTCACTACCATAGCTATGGTGGTATGGTGGGAAGAGTATAATTAGTTTGTGCTGTTTAATGTAACGTATAGAAGTACTGATCTGGGACCCGCCTTAGGTATATCGGTCAAGCCGATTAAACGATGTTCTTCAGTCTAGACGGCTGGTACTTTGTCCTTGTAAGCTTGTACTTAAAGTACAGGTAGCAACTTTAATGTATTGATGAGATCGAAATCGGTCTATTTTTTTATGTACCTTATATAGGCTAGACTTTCCGGAATTGAGATTTTGACGACAACTTTTAGTATATTTTTATGAGATTTGTGTATTGCAACCGAATTTTAATTGCTTTACCTACTGGCAACACAACTAGAAAAATAGTTGTATTGTGTATCTTCTTCTGTTATCCTTGACTCCCAGTGGATCATAGGGCCTAAATTGTATTGTATATGCCAGTTACTAAAAGTTATCGAAAATTGTGACTGGCAACTTAGAAGAAGAAGAAACATTTTAAACAAACAGCCTGTAACTTTGGTGAGTGATAATGGTACTCAATTTTCTTCACAAGATTTTTCTAATTTCTGCAGAACTAGAGGAATCCCCATAGAGAAAGCCCCATTTCACCCTCAATCGAATGGGCAAGATGGGCGTTTTGTAGATACGTTTAAACGTGCCCCAAAGAAGCAAACTTCGCCAAATCCAATGAGCTCAATTCGTGAATTTCTACAAGCAATAATAGCACACCCTACAGCAAATCGCCATCAGAACCTTTCTTGGGGAGGAAACTAAGAATAAATATGGATATTAGGGAGTCTCGAAAAAAAGTCACCCGTAAACCACCGAATATAAAGTATTGCTTTGAGACAGTTTCGAAAAAAAAATCGATGCACATTGGGGTCGCCAAAATACATTTTTCGTTATATCTTCGGCATTTACAGTCGGATCTTAAAGGCCAATATTTTGTTTTAATAGTCATTGGTCTCATTTATTCGGTTTTAGCATTTATCCATCAGACCTCAATTCCTAAATCCCTAATGTATCTTCCTAATATCAGAAAATTAAAGGTCTTACAAAATCGTCAAACTTTTACTAAGGAAGTTTTTCGATAATTCCAACCGAACTATTAAAAACAAGGATTTTTTTTTTTTTTTTTAAAGTGAAAAAAGAAAATATATCGTAAAATATAAATATTTAATCTTTTAAAAATTAATGCCGCTATAATTTTTTTCGGATCGAAGTTTCCTGAAAATCCGTAACGTTTGAAAATATCAGTTGTTTAGTTTTTTTTTTATATTTTTTCAATTATTGTATCAAATATAATTCGTATTTGTTGAATTCTTGGTTTCCTTAAGTATTGGTTTTGCTTGCTGAAGAAACTTTTTCTAATGCTGGCCGCCTATCACGGGATATGGCCTAAGCAACAGCAAACTTTCGTAGTTTCGTCTTTTTTGTTACGTTAATTACGAAAACAAATGAAAATTGTCCGTTTTACGTAAACGTAGTTTTTTATCATTAAATTTGTTAATAATAAATGAAAATATCCGTTTTTTATACTAAAAATGTAGTTTAAATTTTTGTCTGTAATTTTTTTCGTAACAAATGGATATTCCGTTTTTTAAACTGAAAATGTAGTTTAAATATTTGTTAGTCAAATTTAAATGAAATATTTATTGAATTTGAATGAAAAATCAGTTGACCGGTTTTTAAATGAATATTCATTCATTTAAAATTACATTTTAAGTTAATTTTACTTACATAATTTTCTGAGTGTACGTTGTCGATTATTCTAAAGGACGCCATTTTGATTATCTGTAGTAAATTAACCTCAGGTTAATCTTCTTTGCTGGGGTTGCCTTTTTTGTTTTGAAAAAAAAAGAAAACCAAAAATATTTATCATAAAAAATTACTTTCATGGTTTTCATAAAATTAATTTAATTTTGCATAGGACGCGATCATTTTTCCATTGCGATTGTTGTACCTCTAAAACATGCATCAACCTCTTTATCATACTCTTAGGGTCAAAAAAAAAATGTCATAATGTGCGTATTAGGACTAACCAGCGGATGACTCATTAACTCGAAGTCCGCTGTCTATGTGTACCATTTCGCATTGTCAAAGCATAGAATCAACCATTAGTTTTTTACTTTTCCGAAAGCTTCTGGTAAAGAATTGGTGGTGTACCATTCAGAATTGCCAATTCTACGTTTTACTTATTGAGACATGTTTAAATTTCAAAAAAACTTCGAACTCATAAGCAGGCGTAGGCAGCCCCTACCACCAGAAGCCGAAGACTTTTTGTAATTTTCGTACATATCACAAGCATCAATGAAACTCGTGAAAATGAGTATTAAAAGCATTCAATTGGAATTTGAATGTTAGCAAAGTCGGTTGTTAAAGAAAATACAAAAACAAAATAAACAAGAAACAAAATCAAAATCCAATTTATAGCAACAAAATACATGGTTCGAAAAAACAAAGAAATATAATCTCGGACATTGTTGAAACAAACAAATTGGGAATATTTTTCGAAACAGAAATAAATTTTAATATTAAATTTTAAATTTTGATATTTTTTAGACAAAAAAAATATTATTTGGATATTTTAGATACAAACATTTTTTAAAATTTTTGGTACATCAAATTTCTTACAATTTTTCAATAAAAATATTTTTCTGTGAAAAGTTTAAAACAAATATTTTTCTAAAGAAAAATTTTTGATAAGAATTTTTTTATCTATAGAAAAATTTTTTTCAGGAAATGTTTTGTATAGATACAAATTTTGATAAAAAAAAAAATTTTTCTAAAGAAAAACTTTTGATAAGAATATTTTTCTATAGAAAAATTTTCGATAGAATAATAAAAAAATTTTTGATAAAAATATTTTCTTAAAAAGTTTTATTGTAGTGGCTGCTAAAGATTTATAAGCTTGTGATTTTATGGGCTTTTAAAAAACGTTTGAAAGTGTTTCAAATATGGGCCGATGCCAACAAAATTTGGTACCCTAATTTAAGTTACAAAAAGCAATATTTATGAGGAATTTTATTAAAATAAATTAAATTTTTTGGCTGTAATGGGCAAAATATGCTGTTCAGAAAAGCAGCCCTATGGGAGGTACCTAAAATAATAGTCCTATTTTGTCCAAAAAGTATAGGGATCGTTCTTGTGTCAAAAAAAAGTTATGACCTGTAGGTCCAAGCTTACATGGATATCCACCCAGCCAGCTAGCCGAAAGAACATCGTTAATTCGACTTAGGAAGTGATTTTGAGACGATCGTTATACTAAAGGGTGGGTCTTAGGCCAATATTTCTATGCATTACAAACATCAGCAGAAACCCAACATACCCTTTTCACCTATGGTGGTAAAGGGGGTATATAAATGGAACTAATTCTGTAACTTCTAAAGATGACAATAAGCCTTGCCTATAACCCATGGAGAACTAAAAATCAAAAAAATGTTCATCCCTAAATCGCCTCAGAAGTGTCAATCTCAGATTTTGGCGGTTTTTTTTATGAAACGAGATAATTATACTAAGCGCGATTTTGATAACTTTTTTTTGGACAAAAGGGAGATCTAATGGGTAAATATAAATCGAGTACGCTAAATTCAATGGGCTCTAGTTTTCGAGATACAGCGTTATAAAAAAAATGGAGGAGTTTGCGCAATAAATATTCGCGAAAACTGTTTATTATCCTGAACTAAGTAAAAAAATTGAAATTCGGCAACAAAATTATGTTTTGGAAATATTTTTTTTTTTTTCTGAAATATAATATTGTTGCCAAGTTTCGGTTTTAGTTCAACACGAATATTTATTGCGCAGCCTCCTAAAATTTTTAAATTACGCTACATCTCGAAAACTAGAGCTAACCTAAAAAACGGTTAACACCATTGAATTCAGCGTACTCGATTTATCTTTACCCATTAGGTCTCCCTTTTGTCGATAAAAAAAAGTTGTCAAAATCGAGCTTAGTCCCTATTTTATCGATTTTTAAACTATTTCGATTTTCAATTTATTCCGATTAATATAAAATCCAGTAATTCGATCTAAGGACCACATTCTAGCTTTTCTAGGTAATTATACGCAATATTAGTTATAATACCGCCATTATTTATTTATAATTTCCTAAGTAATTCTTTGATTTTTTTCTTTAATTGTAGTTCTCTTTTGATTAGTTTTTTTCTCTTAGCAAAATTTATTTACTTATTGTTTTTGGTGCTTGAATTAAAAATTCTCTTCTAGTCCCATTTGTAAACTCTTTAATGTACTTAGCTCTTTTTAAATAATTATCCTTTCTCTTAGCTTATCATCCAGATGATTTATTGAAAGCACATCAGCAGCGTTTTGCCTGTAATGTTTGTGGTAAGAGTTATTTGCGCAAAGCTCATCTGAAACGTCACGTGACTAACGAGTGCATAGGAGTGGAACCGAAGTTCCATTGTCACTACTGTTCGTCGAGATACAAACGTAATGAAGACCTGAAAAGACACATCCTAATGGTGCACAAAATTGATTTACGCTATAAAACACACAGTAGCCACAAGGATAAAAATAATGTGAGCAGTAATACAAGTTTAGAGGACATGGCAGAGACACAACTTTATAATACCAATTCAGAGCCCTTAGTTCCATCCATACTTCAAGCATCCAGTTATAGTCATTTTTATCATCATCAGCCAATGCTGCCCCATCAACATCCCCTGCCTCGTTCTGATATAAATGAACCTCATTTTGATGATAATGCCTATTTTCTTGATTCTTAATTGGAGATCAAAGTGATTAAAGATCAACGAGTTTTACTTAAGAGTTAAGAGTACGAGTTAAGAGTACCAGTAAAGAGTACAAATTTATCCAAGTACTTAGATTTTAGTGTTATACTATAATTAAACGATTTACATTTTTGCATTTACGAGACTAATATTTTATTTTAATTATTTATTTGTATTACTAGTAAGTATTCTCAGAAGGATTTTAACATTTTTATTTATATAACTATGCTCCAATTATTTCTGAATCGGTTCTTAATAGTAAATTAAAATAATTTTATGTCTTATTATGTTACAATAAAATATTTATTTTTGCTAAAATGTTTAAAATGCAACTAAATGTTATTAATTTGTCTTGGAAATTCGTATCATGTTAAATCTAAAATTTTAAAATTTTGGATTTATAGAAACAATTTTAAAAATATTTTGATTTAAATAAAAATTAAAAAAAAAATTTCACGAAATTTAAAAATTTTCCAATATATAACAAAATTAAAAAAAAAATATTTATAGACAATTGTCAAAATTTTTTATATTAATAGGAATATTGCTATTTTAAAAATTTCTTATTTTTATAGGAAAATTTTTAAAATTTTCTTATTTTCGTAGGAATTTTTTCAAACATTTTGTATTTTTATAGGAATTTTTTTAAAAATTTCTTATTTTTATAGGAAATTTTTTCAGAAATTTCTTATTTTTATAGGAAATTTTTTAAAAATTTCTTATTTTTATAGGAAATTTTCAAAAATTTCTTATTTTTAAAGGAAATTTTTAAAAAATTTCTTATATTTTTAGGAAATTTTACAAAAAATTTCTTATTTATATAGTAAAATTTTCAAAAATTTCTTACTTTTATAAGAAATTTTTAAAAAATTTCTTATTTTTAAAGGAAATTTTTCAAAAATTTCTTATTTTTATAGGAAACTTTTCAACAATGTCTTATTTTTAAAAGAAATTTTACAAAATTTTTTATTTTTATCGAAAATTTTTCAAAAACTTTTTCATTTTTATAGGAAATTTTTCAAAAATTTCTTAATTTTATAGGAAATTTTTTTAAAATTTCTTAATTTTATAAGAACATTTTTCAAAAATTTCTTATTTTTATAGGAAATATTTCTAAAAATTTCTTATTTTTATAGGAAATTTTTCAACAATGTCTTATTTTTATAGGAAACTTTTCAAAAATTTCTTATTTTTATAGTAAATTTTTCAAAAAATCTTATTTTTATAAGAAATTTTTCAAAATTTCTTATTTTTTATGAGAAATTTTTCAAAAATTTCTTATTTTTATAGGAATTTTTTCAAAAATTTATTTTTATAGGAAAATTTTCAAAAATTTCTTATTTTTATAGGAAATTTTTCATCAATGTCTTATTTTTAAAGGAAATTTTTTAAAAATTTCTTATTTTTGTAGGAAATTTTTCAACAATGTCTTATTTTTTTAGGAAATTTTTCAAAAATTTCTTATTTATAGGAAATTTTTTTAAAATTTCTTATTTATAGAAAATTTTTTAAAAATTTCTTATTTTTATAGGAAATATTTCAAAAATTTTTTAATTTATAGGAAATTTTTCAAAAATTTATTATTTTTATAGGAAATTTTAAAAAATTTCTTATTTTTAAGGAAATTTTTCAAAAATTTCTTCTTTGTATAGGACATTTTTCAAAATGTCTTATTTTTATAGAAAATTTTTAAAAAATTTCCTATTTTTATAGGAATTTTTTCAAAAATTTCTTATTATTAAAGGAAATTTTTAAAAAATTTCTTATTTTTATAGGAACTTATTCAAAAACTTCTTATTTTTATAGGAAATTTTTCAAAAGTTTATTATTTTTATTGGAAATTTTTAAAAAATTTCTTATTTTTATAGGAATTTTTTTAAAAAAATTTTTATTTTTATAGGAATTTTTTTAAAAAATTTTTTATTTTTATAGGAGTTTTTTTTTTAAATTATTATTTTTATAGAAATTTTTCAAAATTTGTTTTTTGTAGGAAATTTTTGAAAATTTTCTTATTTTTATAGGAAATTTTTAAAAATTTCTGGTTTTTATAGGAAATTTTTCAAAAATTTCTTATTTTTATAGGAAATTTTTCAAAATTTCTTATTTTTATAAGAAATTTTTCAAAATTTCTTATTTTTATTGGAAAATTTTCAAAATTTTGTTATTTATAGGAAAATTTTCAAATTTTTATTATTTATTTTTATTATTTTTTGTCATTTAAGAAAAAATAAAAATTTGGTATTTATAGGAAAATTTTTTAAATTTTGTTATTTATAGGAAAATTTTAAAAATTTTGTTTTTATAGTAAAATTTTCAAAATTTTATAGGAAAGTTTTTAAAACTTTGTTATTTATAAGAAAGTTTTCAAAATTTTTTTTATTTTTATTACAATTTTCAAAATTTTGTTTTTATAGAAACATTTTCAAAATCTAATTAATTATTGAAAAATTTTTTATCTAAAGAACAAATTTCAAAATTTTATTATTTATAAGAAAATTTTCATTTTTTTTTATTTATAGGAAAATTTAAAAGCATTAATTTTTAGGAAATTTTGAAAAAAAATTCAAAATTTTGCTATTTATTGAAAAATTTTCAAAATTTTATTTATAAAAAAAATTAAAAAAATGGTAAATTTTTTTTATTAAAGGAAAAGTTTCAAAATTTTGGTTTTTAAAGGAAAAGCTTCAAAATGTTCATATGATATATATCAGATACATATAAAAACAAATCGATATATAGGAAAATTCATAAAGTTTTCGATAAATATGGAAAAATATCGAAAAATTTATTAATTATAGGAATAATTTCAGAATTTTTGTTTTGAAAAAATTTGTTTTGTTAAATAAAGTTAAAAAAAAAATTATTATAATCCCGGAATATAAAGATAAATATAAATTATATTGGATCAGTGCCACGCCCACATCTAACGCTAAAGTTTTTCATTAACATTACTTGAAGAATATATCCCAGATTTGAAGATACTCAACTTAAATGACCTATATTTACAACCTGTTAAGCTCAAAGACCGAACATATTCTACGAGGTTTGGAGTTAACTTAATATTGGTTGGCTTCAATAATGGATCTACATTATTCAAAACACTGTCGTTGTGTCTTCAAATGTTTTATATCTATCAAAGTTTAGTTTACGGTTTAAAATATTTTTCTCGAAGAAGGAGAGACATATTGACATGGAATTTAGAATCTAAGCAATTATAATAATCTATACTCCTTAAACTCAAGGTTAGTATCTTAAATTATTCTAAAATCATTTGAAAAACTATTCATAAATTTTTTTATTATATTATTTATAGTATACCAAATATTTGTATGGAAAACTTCCTTTATCATAATCCTGATCAACAGGTTTTCTACAAAAAAGGAATCAATTGTTTTTGTTACACAAAAGAAGGATGCATCAAAAGGACATGTCTAGACAATGGGTGAGTGTAAAGCATAATTTGTATAAAATATAAAATTGTAGAAAAAAGAAATTGTGCCTGTTTCTATTTTTGAAAAACTTGAAATTATGTTACTGTACTTTTTGGGAATTTATTTTGTCTTTATTCCATTTTTGTTTATGTTTTAAAAATATTTTCTTGATGGGCCTCAAAATAAGTTTGATTTTTGAAAATTTTCCATTTCTGAGAAAACACATGTGGCTTATTATTATGATTTCAAGGATATTTTTTTATTATAGATTAACCAAGATAAATAGTGTTCATTTCCTATAAAAATAAGAAATTGTTGAAAATTTTTGAAAAATTTCCTATAAAAATAAAAAAACTTAAAAAATTAAAAAAAAAAAAAAAATCTATAAAAATAACATATTTCTAAAAAAATTCCTATAAAAATAAGAAATTAAAAAAAAAATCTATGAATATGAAAAATTTTTGAGAATTTTTTTATAAAATAAGAAATTTTTGAAAAATTTCCTAACAATAAGAAATTTTTGAAAATTTTCCTATAAAAATTAGAAATTTTTGAAAAATTTCCTCTTAAAATAAAAAAATTTTGAAAAATTTCCTATAAAAATAAGAAATTTTTGGAAAATTTCTTATAAAAATAAGAAATTTTTGAAAAATTTCCTAAAAAAAAATAAGACATTTTTGAAAAATTTCCTAAAAAAAATAAGACATTTTTGAAAAATTTCCTTTAAAAATTAGAAATTTTTGAAAAATTTCCTTTAAAAATAAGAAATTTATGAAAAATTTCCCACAAAAATAAGATATTTCTAAAAAATTTCCTATAAAAATAAGAAATTTTTAAAAAAAATTCTATAAATATGAGAAATTTAAAAAAAAATTTCTATAAAATAAGAAAGTTTTGAAAAATTTATTTTTTATTTTTTTTATTTATTCTTCAATTATATAACTAAGCACAGAAAGCCTTATATAGTTATTAAATGCTACTTGATATAAATAAATACTTAAACAAAATAGATTTTAAAAAATTTTCCTATAAAAATAAAAAAAATTTGAAAAATTTACTATAAAAATAAAAAAAAAATTGAAAAATGTTCTATAAAAATAAGAAGTTTTTGAAAATTTCCTATAAAAATAGTAAATATTTGAAAATTTTTTTATAAAAATAAGAAATTTTTGGAAAATTTCCTATGAAACTAAGAAACTTTTGAATTTTTGAAAAATTTCCTATAAATATAAGAAATTTTTGAAAAATTTCCTGTAAATATAAGAAATTTTTGAAAAATTTCCTATAAAAATAAGAAACTTTTGAAAATTTTTTTATAAAAATAAGAAACTTTTGAAAATTTTTTTATAAAAATAAGAAATTTTTGAAAAATTTCCTATAAAAATTAAATTTTTGAAAAATTTCCAATAAAAATAAGAAATTTTTGAAAAATTTCCTATAAAAATAAGAAATTTTTGAAAAATTTCCTATAAAAATAAGAAATTTTTGAAAAGTTTCCTATAAAAATAAGAAATTTTTGAAAAATTTCCTATAAAAATAAGAATATTTTTGAATAATTTCCTATAAAAATAAGAAATTTTTGAATAATTTCCTATAAAAATAAGAAATTTTTGAAAAATTTCCTATAAAAATAAGAAATTTTTGAAAAATTTCCTATAAAAATAAGAAATTTTTGAAAAATTTCCTATAAAAATAAGAAGTTTTTGAAAAATTTCCTAAAAAAAAAAGAAATTTTTAAAAAATTTCCTATAAAAATAAGGAATTTTTGAAAATTTTCTTCTAAAAATAAGAAATTTTTAAAAAATTTCCTATAAAAATAAGAAAATTTCTGAATAATTTCCTATAAAAATAAAAAATTGTAAGAAATTTTTGAACAAATTACCTATAAAAATAAGAAATTTTTGAAAAATTTCCTATAAAAATAAGAAATTTTTGAAAAATTTCCTATAAAAATAAGAAATTTTTGAAAATTTTCCTATAAAAATAAGAAATTTTTGAAAAATTTCCTATAAAAATAAGAAATTTTTGAAAAATTTCCTATAAAAATAAGAAAGTTTTGAAAATTTTCCTATAAAAATAAGACATTTTTGAAAAATTTCCTATAAAAATAAGAAATTTTTAAAAAATTTCCTATAAAAATAAGAAACTTTTGAAAATTTTTCTATAAAAATAAGAAATTTTTGAAAAATTTCCTATCAAAATAAGAAATTTTTGAATAATTTCCTATAAAAATAAGACATTTTTGAAAAATTTCCTATAAAAATGAAATTTTTGAAAAATTTCCTATAAAAATAAGAAATTTTTAAAAAATTTCCTATAAAAATAAGAAATTAAAAAAAAAATCTATGAATATGAAAAATTTTTGAGAATTTTTTTATAAAATAAGAAATTTTTGAAAAATTTCCTAACAATAAGAAATTTTTGAAAATTTTCCTATAAAAATTAGAAATTTTTGAAAAATTTCCTCTTAAAATAAAAAAATTTTGAAAAATTTCCTATAAAAATAAGAAATTTTTGGAAAATTTCTTATAAAAATAAGAAATTTTTGAAAATTTTCCTAAAAAAAAATAAGACATTTTTGAAAAATTTCCTAAAAAAAATAAGACATTTTTGAAAAATTTCCTTTAAAAATTAGAAATTTTTGAAAAATTTCCTTTAAAAATAAGAAATTTATGAAAAATTTCCCACAAAAATAAGATATTTCTAAAAAATTTCCTATAAAAATAAGAAATTTTTAAAAAAAATTCTATAAATATGAGAAATTTAAAAAAAAATTTCTATAAAATAAGAAAGTTTTGAAAAATTTATTTTTTATTTTTTTTATTTATTCTTCAATTATATAACTAAGCACAGAAAGCCTTATATAGTTATTAAATGCTACTTGATATAAATAAATACTTAAACAAAATAGATTTTAAAAAATTTTCCTATAAAAATAAAAAAAATTTGAAAAATTTACTATAAAAATAAAAAAAAAATTGAAAAATGTTCTATAAAAATAAGAAGTTTTTGAAAATTTCCTATAAAAATAGTAAATATTTGAAAATTTTTTTATAAAAATAAGAAATTTTTGGAAAATTTCCTATGAAACTAAGAAACTTTTGAATTTTTGAAAAATTTCCTATAAATATAAGAAATTTTTGAAAAATTTCCTGTAAATATAAGAAATTTTTGAAAAATTTCCTATAAAAATAAGAAACTTTTGAAAATTTTTTTATAAAAATAAGAAATTTTTGAAAAATTTCCTATAAAAATTAAATTTTTGAAAAATTTCCAATAAAAATAAGAAATTTTTGAAAAATTTCCTATAAAAATAAGAAATTTTTGAAAAATTTCCTATAAAAATAAGAAATTTTTGAAAAGTTTCCTATAAAAATAAGAAATTTTTGAAAAATTTCCTATAAAAATAAGAATATTTTTGAATAATTTCCTATAAAAATAAGAAATTTTTGAATAATTTCCTATAAAAATAAGAAATTTTTGAAAAATTTCCTATAAAAATAAGAAATTTTTGAAAAATTTCCTATAAAAATAAGAAATTTTTGAAAAATTTCCTATAAAAATAAGAAGTTTTTGAAAAATTTCCTAAAAAAAAAAGAAATTTTTAAAAAATTTCCTATAAAAATAAGGAATTTTTGAAAATTTTCTTCTAAAAATAAGAAATTTTTAAAAAATTTCCTATAAAAATAAGAAAATTTCTGAATAATTTCCTATAAAAATAAAAAATTGTAAGAAATTTTTGAACAAATTACCTATAAAAATAAGAAATTTTTGAAAAATTTCCTATAAAAATAAGAAATTTTTGAAAAATTTCCTATAAAAATAAGAAATTTTTGAAAATTTTCCTATAAAAATAAGAAATTTTTGAAAAATTTCCTATAAAAATAAGAAATTTTTGAAAAATTTCCTATAAAAATAAGAAAGTTTTGAAAATTTTCCTATAAAAATAAGACATTTTTGAAAAATTTCCTATAAAAATAAGAAATTTTTAAAAAATTTCCTATAAAAATAAGAAACTTTTGAAAATTTTTCTATAAAAATAAGAAATTTTTGAAAAATTTCCTATCAAAATAAGAAATTTTTGAATAATTTCCTATAAAAATAAGACATTTTTGAAAAATTTCCTATAAAAATGAAATTTTTGAAAAATTTCCTATAAAAATAAGAAATTTTTAAAAAATTTCCTATAAAAATAAGAAATTTTAAAAACATTTTAAGTTTTAAAAAAATCAAAATAACAAATTTTTGAAAAGTTTCCTATAAAAAGAATAAATTTTTGAAAAATATCCTATAAAAATAATACATTTTTTAAAAATTTCCTGTAAAAATAAGAAGTTTTTGAAAAATCTCCTATAAAAAAAATAATTTTTTTAAAAGTTCAACTGTTATTTTGTTTAAATTAAAAATTTATAATATATAGGAAATTTCAGTTATTTATAGAAAATTTTCTTTTTTATAAGAAAACTTTCTAAATTTTAATATTTATAGAATTTTTTTCAGATTTATTTTCTAGCAAAAAATGAACCTAAATATCCATCATCTCAATGTTTGTGGTCCATAACCCAAAATTAGTTTATACCAAATATTTTACTGCTAAAATGAGATATTACTTTTATTCTTTTTAAAACCCTATTAGGAAAAACACCCATTAAAAATAAAGTCCACACCTAAAAATAATAAAGATATTTATTTTATTTCAAACATTTATAACGAGAGATCCTTTTGCCAAATTTCACAATTCCAAAAAAAACAGGTTGCAAAATTAAAATTTAAAAAAAATAAAATACAACTGAGTATTGAAAAACAATAAAACTAAAATTGAAAACAAACATACAGAAAATTGTATCCTGTCAAAAATCAAACGACTAGAACAACAGCAACATTAGATACAGATAACCTTGAAAAAAAGATTTTCAAAACTAAATTGAAATTAAATCTCAGGGTTAAAAATTTGAAAATCAATACATATTCATCGTTTTTTGGGTGTTACAAAATATAACCAAACAAATTCTGTTATACAGATTTTTTTCTTTCGATTTCATTTGAAATTCTAATGAAATTTGAGGTTATAATATTAAAATAACCCACACAAATTTCAAATACACATGCAGAATATTGAAATTTATACACAGATTTTATTTTATGTTTTAAAGTAAAAGTGACGAACTATTTGGTTTTAGGTACCTAGAGATAGAGAAGGGTCTCTTAAAGCAACAACAAATATTCAATACATGTTGATTTTGATTTTGAGATATTTAAAGGATGCTTTATAAACAATGTCTATATGTATACGAAAATTTCTAAGGATTTGACATGTTATTATTGTTGTGGCTATACCCTACACGATCATAGACTGGAAAGACAATTTTTTTAATTTTCCTATAAAAATAACAAATTTTTGAAAAATTTCCTATAAAAATAAGAAATTTTTGAATAATTTCCCATAAAAAAAAATAAATTTTTGAAAAATCTTCTATAAAAATAAAAATTTTTTATAAAAATAATTTTTGAAAAATTTCCTATAAAAATATGAAAATTTTAAAAAATGTTTTATAAAAAAAAAATTCAAAAATTTCATTTTTTTATAGAAAATTAAAAAATTGTTTTAAAATTTCTTATTTTTTAAAAAATCTTGCAATTTTTTTCAAAAATTTCTTATTATTTTTAGGAATTTTTTCAAAAATCTCTTATTTTTATAAAAAAATTTTCAAAATTTTTTTATTTTTTTTGGGAATTTTTTTAAAAATTTCTTATTTTTATAGGAAATTTTTCAAAAATTTCTTATTTTTATAGGAAATTTTTCAAAAATTTCTTATTTTTATAGGAAATTTTTCAAAAATTTCTTATTTTTATAAGAAATTTTTCAAAAATTTCTTATTTTTATAGGAAATTTTTCAAAAATTTCTTATTTTTATAGGAAATTTTTCAAAAATTTCTTATTTTTATAGGAAATTTTTCAAAAATTTCTTATTTTTATAGGAAATTTTTCAAAAATTTCTTATTTTTACAGGAAATTTTTAAAAAATTTCTTATTTTTATAGGAAATTTTTAAAAAATTTCTTATTTTTATAGGTAATTTTTAAAAAATTTCATATTTTTATAGGAAAATTTTCAAAAATTTCTTATTTTTATAGGAAATTCTCAAAAATTTCTTATTTTTATAGGAAATTTTTCAAAAATTTCTTATTTTTACAGGAAATTTTTCAAAAATTTCTTATTTTTATAGGAAATTTTTTAAAAACTTCTTATTTTTATAGGAAATTTTTTTAAAAATTTCTTATTTTTATAGGAAATTTTTCAAAAATTTCTTATTTTTACAGGAAATTTTTCAAAAATTTCTTATTTTTACAGGAAATTAAAAAAAAAAAAATTTCTTATTTTTATAGGAAATTTTTAAAAAACTTCTTAATTTTGTATGAAACTTTTAAAAAATTTCTTATTTTTATAGGAAATTTTTTTCAAAAATTTCTTATTTTTTTTAGGAAAATTTTCGAAAATTTCTTATTTTTTTTAGGAAATTTTTCAAAAATTTCTTATTTTGATAAGAAATTTTTCAAAATTTCTTATTTTGATAAGAAATTTTTTATTTTTAAAGAAAATTTTTCAAAATTTCTTTTCTTTATAAAAAATTTTTCAAAATTTCTTATTTTTATAGGATTTTTTTTTAACTTCTTATTTTGATAAGAAATTTTTCAAAAAAATGTTATTTTTATAAGAAATTTTTCAATAATTTCTGATTTTTATAGGAAATTTTTTAAAAATTTCTTATTTTTACAGGAAATTTTTCAAAAAATTCTTATTTTTATAGGAAATTTTTCAAAAATTTCTTATTTTTATAGGAAATTTTTCAAAAATTTCTTATTTTTATAGGAAATTTTTCAAAAATTTCTTATTTTTATAGGAAATTTTTCAAAAATTTCTTATTTTTATAGGAAAATTTTCAAAAATTTCTTATTTTTATAGGAAATTTTTCAAAAATTTCTTATTTTTATAGGAAATTTTTCAAAAATTTCTTATTTTTATAGGAATTTTTTCAAAAATTTCTTATTTTTATAGGAAATTTTTCAAAAATTTCTTATTTTTATAGGAAATTTTTCAAAAATTTCTTATTTTTATAGGAAATTTTTCAAAAATTTCTTATTTTTATAGGAAATTTTTCAAAAATTTCTTATTTTGATAAGAAATTTTTCAAAATTTCTTATTTTGATAAGAAATTTTTCAAAATTTCTTATTTTGATAAGAAATTTTTTATTTTTAAAGGAAATTTTTCAAAATTTCTTTTCTTTATAAAAAATTTTTCAAAATTTCTTATTTTTATAGGAAATTTTAAAAAATTCTTATTTATATTTATAGGAAATTTTTCAAAAAATTCTTATTTTTATAGGAAATTTTTCAAAAATTTCTTATTTTTATAGGAAATTTTTAAAAAATTTCTTATTTTATAGGAAATTTTTTAAAAATTTCTTATTTTTTTAGGAAATTTTTCAAAAATTTCTTATTTTTATTGGAAATTTTTCAAAAATTTCTAATTTTTATAGGAAATTTTTCAAAAATTTCTTATTTTTATAGGAAAGTTTTCAAAAATTTCTTATTTTTATAGGAAATTTTTTAAAAGATTCTTATTTTTGTAGAAAATTTTTCAAAAAATTCTTATTTTTGTAGGAAATTTATCAAAATTAAAAAATGTATAATGTAAGGTGACACAGAGTGGTACTTTGCCTATCTTAGTTTATTTCTTGCTCGTTGCCATTTTAATCCTGGCTTTACCTAAACAAAGCCTTACGCACTTGCAATCCTAAGCTGTACATTTCTGTACACTTTTTCCTAAATACACATACCCTTTACAGTTTTCAAATCAATTTATTAGTATTGGTTGGAAAAACTTTTAAATTTTCATATGTCTCTCTCTGTTTAATTCTCTATCTCTTTTACACTCAAGGCTGCTTTGACCAGTTTAGGTAACAAGTTTTCCTCTTTTAAATCCTTATGACAGCTGTGCGCAGGCGTAAACTATTGTTTTCATTTTCACCCATACAATGATGAGATTATATTTTCCTCGTAATTGATTTAATGTATGTGTGTGTGAGATTGTTTGTGGAAAATTCGGCTTTTTTCGCTTTTAATTTTGTTGGTATTTTGTTATGTTTTATACTGGTGTCCTTTGTATTGGTATTTGTGGGAAAATATGTTTAAGCTAAAATTGCTTTCATCGAGGCTTACGGCTAGTGCAGAAACGTTTGTAGTGCAGTCAAGACGCTTTTTCTCAAAATTAAGTTGTCGTCGGTAAACTTTTTTTGAAAGTGTATTTTGTGAATTTTGCATAGAAAATCAAAAAGTGTTATGAAGCTGAGCTTTGGTGATACTTACATTTGAGAAATAGCTTGAAAGCTTAGGAAAAGTTTATGATTACTTAAAAAAAATGCATTTTTAAATTTTGTTTTAAATATAAACAATTTTAAAGTATTTAAATTTATAAAAAGTTTTTTAAACTGAAAAAATTTCTACATAAATAATATTTGCTTTAAAAAAAATGCATTCCCGTCGGTATTTAAATATGTATAAAGAGTGTTACGAATAAAATTTGAAATTGTATTATGTGAAATAGAACTTGACCCGTGCTATATAAAACTAAGGATTTTTTTTGATATTAAATAGTAAATTTTTTAAAATTTTCCTATAAAAATTAAAATTTTTGAAAAATGTCATATATAAATAGGAAATTTTTTAAGCATTTTCTATAAAAATATCAAATTTTTGAAAATTTTTTTTATAAAATTATGAAATTTTTAAAAAATTTCCTATAAAAATATGAAATTTTTGGAAAATTTCCCATAAAAATAGAAAATTTTTGGAAAATTTCCTATAAAAATAGTAAATTTTTTAAAAGTTTCTTATAAAAATAAGAATTTTTTGTAAAATTTTTAAAAATTTCCTATAAAAATATGAAATTGTTAAAAAATTTCCTATAAAAATATGAAAAATTTCCTAAAAAAATATGAAATTTTTGAAAAATTGTCCATAAAAATATGAAATTTTTGAAAAATTTCTTGTAAAAATATGAAATTTTTGGAAAATTTCTTATAAAAGTATAAAATTTAAAAAAAAAAAGTTCCTATAAACATATGAAATTTTTGAAAAACTTTCTATAAAAATACGAAACTTTTTTAAAATATCCTATAAAAATATGAAATGTTTGAAAAATTTCCTATAAAATTAGGAAACTTTTGAAATTTTTTTTTTATAAAAGTAAGAAATTTTTTGAAAATTTCCTATAAATATGAAATTTTTAATAAAATTCCTATAAAAATATTTATTTTTTGAAACATTTCCTATAAATAAACTTTTGAAATTTTTTTTATAAAAGCAAGAAATTTTTTTAAAATTTCCTATAAATATGAAATTTTTAATAAAATTCCTATAAAAATATTAAATTTTTGAAAAATTTTTTTTATAAAAGTAAGCAATTTTTTAAATTTCATATTTTTATAGGAAATTTTTTAAAAATTTTATATTTTTATGAAATTTTTCAAAAATTTCATACCTCTGTAGGAAATTTTTCAAAAATTTTTCAAAAAATTCATGTTTTTATAGGAAATTTTTCAAAAAATTCATGTTTTTATAGGAAATTTTTCAAAAAATTCATGTTAATAGGAAATTTTTCAAAAAATTCATGTTTTTATAGGAAATTTTTCAAAACTTTTATATTTTTATATGAAATTTTTTAAAAATTTCTTATTTTTATAGGAAATTTTTCAAAAATTTATTATTTTTATAGGAAATTTTTCAAAAATTTCTTATTTTTATAGGATATTTTTCAAAAATTTCTTATTTTTTATGAAATTTTTCAAAAATTTCTTATTCTTATAGAAAATTTTCAAAAATTTTTTATTTTTATAGGAAATTTTTCAAAAATTTTTTATTTTTATAGGAAATTTTTCAAAAATTTTTTATTTTTATAGGAAATTTTTCAAAAATTTCTTATTTTTATAGGAACATTTTCAAAAATTTCTTATTTTTATAGGAAATTTTTCAAAAATTTCTTATTTTTAAAGGAAATTTTTCAAAAATGTCTTATTTTTATAGGAAATTTTTCAAAAATTTCTTATTTTTATAGGAAATTTTACAAAAATTTCATATTTTGAAATAAATTGCCTATAAAAATATGAAATTTTTTGAAAATAAATAAATTTCCTATAAAAATATGAAATTTTTAAAAAATTTCCTATAAAAATATGAACTTTTTAAAAATTTTCTATAAAATGAGAAATTTTTGAAATATTTCTATAAAAATATGAAATTTTTGAAAATTTTCCTCTAAAAATATGAAATTTTTGATATAAAAATAAGAAATTTTGGAAAAATTCTCTATAAAAAAATAAATTTTAGATTTTTTTAAACATTGTATATAAATAAAAAAAAAATAGAATTTTTGCCATTTTAGTCATAGAGACCTCAATAGCATTTTTCTGCTTAATCACAAATACACATCAAAAAAAGTTTATATGAAAACTGCACTAAAACATTTTGCACTGCATTACCATATAAAGAAGCATTTGGAAATCCAAACTAATTTTCTTTCTTATTTTCATTTTCAGCTTCCTGTATAAAGACGATTAAGATGACTTATTCGAAATTCTGAAATTCAACATTTGGTACGAAAAAATTCGAACCTTACTAATGTATTTTTCTTTTTCTATAGGTACCAATTTGGCACTATAATCAAGCGATAAGATCTAATGGTTTCGAAAGAAGGTAATAAAATTTCCCTCTCAAAAAAGTAAAGAAAATCACCATAATATGGACAATTTAACAATTCATCAAACCAAAAATCATCATCATTGTAACCCCTTTTTCAATAAAAATACATAAGCACAAACATCTTTGCTCTGGTTAAGGGATTAATGCTCATTTTGTATATATCAATTAATATAACTAAGTATAATATTTTGTAAACAATATTTTAATTATATAAATTATATAATATAACTCATTTAATTTTAAATTTGAACTCTTTTTAAAATTTTCAAAACTTTAGAGATGTATTTCAGTAAAATTTTGTTCAATTTTTGTAAATTTTTAAAAATTTTCGTTTAATAGAAAATTTTCAAAATTTTTGTTAAATAGGAAATTTTAAAAAAATTTCGATTGATAGGAAATTTTTAAAATTTTCGATTTATAGGAAAAATGTTTAAATTTGTTGGTTAACAGGAATGTTTTCAAAATTTTTCAATTTATTAGAAAATTTTTAAAATATAAGATTTATACAACATTTTTTGATTTACAGTAAAATTTTCAAAATGTTTTGATTTTCACTCAAATTTACATCATTTTATTATTTTCACTAAAATTTACAAAATTTTTTTTGATTTATTATAGACAATTTTAAATAATTTATTATTTATAAGAAAATTTGTTAAATTTTGTTATTTATAAAAAAAACTTGTTATTTTATAAATTTTAAAAATTTTTGATTTTTATAAGAAAATTTGTGGATAAAGTTAAATCTTTGAATTCAATGGTGCTAACCATTTTTTAGTTTATCTCCAGTTTTTGAGAGTTATTAAAAAAATGGAAAATGTTTACTTTCTTGAACTAATGTGGGGTTTATATATCTCAAGCGTTTGACGATTGAGTGAAATTTACATGTATTTTGTTTTTGTTACAATAAGAAAACACATGTAAATTTCACTCATTTGTCAGGCGCTTGAGTTATATAAACCCTATATAAGTAAAAAACGAAACTCGTCAACAAAAAATATGAAATTTCCTATGAAAATATCAAATTTTTGAAAATTTCCTATAAAAATATGAAATTTTTTAAAAATTTCTTATAAAAATAAGAAATTTTTGAAAAATTTCCTATAAAAATAAGACATTTTTAAAAAATTTCCTATAAAAATAAGAAATTTTTGAAAAATTTCCTATAAAAATAAGAAATTTTTGAAAAATTTCCTATAAAAATAAGAAATTTTTGAAAAATTTCCTATAAAAATAAGAAATTTTTGAAAAATTTCCTATAAAAATAAGAAATTTTTGAAAAATTTCCTATAAAAATAAGAAATTTTTGAAAAATTTCCTATAAAAATAAGAAATTTTTGAAAAATTTCCTATAAAAATAAGAAATTTTTGAAAAATTTCCTATAAAAATAAGAAATTTTTGAAAAATTTCCTACAAAAATTATAAATTTTTGAAAATTTCCTATAAAAATAAGAAATTTTTGAAAATTTTCCTATAAAAATAAGAAATTTTTGAAAAATTTCCTATAAAAATAAGAAATTTTTGAAAAATTTCCTATAAAAATAAGAAATTTTTGAAAAATAAAAATAAGAAATTTTTGAATAATAATTTAAAAAAATAAGAAATTTTTGATTTGCCATTTAAGTTACGCGAATATTTAATGGGCAAATTTCTCCATTTTTTAAATAATGCTATATCTCGAAAACTAGAGCTAACCTAAAAAACTGTTAGCACCATTGAATTTGGCGGACTCGAATAATCTTTACCCACTTTTTTGCTTCTTAATTAGGGGGTAATTTGCTAAAGTTTTATACAATTTTGAAGGGTATTCACAAGGTCTTTTATCTAGTCGTTTTGTCATAAATCGTAATTTTGAAAAAGATTAAAAGCTTTCAGTTTTGAATTTCAAACCTTCTTGATTTTTGTGTTTGAAATTTAATACAAAAATTTTTAAGCGGTTTTTAAATTATGCCATATGAAAACACGACGAGATAAGAGATGTTGTGAATTTTCTAAATATTTTTAAAATAATTAAAAGAAAAATGTAATTTAAATATTAATTTAAAACTATTGGCATAACTTTATATTAGAAATTTATGAATTTCAAAAATCTAAACTAAGTTTTTCTATATAACCTTAAAATTTTTTTTCATTTTTAAAAAACTAACCTAAAAATTACTAATCAAAATTGGAACCATAAACTAATTATTTAGAAAAATCTACTTTAAATTAATATCAAATCAAAACTAATCTAATCCTAACCCCCAAAAATCGAACTGGTTTCCTAAATTTAGTTTCAAATCCTCTAATACTTAACAATTCATTTGCTTTTTCATGGTTTTCATTAAGGACATATAAATTTTTCAAATCCAATTTTCAACAATTTAAACTAATTTTCAAATATCCTATTTTCCAGATCTAACACAAAAACTTGCACAAATTCACAAAGAAAATACTGCACCGAATCAGGTACAAAAAATACAAAAAACTAATGTACGCTCCATTTTGAATACCAATAGTATTCCGAAACGCTCGAATAGTCGCAATTCCTTGCATATCAATGAAAATGTTAACGCCGCGGCAACAGTGGATAATGTCAAGAATAAACGTATGTCCATGTCGGATGTATCGGATATGTTGTATGAGTTCTATCGGGCCAATGCAGCGGCCAAGGCACCCAAAAGTCAGGCAGTCCAACAGCCACAGGTTGTTATGGGTTCGGGTGCAACAGCGGGAGCTTTAAAATATAATGGTCAAACCTCACCGACTTCGGCGGAAACGAATGAACCTTCGAGCATAGCGGCCATAGCTACTAATAGCGCTGCCTCTGAAACGGCTTCAAAAAACTTGCAGAGTGATGAAATGATGTCTAAAGCTTTGGGGGCTTCATTTCATCCACGCATTATGTTCAACAATACCATTAACACCCCCAATGAGTGCAATATATCGTCATCAGTGACAGCCATACCCACTTCGGTACTAATGCCCACTGTGAGTTTACAGGAAGAAGCTATGGATATAAAGCCTGTTATAAATCCAAACACAGGTTTAGTGGTAACACCTAATCCTAGTGTCATTAAGCCAGTGCCTAACACAAGTACACCTGCCGCAAATCCTCAAGCAGCTGCCATAGCTGCAGCTTTACTACGCGATGGCTATCATAGTTTCCAGCAACAAATGCGTGCCCAGGAATTGATAAAATTTCATACTGGAAAAATCAATAAAAACTTAAAGGTAGAGGATTCGTCTTCGTCCAAAATTTTGGAAACTTTTCTAAGACAACAAAGAACTTCTGAATGTGATAATGATACGGGCTCCGATTATAATGAGGGTGATGATGAAAATGATTCGCGTTATAATGGTTTTGAGGATATTCACTTAATGGAAGGCTCCAAGTCACAATTTCCTCATTTACTGCATAATGTTATGGCAAATAGTTCCACACCGGGTACTCCCGGTTCGGGAGACTATTACTCGGATGAATCTCAAAAATACATGAGTCTGGCGGCTCAGGCACAAGCTCAGGCTTTCCGCAATTTTGAATATTCATTTAGTGACTTTGGCAATACCAGTCCAAATGATAGCGCCAATATGGGTCCCACCGGCATTGGCCCAGACGGTGAACCCGTCTATGAGTGTCGTCATTGCGGCAAGAAATACAGATGGAAATCTACTTTAAGGCGTCATGAGAATGTTGAATGTGGCGGCAAGGAACCCTCTCATCAGTGTCCCTACTGTCCCTACAAATCCAAGCAACGCGGTAACTTAGGGGTACATGTACGCAAACATCACTCCAATCTTCCTCAATTGATAAGTAAACGCCGCTCGAAGTACTCCATTAAAATGGAATCGAATCCTAGTAGTGCTAATGTCTCCGATGATTCGAATAGTAAACTTCTTATAGATTGTTCTAAATGAGTGTGGGCCTTTCTAATGGCTCAGTCTTGGGAAAAAGATAGATAACAATTGTTGAAAATGTTGCAGGGTGGTGGAGGAGAGGAAGATGATGAGGGTGTTGAAGATATAAGAGCCATTAAGAAAGAGCCTGAAACTGGTGGAGATTAATTGTAGATTTGGATGTTTTTTAAGAGAGAACATGAAGAGAGTATTAATACCAAAAATAGTAAGAACTTAAATTCAGGGCCCAATTCGAATCGAAATTAATTAAATTTTTCTAAAAATTTTGTAGTATAATTTAAGGAGGTCTAAAAATTTTTGAGTTTTATTAAGATGTAAACATTTTGGTCTTTTTCAAGGTTATTTACTGAAATTATTCATACTATCAAAAAAAGAAATTAACGTCAGTTTTGTTTAAAAATTTTAATTATCAAACCTCCTAAAAGTATACAATAACATTTTCTATGAAATCTTTTTAATTTAGATTCAAATTGACTGAGAGATTCTAGCCCTAGATAATTAACTTTCAAGGTTTTTATTTCATTTTTTCTTAGAAAAAAATCTTTTGTCTTAAAATGAAATTGTATTACCGACCTCCTAAAGGTATGCAACACATTTCTAGAAATCTAGGGAAACTTTCAAGAAATGAACAGTTTTTTTTTAATTTACAATAGCAATCTTCACGATCTTGAGTATTTAAAAATTTTACTTAAAATATAAACCAAATTATAAGACGAAATACTCCAGCTCGTGGACAGTATTTAAAAATTTTACTTAAAATGTAAACAAAAATATTAGACAAAATACTCCAGCTCGTGGACGGAGCTATAACATATTATGTTATCCTTGACTTGCAGTGGAGCATATAACATTCTTAAATTTTTGCCGAGTGACAAATAAATTGTGAATAAACTTTGACCTATAGAATTCGTTTATGAGATCAGTTTCTTTTCGACTGGGCTCTAGTTTTCAAGTTATAAATTTTGTCAGTTAGAAAGTATGTGGTTGTAGGATACAAGTTTACATAATATAGGAACGGTTTTTAATATTCAATAAAAAAAAATGGACTACAATATTGTCTTTAAGGTGCTTCACATTAATTTCACTGTGCTCGATTTTGACAACCTTTTTTACCGACAAAAGGGAGACCTAGTGGGTAAAGATAAATCGAGTACCGTGAAATCAATATTGCTTACCGTTTTTTTTAGGTTAGCTCTAGTTTTCAAGATATAGCGTTATAAAAAATGAAAGGAGGTTGCTCAGTAAGTATTCGCGTAACTCGAAAACTGTTTATTTTCTTGAACCAAGTAAAAAAATTAGAAATTCGGCAACAAAATTAACCTTTAAATCTTAATATCAAATCCACTTTTTAGAAATTTTATAACTAGATAATAAACTAGATTTAAATTTTTACAAAAACTTTTCAACAATTTGTTAACTAAATTACCCTAACCAAAGTCAATTTGTTTATGATTTTTTTTAATTTAAACAAATCTTCTTGTCTAAGAATAAATCTGTTCCCGTACCTTCTTAGACCAAAACTATAGTTTTGGTCTATCAAAAACAAGTACGGTAACACCCCTAATATTTAAATCAAATAATGTGCCAGACTTATTTTTTAAAAAAAGGCAAATCAAAAATTCCTTGCCATTTATTCCTAGAAATCAAAAATTGATATATAATTCATAATTGATATATAATTCCTTTTTTTAGTATTAAAACCTAAAAATAAAATGATTTCGCCCCCCCCAAAAAACTTATGTAGTATTAAACCAAAAGACTTATTTTATGTTTTATTTAACAAAAAAAATCCTTCCAAAAACAAAATTTTAGAATCTTTTTAAAATTTTATTAAATTTTAAAAGTTTATTTTTGTGAAAATGTGTGACAGTTAAAACTGAAAATTTCCTAAGTGTCATCCTAAATATGATTTAATTTTATTAAACATTTACTTTTTATATTAAACAAAAATAATTACTCAATAACTATATTTTATTAAATTTTTTTTAAAGAAACTTTTTAATTTTAAATATATATTTTTTATATTTTATATACATAAAATTAACAAAAAAAAATCAATTTTCAAAATCAAAATTAGTTTTAAGCCATTTTTTTTTTAATTTCTTTAAAAAATTACCTATAATTCTTAAACAAAAGATATTATTTTCCCAATACCTTTATTATAACTAGTTTTTAATTTTTGTAAGTTTTAGTTTTAAAACTGAAAATGATTTAGCTTTACTTAAAACTGGCGTAAAGTGCTTTTAACCAAATTTAAACAAAACAAAAAAAAAAAAAATAACGAAAAACCAAAATTAAAAAATTTAACCAAAAATTGTTCTTATTTTTTTGTAATTTTAGCAAAGTATATAAATTTTTGCTTTATTTCATTATAGAAATCGGTTTATTTTTAAAGAGCTTTCGGTTTTGATTTAAAAAAATACATTAAAATATATAAAATCTTATTTAAGTCAATAGAACTGTGCCAATAGTTCAAAACTTGTATTATTCTCTAGGAAATACAAAATGTCAACATTTACTTTACCAATTCTGGATGGGGAAAAAGCTTTTGCTCACTAATCATGACAAATATCTTGGGGTCTGGACTCAAATCTGCCCTGTAGCGTTAACACCCACCTAAAGCTTTGATTGAACTCTACTCATGCAGAAAAGCCCTAGGCAATACTTGAAGCTGCCAGTCTCTTCATAATGGTCGTCAAGCCTATACATGTGTATGTATGGTGAACTTGTTTGGTGGTCTTCACTTAACAAATCGAATCAGCGAAATTCTTTTAGGACCACACCTTTCAATACATTCTTTGTTAACCTTAACTGTCTCCCGATCAAATTAATGGCTGAGGAAATATCTCTTAATCCGGCAATACTTAAGGCCTAAGGTTTACAAATACAGCCCGACTGTTCGAGATGGTCGTCAAGCCTATACCTTTGTATGGTGTACTTGTTTGGGTGTGCTTCACTCAACAAATCTTTATTTAAGTCCATAGAACTGAATCAATAACCAAAAAGGGAATTTAGATAGTGTAAAACTTGTACTCACTAATCATGTCCAATATCTTGGGGTCATTCTGGACTAAAAACTTACCTGGAGTCGAAACATAAATCTAGGTTGTTTAAAGCATCAATTGTACTCTACTCATGCAGAAAAACGCTAGGCAATACTTGAAACTTAAGATTTACAAATACTGCCTATCTCTTCAAAATGGTCGTCAAGCCTATACTTATGTATGGTAAACTTGTTTGGTGCCTTCACTCAACAAAGCAAATCAACGAGCGTTCTATAGGACCACACCTTCCAATACACTCTTTGTTAAGCCAAACTTAACGAATACATGGCTCAAGAAATAGCTCTTAATCCGCCTAAGCACAATTGAAGTATTATCTCCTTCAACCATAGGTGTGCTAACATTCGGCATAAAGTTTTTAGAGTCCCTAATAATGTAGTCCGCACATCCACTTCTCTCTTTGAAAAATGCTTTACTGTGATTATCTTTGGAAAACCTATTTCCTCTGATGATGGATTTCTTGAGGTATGCACGGAAGTATTACCAACCTTTTGTTAGGCAAGGAAATCTTTTTTAGGCTCCCAGTCTCTGTAGCATTCTTCAGGCCGAGATATCGGTCATATACAAGGCGACCAAGTACCTAAGATACCAAAGAATAGGTATACGACAGAGATATTCGTTTTTTGTATCGCCATAAAATCCCTATTTAGTGCCTTTACCCTAAATCTCTATCTGTTATTGCTCGCGACTAAGATGGCAAAACACTGCAATATTGAACTCTTCTTGGTATTCGGTTACAACGTACCTGGTAAAATTACATCGGGTATATATATATAGTTCCGACACAACATTCCAATTGGAACAAGGAGTAATTCTCTCAGACAATGAGCTTCATCCGATTCTATTTTAAGACTCACTGAAAGGGACCTACGTTTTAACTCTGGCTCCAAACGCCAAATGCATTAGTTAGATAAGTTTTACATAGCCTAATAATCAATAACCAGGGCTAGCTGAGTTATAAGGTCAACCGCTTTTTTTGAAAATTTTAATTTTTTTCAAGTAGGTCTGGCCAGGGATCGAACTTGGGACCTAACCTACTATACCACGGTGGTTCACTTCATTACATTACATAGGAAAAACTTTCTAAATCTGGTGATCTCACTAGTGAGGAAGATGTTGACTAAGTGGCTAAGATACCACAGAATATTCGGCAGAGATATTCGTTTTTGTATCGACAGTCAGGCCGTCATAAAATCTTACTAGCGAATGAGATGGCGAGACATTGCAATACTGAACTCTTCTGGGTACTCTTTTATAACAATGAACCTGGCAACATTATTTCGGAAACATTCTGGTGCTATCCTTAGTTCATTAGGAAGATGTTTATCAATTTATGGCTTTGCCGATGTCTGCCTGCAAACCGCTAATAAGGCAATATCAATATGGGTCAGCCCAGAGCACTTGGTCCACTAAAACCACTTGTTCATTTAAAAAAAACATAGGTTATAAATGCTTAGCATCTTTTCCTCGTCATCGACTTCTCAACTTTATTTCAACCCTTACTGAGCACTGGCTTAACTATTTCTATAGACTTTCTTACTTAAATGGCCTATATTTACAACCTGTTCAGGGCAAAGGTAGAGCATTTCTATAGAAATCCATGCGCTTCGATCTTGTTTGCATATTCTTCAATTGCTTAGGCCAAGCTTTGAAAGATCTAACTCTACTTGGATTTGCCATCGAAGTTTCGGACGTTCTCCTTTAACATAAAGGGGGACCGTTTTTGTTCTTAATTATTGGTCTATTAAGGGGGGCCGTTTTTGTTCTAAATTAATGGTCCACTTGAAAATTTAAAACCGTTGCCAAAAAAAAATAGCTTAAAGGCGTAAACTCGCACAATCAATTCGAAAAATTGACAATTTCGCCCTTTACGGAATTTGTCGACGACTATCATTCGCATTATTTCACTATTTAAGAATAGGTTAGGCAGGTGACTGACGGCACAGGCCGTGACAAATGGACCCTATTTGTGTTGCCTGCAAGGGATAAAAAAGAATAGATTCTTGACTACCAAAGCAACAAAAGCTGAAGCTTTTTGAATATTTTAATTCGAGAGCTCAGATAGATCTTGCAGAAAGCAGTAAACCATATGATAAACCCTAAGATCAGCAAGGGCCGAGCAGTGACAGAGGATGTGAGTGGCATTTTTTCCTAATCGGTATTATGAAAACTTCTACAGTAGGCTAGCATATAATTATATAATGCAGTGTCCTGTGAATATTGACATTAGGTTGCATAGTTTGTGGTGCGGTAGAGATACAAAGACTGCAGAACGCTTACTGTAGTAAACAAATGGTTGCTGTGGTCCACTTGGTCTTCGCAGACCTATATAAAAATTGCTTAATTAGTTTTTGCTATTTTTTCGCAATAGTGTTACCTGGCAAATTTGTATACCTGCGTACCCTAAAGATTTCTATATGGGAATACCTCGTCATGTTAGGAATGCCTAACATTATCTTTATGTTTGTATGTTCTATGGTATCTTAGCCATTTAGTCGCCCTATATTTCTGTCTGTTGAATACTGTAGAGCTTTGGGACCTTAAAAGAAATATTCGACCCTAATAGTGTGATGAAAAAAACTACACGCTATTCTATATCTCATTGAGGAATGCCTAACATTATCTTTATGTTTGTATGTTCTGTGGTATCTTAGTCATTTAGTCGCCCTACATATGGCACTTATCTCTGTCTGTTGAATACTGTTCGACCCTAACAGTGGGATGAAAAAATCTCTTCGATTTAGACCCATCAGTGTATATCTGCAGAAGCCATTTGTAGTTCCAGAGATGTCCACAGTAAAGAAATGCAGTAGTCAATGTTGTTGACGACAGTTATTAGTTTATCTAGAATATTGAAGTGGCCTATTGGTGAGGAAAATCAGACTATAATGATAGTTAACCTTGATTTGGGCTACGTCTCAGAACCATCTGTGGAAAAAATTGAGTTCCGGAGATATTCACAGTAAAGGATTGTTCTAGGAGTGGGTTGGGAATGCAGTAAGGAATGTTATTAGCGACAATGATTAGTTTTTATCAGAATATTGAAGTGGCCTATTGGTGAGGGAGACCAGACTCCAATGGTACTAAACCTGATATCTGAGTTTAGGGATGCGTTTTGTGCCATTAACTCAGCCGGAAGCTAGTTAAGCATAGTAAAGAACGCCTTAGAAGGAGTAGTCTTAGTTAGTAGTTATCATTAGAAAAGAGGATCTGAGGATTTTAACGAAAGAGCCTCGCTAATTAGCCTTATTTAGTTCAGGCCACCGAACTAGATCACTATGCACGATACATACATTGACTGCTGGTGTTACAACAACAACAACAACTATACACGATTATAGTCTTGACAAAATTCTCGAAGAGCCGATATAATCGACGTAAACTTAATGTTATTAAAAGCTCCTTCCATATCTAGAAAGGAAACGAATGAAAATTCTCTAGTCTCAATTTATTTTTCAATTATGTGATTTAGAGTAGACACTGATTTATAGATGATCAGAAGTGGGCATCAATAACACGTTCCAAGGTTTTAAGAAGGAAAGAACATAGACTGATCGATCTAAGATTCTTCGGTTTAGTGCTTAACAAGCTTTAGGGATAATAACTACCTCATATCTGGTTCATTATTTGTAGGTACATATATGGGTAACCTAACGCAACATATAAAGATATGAACAAAATAGGAAATGACAAGATTGGCTTTATTGCAGGTCTGCTGGAATAATGCCATCCGCAACCGCAGCTTTGTAAGGGTTAAAACTGCCTTACTAACGAAAATCGTAAATAGTTTCATTTTACGTTTTCAGATCTACGAAAATCATTCTACTTTCTAACGGAATTGAGTTCTGTAACATGGATCTATGACTGCGATCGGCAAAAGCTAGCCCGAGGGCATTTATCTTTTTTATGTTCACACATATTGCTCACACATATAGGAAAAAGATAACAAATGTTTATCTTAAGATAATTGTTAGAAACACTTTAATGTTTTCTATTTTGAATTTCAATGTAAATTCAATATCAAATTGTTTTGAATAATTTGTTGAATATGAAACAATAGCCTGGGAATCGAAGAAACAGAACATAGTGGCGTTGAGTTCTATGGAAGCAGAATATATAGCGATGTGCCAAGCTGCTAAAGAAATAAGTTTCTATAGAAGTTTACTTGAAGAGCTGAAATTTAAAAATTTGATTCAAAGTCCAACTGTATTGTATAGTGACAATCAAGGCGCTCAGTATTTAACGAAAAGCCAAATGACGATGAAAAGAAGCAAACACATTGATATTCGATATCACTATATAAAGGACAAATATAATGCAAATGAAATTAAATTGGACTATGTTCCAACTGATAGTAATACACCTGATATTTTAACTAAGTCTTTGCCAAACCAAAGTCATTTAAAATGTTGTAATTTATTAAATTTAAAATGAATTTTGTTAATGTAATTTTATATCAATATGTTATTTTGATTTTGATAATTATGTAATTATTTAATTGATGATAGAATTTACATTGAGGAGGCGTTTGTTAGAAACACTTTAATGTTTTCTATTTTGAATTTCAATGTAAATTCAATATCAAATTGTTTTGAATAATTTGTTGAATATGAAAATATTTTTTCATATTAGTTTGTCAGAAATTTTCATACATGAAATAAGTTTTAATTAATAAATATCTTTTTATATAAGAAATAATATTCGGAAATTTTAACAATAATCATTCTCTCATGAGCATGTAAACAAATGAGTTGTGTTGTTAGTATCTTTCTAACAAAACAACTTGTTTGTTTGAGTAAAGGGCATAGATAAAGAGATAACTACAAAAATAACCCACACAAACACAAGATGCAATAGTATTATTTTGCGGGACACTGATCTATGACTATACTTTAACTTAACCTAAAAACTAAAATTTTCCAAACATCTCATTTATTTCGATTCAAATAAAATTGTGACTTTTTCGAAAAAAAAAAACAAAATCAAAATATCTAAAAGTATTGAATATAAGTTTTTTATTTATTAAAATTCAAATAAGCATCACTGATAAATCATCGAGAATATTAAAGAAAAAATATCCGAATTCTTACGAAAATAAATTTAATTTAATTAAAAAATTTAGATCGTGTAAAAAGAAACCTATTAACCAAATGTAATGGACAAAAAAACACTAGAAAAATAAAATAAAAATTATATCCCACTTTTTTCATATCGATAAAATTTAGAAGAACTAAAGGTCTCGTAAAGCAAAAACTTTTAGTTTTGTTAAAAAAACAAAATAGTATAAATTAAAAAGGATTAACTCAAAATTTTGAATGTCAGGCTTAAAGAGTTTTTGCAGCAATTTCTTTAGTAAAAACAAGTCATACTAAATTATTCAAATTTTTAGTTTCTGAAATATTAATAATCCAAAAAAGAATTGTTATTTAAAGAATAAAATACCTATTATGAATAAATAAGTAAGTAAAATTAAGAACTAAATATTTAAATACAATAAAATAACCAAATATTAATCATAATGCTTAATAACAAAGTATTAAAATTTCATAATCTTTTAGCTTATAAAAAGATATGAAATTAAAATATTTTATTCCTAATAGATTCATTCATTATATTCAATTGCCCAGTTTACAATCCGTTGCAAATAGTCTAGCATCGTAGCATTTGGAAATCGGTATAACAATGGATTGTGATCTGGGCTTATATGTTTATTTACTCTATATTAAGAAAATAAAAACTTATAAAGTTTTTAAAACCGAATTACGAAATATTAAATAATCTGTTGCATCATTCTAGTTATTGGTCTAAAGTTATAGACAAAGATTTTAATTTCCTTTGTTTTAATTTTTTTTAAAAACATGTCATAATGACGACATTGTTTTAATACAATTTTTAAGAAGATCGCTTAGCATACTTTTAGGTGTTTTCAGAAATTTTTGTTTAATACATTAATTGTTTCTCAACAGCTCTAAAAATTTTATAAAGAAAAATTTTCATAAAAAAATTTATTCTATAGAAAATTTTTCAGAAAAAAAATTTTTCTATAGAAAAATTTTCATAAAAAAAATTTTTCTATAGAAAAATTTTCCTAAAGAAATTTTTTCTATAGAAAGATTTTCATAAAGAAATTTTTTTTATAGAAACATTTTCCTAAAGAAATTTTTTCTATAGAAAAATTTTCAGAAAAAAATTTTTTTCTATAGAAAAATTTGCCTAAAGAAATTTTTTCTATAGAAAAGTTTTCCTAAAGAAATTTTTTCTATAGAAAAATTTTCTTTTTTCTCTATATGGTGGTAATGGCGGTTAATGCTGTGGTAGTGCTTTGCATTGCAATACCACAGTAAGTACATTTAAATCCTAAAGGAATCTTGGAACCCTAAAAGTATGCTAAGCTAAATCGCGCAATAAAAGTCTGGCATTTGGAATGACATGATTCTAACTAAGCAAAAATATAGACTAACATATTAATGAATCTCATTTTAAAAACTTTTAATTTTAAATTAATACTTAATTTGTTTATATAATTTTACAACCTAATTGTATGCATTTATTTTCACACTTATATTTTTTACACTTCATAATTTCAAAAAATAATAATCGTTTGCAAAAATTGTAGTTTTATTTAAAAATGTTGAAGAGGTAAGTAAAGAAATATTTCAAATATTCTTCTGAGACTTTAGTAAATGAATACATAAATTTATTTATATTTTAGAAAATATAGGATTTTATTAGTGTGTTTATTTTGAAATAAAAATTGTACATTTCATTTAAAAATTGTAAAGTGTAGATGAAAAATATATTTCAAAAATATTGTTTTCCAAAATTAACATTAATATATTAAACATTGATCTTTTATAGAGATTACCATCAAGTGCTATTGAAATGATTTAAATATAGTAACAATGAATGTCGATTTGAATGTATTTTAATATTTACCACAAAGCTAAGCATTACGAAAAACCTACGTTTTCAAAGTCTAGTTATACCATGTTCATAACAAAATTATTATTCGTTTTAACATAGACTTTTAAAAACATAGTTCTTAACTAAATAATTAAACCATGTTCATACAGAACAACCCAAAGCCACTGTTAGAAAATCTTCAAAACCGATTGTTATAATACCATTCTGTTGTGTGTCGCGCTGTCTAAAAGCCTCGGTAAAACGTTGAATTTGTACGCACAATACAATAAACTGATCGACGGAAACTTCTTTTTGATTTTGTGGATCGCTCTTTTTAACCAAAAACTGTAAAAATTCCGGAGAGAAACGAAAACCCATTTGGCTTAGAGCTGAAATAATATAAAAAATGGTAGTAAGAATTTGTTTATAGAATATAATAAAAAAAAATAGAATACAATATTAACTATACCTTGTGATAACTCTGATTCATCGATATGACCGGAACCATCGCGATCATAGGTTTTGAAAACCTGCAGCCATTGATTGATGTATTGAAATAGTTTTTCGAATTCAAAAATGTCAATGGTACCACTAGCGTCATTGTCAAACATGCCTAAAAATTAGAATGCATATTAATTACATTAATTGATTTCTAATAATAATAATACTAAATATAGACTGTCATTCGAATAAGTTATAATTTTCTCATGTCATATGCGTGATAGTCATTTATTTAAACAACTTTGGAAAGAAATAATTATGCATAGAAATAATCATGCATGTTAATATTACGTAGAAAAAAACAAAAGATTTTTTAAATTTGAGAATTGAGAGAATTGTTAACGAATTATACTTAACTTATTTTTTTACATCAATGAAGTTTTAATGCTGTGAGGCTTACCGCCGATAGAGGATGCTGCCATAGCATCTTATATAATCTATATAGAAATAAGTATTTACGGAAATTGATGTTGCCGTGGGTGGGGATTAAACCTAGGCAGAATTTAATATATTAAGTTTGATTGATAGTCAATCAAGCTACAGCACCCTTGGATGCAAAATGATGCAGAGATTTCTGTTTGAACAAACAATTTTTTAATTGTAGCTGTCAATGTCGAAAATCCTAATAGTAAGCGTTTAGCGCTTAAAAAACATAGTTGCGAGTAGTAAATACGGTAAGGGGCTGTTCACATATTACGTAACGTTCTTAGGGGGGAGGGGTTATGACTTGTTACGGTAGAGAAATTCTGTATGCGTATTTCTATCAAAATGTGTTACACAGGGGGGGGGGGGGGTGTTCAAAATCTGCGAAAAAAGCGTTACGTAATATGTGAACAGCCCCTAATGTGTTGATGTGGTTTTTTACCATAAGAAAATAGGTCACTTTCTATAGGCCGTTAAGGCAACGCTAATTAAAATATTAAAAAAAAATCAACAAAGCAATAAATAGAAATATTAGCACTTCAGCTATAAACTGCCTAATAATTACTAACTTCTAAAAATAAAAAAGAAAACTAAAATATTTTTAAGAAAGTATTATAGTCGGTCAAGATCGAATATATCATTGTGGTCAATGTTTTATATAGTTTTAAATGACTAGAGAAATATTTGCAAAATTTTGTTATCAGAAAAACAATTTCTGGAGAAAATAAAAAGGATTGAAGCTGGGAAATGAGCTCTCCCCCTTAAAAAATATATCATTTCTAAATGGATTAAATGATTTTTATTAAATTTTAAATGTATATAAAGTTATAGGCTATGTCCGATTTTATGACCTGGTCCGAGATTTGAATATGTGATAAACTATAGCAGTTAGAAACATAAAAAAGAGGGAATAAATTTATCTTCAATACAAAATAAATAATATGAAAAAACATTGCCAAAGCTGAATAAAACATTAAAGGAAGAAGAAGTTAAGTAAAATTTAAAGCATTTTAATGTTGGTGATAAGTAATTTTTCCATAACAACAAATAAGTGACTTATGTATATCTCAATTTTGGTTTAAAAGTCTTATACCTCAAAAGTTTTGTGTACTGAAATGTATTCCATAACTTCCAACAAAAATGTTTGCTGGGAATAATATCTCTCTCACACGTCAGTTTCAAATTAATGACGTCAGAATGTCAACAATTGAATGAATTTTTTCTCAAATAATTTTAGACAATTATTTATAAAAACAAAATATCAAAATACAAACACTTACTAATCATCAATTTACATGCCGTATCTGAAAAACTTTGACCACGTCCATTGACCAAAGCCGCCTTCAATTCATCGCAATTTATTTTTCCGGAGCGATCCCGATCGACCATATTAAACCACTGTTGAGCCTCAGGTGAAACTTGAGCATTCTGAGGTGGATAGGCGCCAGGGGGAGCCGAGTAGCCTTGTCCGTAACCACCTTGCTCATAGGGATTGTATCCACCCTATAGTCATAAGAAAAATTTTAATAATTTATTCACTTCCTCTTCAACGAAAATACAAGCGAAAATTAACGCAAATTTAAACTTACGCCGTACGACATATTTCTATTGTACAACCAATTTAATAATATTAAAAAGTGTTTAACACAAATTAAATGTTTTTATTGAGATTTAAACAAGTTTTTACTATTTCTATCTTTAATTAAAAGTGTATGACTTTTTTTCAAGAAATTGAAATGTTAATTTCTTTAGTGATGTTAATGAAGATGTTTTACTTAGCAAATGTAGCGTTTTTTATTTTCTGTTTTTTCCAGACTTTTTGATTATATATGGATATTTAAAAATTTTATATAAAAAACTTTTAATAATTTGCTATTTCTAAGAAATTTTTCAAATATTTTCTAATTATAGGAAATTTAAAAAAAAAATACTATTCAAAAAATTATTTAAATATTAACTACTTTATAGAAATTTTTTCAAAAATTTCCAATTTATAGGATTTTTTTTAATTTCATATTTATATGAAAATTTTCAAAAATTTTTTATTTTTAGAAAATTTTTCAAAATTTGTATGTTATAAAAAATTTTTCAATAATTTGATGTTTATAGAAAATTTTTTAAAAATTTGCTATTATCAGCAATAATTTCAAAAATTTCCTATTTTACGACAATTTCCTAAATATAGGAAATTTTTTAAAAACTTTCTACTTATAGGAAATTAAAAAAAAAAATTTCGGGAATTTTTCAAAAATTTGCAATTTATATTACATTTTTTAAAAATTTTCCAATTATAGGATAATTTAAAAAATTTACTATTAATAGAAAATTTTTCAAATTTTGTAGAAATTTTTCAAATATTTACTATTTATAGGATTTTTTTTTAATTTCCTATTTATATTTTTGCTATAAAAAAATTGTCTATTTATAGGAAATTGTTAAAAGAATTTTTTTCTATAAAAAATTAAAATTTATAGGAAATTTTTTATTTGTACGAAATTTTTCAAAACTTAGCTATTTGAAGGAAATTTTTCAAAAATTATCTGTTTATAGAAAATTTTTCAAAATTTTGCTAGTTACAGCAAATTAAAAAAAATACTATTTATAGAAAATAGTTCAAATATATACTATTTGTAAGAATTTTTAAAAAATGTTCTATTTATAAGAAATATTTCATATATTTGCTATTTAAAGTAAATTTTTCAAAAAGTTACTATTTAAAGAAAATTTTTTCAAAAATTTGCCATTAAAATTTTTTAGAAATTATTTATTTATAGGAAATTTTTAACAATTAGCTATTTATATTCCTATATTTTATTTATATGATTTCATTCACAATAATTAAAACTTTTGTAGTTTTGGCAGCCCTTTAAATGTACAGTTTATGAGTAACTGCTCGTAGATGCAAATCAAAACAAACATATTTACAGTTTAAGAGTCACTGAAAAGTATTTACCAAAACAAAATGGAAAACAACCGAAAAAACAAAAACAATTTTGCAAAAACACCGAAACAATTCAGACAAAAATTATTTCAGGAAACCGAAACTCCAGCATTTACCAAAAATGAGCAACTTTATTAATTTTAACATTTTTGAAAACTATCAGAAGTATATTGATAATGAACAGGAAATTCGGGAGGTAAAAATATAGTGAAATCAATCACAATTTTATTATTTATATAAAAATTAAAATTCATTTAAAGAAAATACGCGTGGTCGTACGAGAAATTGAGCATTTGGCCAAAGAAGCCACAATTCAATTACAAATAATACACTGCGATTTAAGTAAAAGTAAGTTAAATTATAAATTAATTTGTACAATTGGTATTTAAATTCTTTTTAATGTATTTTCCATTAGTTGACTATGCCTGTGCTGAGGCCCGTAAACAGATTTCACTTTGCGCCGAAAGTTACAAGAAATTGGCAGAAATTGTACCAGTGGGACAATATTATCGGTGAGTCAGCAAGTGTTAAAGGAATGTGGGATGATTGTTAAATGTTTGTTAATCTTTTTAGTTATTCAGATCATTGGACGTACATTACTCAGCGTTTGGTATTTTTGAGTGCCATGGTTGTTTATTTGGAAGCCGGCTTTTTGGTAACACGAGAAACAGTGGCTGAAATGTTGGGTTGTAAGTACATGAAGTATACGATTTTATCAAATATTTCGAAAAGAAATGTTGAATTTGTGATAATGTTTGTTATGCATATAAATATTAGTCTGACTTCCACATTAATGTATACCGAATATTACTAGAATAACAAATTTATTTGAATTAAGTTCAAACAAATTTGCTTATTTTGTTGAAATGTGAAACTAAAATAAATTTACGAATATGTCTTATTTATAGTAAACATTCTTAAGCGAATTTAAATCGATTTTCTCTACAATTTTCAGTGGAAACCAATCATGCTGATGGCTTTCATTTGGACATTGAAGATTATCTCATGGGCATACTTCAAATGGCTTCGGAGTTGTCACGTTTTGCAACAAATTCCGTCACAATGGGTGATTATGAACGTCCTTTAAATATATCACGTTTCATGGCCGATTTAAATTCCGGTTACCGTCTGCTGAATCTCAAAAATGATGGTCTGCGAAAACGTTTCGATGCTCTCAAATATGATGTGAAGAAAATCGAAGAAGTGGTATATGATATCAGTATAAGAGGACTAAGATCTAATAATGATAATGCTCCAGTAGAGGCTGTTGGTAATCAGGAAGAAAACAATTAAATTGTTATTAAGTTTCCTTATCTAAAATGTATTGAATTAATTTTTATTTTTCTTTTTAAATTTTATTACTTAAAATTAAAATGTATTGCATTTTACAAATAACTTTTTAATAAATTGATAAGAAATCATTTTAAATATAATAAAAAAGAGTGTAAAACTTTATAATATAATAAAGTTAATAATATACTCCATATTATGGAGTTATGTTCTAAAAGGGGAAAAAAATTTCCTATAATAGCAAATTTTTGAAAAATTTTCTACAAATAGCAAATTTTTGAAAAATTTTCTATTAATAGAAAATTTTTGAAAAATTTCCTATAAATGGCAAATTTTTGAAAAATTTCCTATAAATACCAAATTTTTGAAAAATTTCCTATAAACAGAAAATTTTTGAAAAAAATTACCTATAAACAAAATTTTTGATAAATTTCCTATAAATAGCAAATTTTTGAAAATTTTCCTATAAATAGTAAATTTTTGAAAAATTTCCTATAAACAGTAAATTTTTGAAAAATTTCCTATACCCAGCAAATTTTTGAAAAATTTCCTATAAACAGAAAATTTTTGAAAAATTTCTAATAATAGCAAATTTTTGAAAAATTTTCTATAAATAGCAAATTTTTGAAAAATTTCCTATAAACAGCAAATTTTTGAAAAATTTCCTATAAACAGCAAATTTTTGAAAAATTTCCTATAAACATCAAATTTTTGAAAAATTTCCTATAAACAGCAAATTTTTGAAAAAATTCCTATAAACAGCAAATTTTTCAAAAATTTCCTATAAATAGTAAATTTTTCAAATATTTCCTACAAACAGTAAATTTTTTAATAATTTCTTATAAACATCAAATTTTTCAAAAATTTCTTATAAACATCAAATTTTTGAAAAATTTCCTATAAATAGCAAATTTTTAAAAAATTTACTAAAAACAGCAAATTTTTGAAAAATATCCATAAACAAAAAATTTTTAAAAAATATCCTATAAACAGAAAATTTTTCAAAAATTTCCTATAAGTAGCAAATTTTTGAAAAATTTCTTATTAATAGAAAATTTTTCAAAAATTTCCTATAAACTTAAAATTTTAAAAAATTTCCTATAAATAGCAAATTTTTAAAAAAATTCCTATAAACATCAAATTTTTCAAAAAAATTTCTATAAACATCAATTTTTTAAACAATTTCCTATAAACATCAAATTTTTCAAAAATTTATTATAAAAGTTGAATATTTCAAAAATTTCCTATTAACATCAAATTTTTAAAAAAATTTTCTATAAGCAGCAAATTTTTCAAAAATTTTCTATAAACATCAAATTTTTCAAAAATTTTCTATAAACATCAAATTTTTCAAAAATTTTATATAAACAAATTAAAAAAAAAATCCTATAAACATCAAATTTTTAAAAAATTTCCTTTGAACATCAAATTTTTAAAAAATTTCCTATAGACATCAATTTTTTAAAAAATTTCCTTTAAACATCAAATTTTTAAAAAATTTCCTTTAAACAGCTATTTTTTGAAACATTTCCTATAAATATCAAATTTTTCAAAAATTTCCTATAAACATCAAATTTTTCAAAAATTTCCTATAAACATCAAATTTTCGAATAAAATTTTCTTTATATAAAAATTTTTAGATAAATAAAAATGTTCAATAAATTTTGTAATGCACTGTGAATGTAACTATGGTAACATTTTAAGAGGTTTTGTTTTAATGCTGTTTATTTTACTCTGACTCTCTCTTAACAGATATCATTTCAAGAGAACTAACATTATGTTGGTTAAACAGTTTTCGTTGGATGTTTATTTTTTAGTTTCTATTAACAGAAAATCTCGTAGTGATATTCATTTTTGTCCCTCCATCCGTTCATTCGTTTGTTTTCTTTTGTGACGTGCGGTTGTGTTTTTGGATTTTTTACGGTATTATAAAATTTCCGAAAAGCTTTTTTTATTGTTGTTGTAATTAAACTCATACTAAGAAAAAAGAACTAATGACAGACAACATAAAATAAGATAAAAAACAAGTAAGAGGAGGAGGTGCACTAATGTAAAGTGAATTGCTTGTTGTTGTTGTTTTTAAACTGTTGTGCTTAAACTGCGGAGATAAAATTCAAAATAAAAGGGATTGAATAATTAAAAATTTTCAGTTTTCAGGATCAAATTATATTAATTCCCTTTTTAAGTGTGTAAATTGATTTAATTATTCTTAGAAAATTACATCTACCTCAAGTTTAACTTGCTAATCATTTGCTGTTAACAAGAAATAACTTTTTTCATAAGGTAAGCTAATAGGTATAACAAATTTTCTATTTCGAATCCTAAATCTATCTATAACTAATTTCCTTCTCTATGACATATTTTCTTTCCGTCCTTCTCTTTCCCTTTATCATTCTTTTTTTGCTACATGTTTGTGTTTACTTAGCATGTGGCATTTTCTTTGATTTTCTTGTTTTAATCTTTCTATGTTTTTGTTGTTGTTTTTCTGTTTTCAAGTATCTTAACTTGTTGTTGTGTAACTTTTGTTTTTTTTCAATAAAATTCAATTTTTGCTCAAGGTATTTGTAAAAAAAAAACTAACGACCAAGCCCCTCTTTTCTTGATTTAGTTAATACCTACCTACCTATTTAAAATTTACTTATTTCAAAACTAAATCTTACAGTTTTTATTTTTTTTGTATTTATTTTTTCTTGCCTTGAGGGGCGTGTTTTTCTGGTTTTCCTACTTTCTACGTGTCTTCCAAAATTTTCCTATTCGAATTTTTCTAACCCTTATTATGAATTTCTAACTTGATTTTGAAAATATTTACATAAAAACATGTTTTTGTTTTAAAACATTTAGAGATTTATTTTAAATTAGACTTAAAATTTTAAACAGTATTTCAGAATTTTTGAATAATATTTTAGAAATACCTATTTTTTTAAATAAATTTCCAGAAATTTGGAGACAAGTCTAGTTCAACTGAACTGCATCGATTTTTAATTAAAAGGAAAAGATACCTCATCTGAAAGTTATTTCGGAGCTATTTAACATGACATCCATATTGTTACAATCGGTGCACAAATAAGAGTGATAGGTATATCGATTTATATTCCGGAACTTTTAAGTATGTACTATATCTCCCAAAACAAAAGTTTCTGGGCAAAAATTTGTATACTGGTATTCTTAATATCAAAAGTTCTTCGGTGCAGTTCTGTTAATCTAGAATTTAAAAATGAAAAATAAAAAATATCCAACTTTAAACTTTAATATCTTTGTTATCTTAAAAGATATTACCTGATTATTTATATCACATGAGAGCTTAAAAAGTTGACTACCTAAATCTATACATTATTGGCTTTCGTTGTTGTTGTTGTAACTGCGATATTATCGGTAATATCGTAGAAGTGACAGTCCTTGGTCGGAATCCTAAGAATTCCGAGTCGTTCCGGTACGAAGAACCGACTGCCGTGGGAACGATTGGTTTTCGTCATATCGATCAGTTTTCGAGATATGGATAATTTTAAATTTTTCTTAATAGTTCCTTAATGGAAAAATTAAATAAGATATCTCATTAAAATTTCAGAGGTCTTTGTTACAATCGGTACACAAATAAGAGTGATATATCGATTTATATTTATGAACTTTAAAGCACTATATCTGCCAAACCAAAAGCTTCTTGTCAAAACTTTTTGTACTGATAATCTTAAAATAAAAAGTTCTTTATCTGGTATACACATTTTTAAAATCGGCGCAGTTCAATTGAACTAGACTTAATCCATTACTTTATATCAAATGAAAGCTTAAAGGATTTACTATTTAAATATATCTAATGTTGAAACTCCCATATCGACCAGTTTTGATTAAAATGGCCCACATCAGACGTATTTAACCGTTACAAACGACTTTAATATAAAATTTAAAAAAATATCGATTTAACAGTTGTCGACTTGGATCGCTGGTGTCCCCGTGATCGTTAATTTCGGATATATAAACATGTATACCTACATGTATATTATACATATTTGTATCATACTAGTACTAAAGTTTTATTCCACAACAAAATTATTTTAAAAATAATGTGATCTTAATCCCATAATTCTTCTCGTTAATTAAAACCTATTAGACTTTGGACTTTTAATAAAGAAACACGAAGAGAAAAGTCTTAGTTAGACATGAGGAAACGTTTTTGTAAACAATTTTTATTATACAAAATATTTAGATACTCGCTAACTTATACACAAACAATCTTCTTTTGGTCTAGTTTAAATGGCTAGATATATTTTAAGTAAATAAATAATTTGAATGTATTGTGTGTAAATCGGCTTAAGGTCGTATCAAATTTAAAAGATAAAGTCTCTAGTCAAGACGAATTAATAATACCATACATTTAATTTTCTAAAATTTTTATAACCACTATCAAAGATAATGGACGTATATTGAGATTGTCATTCTTTTGTTATTACCAGAAAAATGGCATAAGAACCCATAAATTTAAGCTAGTGCAATCAAATTTTACAAAAATATTCATCATTTATTGAAAAAGTATTGAAACAGGTCCGTCTACATTTGACAATTATATATGTATATTACCCCTTAGGTCCCAAGAGGAACATAGGACCTAACAAAATCATTCCACTTAATTCAATCTAAGGCTAAATTCTTCATTTAATTCCACGAGTATTATGCATCTACCAGGTGTCCCCAAATGTTTGACGATCTTCCTTTTCTGCGGTCTGTGACCTGACTCTTTCGCTTTCGTAGTATGTGACCTGACTGTACGTCGAGTAGTTTTCGAGATAGGGTAAAAATTAAGAAAAACTTTACTTTTTTTCAAAATAGTTCCATAATTATTTTGGACTCAGCTAATGCTGAGGGAGCTATCGGGTTTTTCAACAGGTACGCTACAAAAGAACAGCGACAAAAGGGACAGCAGACGACGCCATATTTCTTGCTACTCTTTTGACATTTCTCTTCAGTAAGGCTTGACTTTTCATGATGGAAAGATAAACGAGCCAAAAACGAGTCAAAATTATTAAAATTTACTACCGAAATTCGGAATCAGGGGCTTAACGCTAAGAGCGAAAAATCATCTTCAGTGATGAGGCTTATTTCTGGCTGAATGGCTTCGTTTATAAACATAATATGCGTTATTGGTCAGGCAGCACGTACTTCATGAGACATCATTGCACGCTTTGGTGTGGTTTGTGGGCCGGCGGCGTCATTGGGCCGTACTTCTTCCTTGATGATCAAGAACGGCATGTTACTGTGAATGGGAATCACTACCGTTCAATGATAACCGAATATTATTGGCCCCAATTGGATGATATGGACTTTTAGGACATGTGGTTCCAACAAGATAGCGCCACAAGTCACACAGCGAATGTCACAATCAATTTATTGAAAACCAAGTTTGAAGAACGAGTTATCTTACGAAATGGTCCAGTCGATTGGCCGCCTCGGTCGTGCGAGTTGACCCATATCATCAGCCTCAATTGGATGATATGGATTTGGAGGACATGTGCTTCCAATAGGACGGCGCCACAAGCCGCACAGCGAATGTCACAATCAATTTATTGAAAACCAAGTTTGGGGAACGTTTTATCTCACAAAATGGTCCAGTCGATTGGCCGCCTCGGTCATGCGACTTGAGGCCGTTAGACTATTTGCTGTGGGGCTAAGTCTATACCAACAAGCCAGCGACTATTGATGAACTTCGTACGAATATCGAACGTGAAATTGCAGCAGTATCGAGCAATTTATGCTTGAAAACTGTTAAAAATTGGATTCAGCGTCTAGACTTCTGCAAGCGTGCCCGTGGTGGCCATGCAATGGAGTTCATAGTGGCATCGAAGGTGCTTTTACAGGAATAACGAATTTCATTGATATCCAAAACCGTTTTTGTTGCGCTCTTATTGAAAAACCCTTAATTACCTATTTCGAAAGATGTTTTGTAGCACTTTCACATAATGTACGTTTTCTTACAATCGGTTCATAAATAACAGAGATATCAACATACAAAAAACAGAGATATCAAACATAATCATAATTTTAAAGCAAAAAATTAAACAGTTTAAGGGTTAAAATCCGGATATATTCCTATAAAAAATCATATTTGCATAACTCTTCACTCACCCACACAAAAGACATACGTTTTGTTAAAAATCTTAAGGTATAAGGCCAATGCATGCGGCAAGCAGCTGCTGGCGGTAATCAGCTGTTTTTTGATTTGTGAAATTTGCTGCAGATTTTTTCAGTGCTGCCAGATTTAATTATATCCTACTCAAATATATTTTTATATGAATTTTTTGTAAACAAATGCACATTTTATGTACTGGCAATACTACGACCGCCCGCAGCCGCATGCCGCGTGTATTGGCCTTGTACCTTTAATTATTTTCCTCTCACCCGCTCACAAAATTTTGAGAGATTTATTTATTGGATACGATCGTTCGTATCTCACAAATACAAGATACAGTTTAATTTCAAACATATCTACAAACATCTTCATTTTATTGAAAGTATTCATTTTTTTACATTTGTTTGGGTTTTTATTTATTTTTTTATTTTGAATAAAATTGGACTTTGGACTTTTTCGTGGTTTAATGACTAAAATACATGGGAATTTATTTAAGTATTTATGTAGTTTATTATAATGGTTATTTTTTATTTTTCTTTTTCTTCTCATTTCGTAGATATTAGTATCCACTATTTTTAGTGCGTTTTACATGAATACAAGTATAACGTGAAAGTCTTTGAACTACAAAGTAGTATCTTTATTTGTATACCTACAATGGATGGATTTGGATTCTGACGATCAGAGTATTTATGTAACTATTTTTTTACACCTGTAAGAAACTTGGGTTTAAAAACAAGTATAAAAGTGTTATAGCCGGTCATATGATGCCCTACATTACACATTTCGTTGAACAAAAAAAATAGGGAAATAATTCAAAAACTTTTAAACATTAAGCTTAATTATCATGAAATTTCACATGGCTATTGGGGAGGAGTATTCGTTATATGTCAGTAGACTTATCAGGAGGGAAGCTATATGCCCTCAAAGTAGGACACCTCGGGTTATTCGAAATTTAAAAACAATCCAGAAATCATATTTTTGATCCGATATAAAAGACTTTTATATTTACGAAATCGAAAGCTGAGATCTAAAAAAACCTCCTAAAAATTATTTTATACCAACACAAATATTTTATCGATATTTGTATTATTGTCGGCATTGGATTATATGTGGTTTCAATATTTGTGAACTTTGTTTTAACTGCAGGATATAGACAAGAAGAGTTTATACGATGATATTATACCTACATTTGTAGCTTTATGATATATTTAAGATGAAGAATACCTAAAATAATAATTTTAGAATTTGAGCTTTTTGAATATTTATGCTATTTCAATTTCCCATAAAAGTGATTTTCAAAAGTGACCTGAATATAAATCGTTACTTTAAAGATATTGTCGCTAGCCTGCAACCGTAAAACACAGTGCACTTTTTGCCATTTCTATCATAATATCTTCAGAACTTAAATTTGTAAATTTCGACGAATTTAAGTGGCTGTTGACAGAAAGCGTGGTTGTATGGGAGTTATGGTCAAATATGGACCGATTTGAAAATAAATTGTTTATTAAGGCAATATTTATCCTAAATATCAAAGAAATGTACTGAAATTTGTTGACAATATCTCGATTCGGGGAAGTGAATAATGAAACGGTTTTGAATAATTTCAATTGCAATGGTCCCAAAAAAAGATGTCTATGCCAATTTCCATAAAGATAATGGGTGTGCCAACTAGAACGCAATTTTAAATAAAACACAGATATCAAAAAAAAAAAAAAAATCGTGAAACTTTATTATGTATATCGTAAAGTAGATAGAACGAGGTTATGTATGGAACAAGGTATCGTATTCGTTAATTGGTTTTGGAGAGACAACATGAAAATGCTGATTTTGCCGATAAAATCATCTTCAGTGACGAGGCCCATTTACATCTTAATGGCTTTATCAATAGGCAGAATTGTCGCATTTGGGGTGAGAAAAATCCCCCAGTGATTCACGAGAAGCAAATGCAAGAATCATCGGACCTTTTCTATGAAAATCGGGCAGGTCAAGCGCAAACAGTCAATGGTGTTCGGTATCGTGAAATGATAACCAGTTTTTTCTTGCCTATAATTGAAGAAATGAATGTGGAGGACATGTGGTTTCAACAAGACGGCGTCACATGTCATACAGCCAGAGAAACAATTCAATTTCTAATTGTCATTTCCCGGTCGTGTTATTTCGCGTTTTGGAGAACAGAATTGACCGCCCAGATCGTCCGATTTAACACCTTTAGTTTTTTTTTTCTTTGGGGTTTTTTGAAGTCGATGGTTTGCGCAAATAAGCCGACGACGACTCAAGCCTTAAAAGACCAAATTGGACGCTGCATTAATGAAATACCGCAGCATTTATGCAAAAAGGTCATTGAAAATTTCATTAAAAGATCACATGTGTGCCAGCAAAGCCGCGGCGGCCATCTGCACGATATCTTATTCCATACATAACCTCATTCTGTCTATTTAACGATATAATAAAGTTTCACGATGTTTTTTTTAATATCTGTGTTTCATTTAAAATTTAAAAATTGCGTTCTAGTTGGGACACCCTTTATCGTTCAAATTTTGAACGATTTTGTGGCCTTTACCCTATTTCTTTTTTAATAATAAGGTTTTATATGACTCTTTTAAAAAGTCCCCAAAAAAGCAACAACAAAAGTGTGGGAAATAAAGAAAAGAAAAAAACTGAAAAATTGTGCGTATTTCTGTTCAGATGAGAATCATCGTTTTATATTGATATTTGTTGGACACAATAATTCGTACTTATTCCGTCCCGCGAATAAGATATATACTGTCTAGAATTATGGATAATCCTCCTGAAGAGATGGCATAAACAACCGTCGAAACGCGTCGAGGAAAGGTTTTCCCACCAACATTTTTTTGGTTTTATCAAAAAACTATTGATTACAAAAATAAATAATTGCATTAAATTGGGATCTTAGTGCAATACACTGTAAAACTTTTTAATAAATTTTTTTATATTTTTATATTTATATGTATTTTTTTTTTTACTTTGCGAAATGAATAACTCCAAAGCTCTTAAGAGCAATTTTGTTTGCAATTTATTGGTGTATATATATTTTGAATTGGACAAATCGTTTTTAAGATATGGTAAGCTAACTAGGACAACCTTTTCAAAAATCATAAATCTTATAAAAAAAAAAATTATGAAAAAATTAAAAATTTCGTCTTTTTTGTACTTAGAAAAATAGTTTTACATTAATGTAATTTTAGCTAGTAATCAGTTTAATTTTGACATACATTTTATACATCCTTAAATATAGACACAGGATTATCTTTGGACTTTGATTAAAAATTTGATTCATGACATTTCAATATATTTTTTTTTTTGCTAAATCTTCTTGAGCTTTTATTATCAGTAAAAGATTACAAAAATTTGCGTCATTTGTTGAAAAAAAAATCGCAATTTGCTATTGCAAAATTTGCATTCAGCAATTAACAATCTCAATCACTTCGATTAAAATTTTATTCGACCCCCTTTACACAAGATAGCCAATAACAATAATACAATGTGTTTTTGCAGTTAAACAAATGCAAAATATATATTTAAAAAATTACAAATAAGTATTAAAGATTATTTTTATTACGCCTTTCCCTATATCGAGAATATTTATAAGTCAGTAAAAACAAAAGCCCAATTAAAAAAGCGATAACTGGGGAAGAGAATTTGTTAGACGCACATAATTAGGGTTTAAAAAATAAAAATATATTGATTAAATTCGACATGTGTGGTTTATTGTAGGCATACATACATATATACCGATATATTAATATTTTTCGATATCAAAATGATAAGAAATTTGTTAAGTGGCCTTGCAAAAATGACAAATGGATTTTTACTAGACTCAAAAAAAAATATATAATTATCAATATGAATTTATATACATATATACAAATATCGGAGATGTCTGGCTGATAATATTTATCTTCGAATTAATAATAACAAAATTTTTAATATTTTAATACCAAAAAAATTTCTAGAAAAATTTTTAAACCGAAAATTTTCTATAAAAATTATTATAATGAAAAATTTTCGATAAAGATTTTTATAACGAAAAACTTTCGTAAAGATTTTTATAACAAAAAAATTTCTAACAAGTTTTTATAACGAAATATTTTTAACCGAAAAATTTACTATATATTTGTATACCGAAAAATTTTATATAAAAATTTTTATAACGAAAATTTTTTTTATAAAAATGTTTATAACGAAAAATTTTCTATAAAAATTTTTATAAAGAAAAATTTTCTATAAAAATTTTTATAACGAAAAGTTTTCTATAAAAAGTTTTTACAAGAAAAATTTTCGATAAAAATTTTTGTAACAAAAAATTTTCGATAACAATTTTTATAACGAAAAATTTTGTATACAAATTGTTACAACGAAAAATTTTTAACCGAAAAATTTACTATAAAAATTTTTCATAAAATTTTTATTCCGGACAATTTTCTAACAAAATTTTTATAACGAAAAATTTTTATGCCGAAAAATTTTCTATAAACATTTTTTATACCGAATAATTCTCTATAAAAATTTTTATACCGAATAATTTTCTATAAAATTTTTATGCCCAATAATTTTCTATAAAAATTTTTATACCGAAAAATTTTCTATAAAAATTTTCATAACGAAAAATTTTCTATAAAAATTTTTATAGCGAAAAGTTTTCTATAAAAAGTTTTTACAAGAAAAATTTTTTTTTTTTTGTAACAAAAAATTTTCGATAAAAATTTTTATAACGAAAAATTTTGTTTACAAATTGTTACAACGAAAAATTTTTAACCGAAAAATTTACTATAAAAATTTTCCATAAAATTTTTATTCCGAACAATTTTCTATATAAATTTTTATACCGAATTATTTTCTATAAAAATTTTTATACTGAAAAATTTTCTATAAAAATTTTTATACCGAAAACTTTTCTAAACAAATTTTTATACCGAAAAAATTTCTGCAAACATTTTTATAGCGAAAGATTTTCTATAAACATTTTTTTAACGAAAAATTTTCTATAAAGATTGTAATAACGAAAAATCTTCGATAAAAATTTTTATAACGAAAAATTTTCAAAAAAAAAAAATATAAAAAAAATTTCTATATCAATTTTTTTAACGAAAAGTTTCTATAAAAATTTCTATACCGAAAAATTTTGTATAAAAATTTTTATAACGAAAAATTTTATATAAAAATTTGTATACAAAATAATTTTCTATACAAATTTTTATACCAAAAACTTTCTTTAACAATTTTTGTAACGGAAAATTTTCTTTAAACATTTTTATAACCGAAAATTTTCTGTACAAATTTTTATAACAAAAAATTTTCTATAAAAATTTTTATAACGAAAAATTTTCTATAAAAATTTTTATAACGGAAAATTTTCTTTAAAAATTTTTATAACGGAAAATTTTCTGTAAAAAATTTTATAACGAAAAATTTTCTGTAAAAAATTTTATACCAAAAACTTTCTTTAACAATTTTTATAAAAGAAAATTTTCTTTAACAATTTTTATAACGGAAAATTTTCTTTAAAAATTTTTATAACGAAAAATTTTCTATAACAAAAAATTTTCTATAAAAATTTTTATACCGAAAAATTTTCTATACAAATTTGTATAATGAAAAATTTTCTATAAAAATTTTTATAACGAAAAATTTTCTATAAAAATTTTTACAACGAAAAATTTTCTATAAAAGTTTTTATGACGAAAAATTTTCTATAGAAATTTTTATAACGAAAAATTTGCTATTAAAATTTTTATAACGAAAAATTTGCTATTAAAATTTTTATAACGAAAAATTTGCTATTAAAAATTTTAAAATTAAAAATTTTCTATAAAAATGTTTATAACGAAAAATTTTCTATAACAATTTTTATGAAGAAAAATTTTCTATAGAAATTTTTATAACGAAAAATTTGCTATTAAAATTTTTATACCAACAAATTTTTAGAAAATTTTTTATACCGAAAAATTTTCTATAAAATTTTTTATAACGAAAAATTTTCTATAAAATTTTTTATACCGAAAATTTTTCTATAAAATTTTTTATACCGAAAAATTTTCTATAAAATTTTTTATACCGAAAAACTTTCTATAAAATTTTTTATACCGAAAAATTTTCTATAAAATTTTGTATACCGAAAAATTTTCTATAAAATTTTTTATACCGAAAAATTTTCTATAAAATTTTTTATACCGAAAAATTTTCTATAAAATTTTTTATACCGAAAAATTTTCTATAAAATTTTTTATACCGAAAAATTTTCTATAAAATTTTTTATACCGAAAAATTTTCTATAAAATTTTTTATGCCGAAAATTTTTCTATAAAATGTTTTATACCAATAAAAATTTTCTATAAAATTTTTTATACCGAAAAATTTTCTATAAAATTTTTTATACCGAAAAATTTTCTATAAAATTTTTTATACCGAAAAACTTTCTATAAAATTTTTTATACCGAAAAATTTTCTATAAAATTTTTTATACCGAAAAATTTTCTATAAAATTTTTTATACCGAAAAATTTTCTATAAAATTTTTTATACCGAAAAATTTTCTATAAAATTTTTTATACCGAAAAATTTTCTATAAAATTTTTTATACCGAAAATTTTTCTATAAAATTTTTTATACCAATAAAAATTTTCTATAAAATTTTTTATACCGAAAAATTTTCTATAAAATTTTTTATACCGAAAAATTTTCTATAAAATTTTTTATACCGAAAAATTTTCTATAAAATTTTTTATACCGAAAATTTTTCTATAAAATTTTTTATACCAATAAAAATTTCTATAAAATTTTTTATACCGAAAAATTTTCTATAAAATTTTTTATACCGAAAAATATTCTATAAAATTTTTTATAACAAAAAATTTTCTATAAAAAATTTTATACCGAAAAATTTTCTAAAAATTTTTTATACCGAAAAATTTACTATAAAATTTGTTATACCGAAAAATGTTCTATAAAATTTTTTAAAACGAAAAATTTTCTATAACCTTTTTATAACAAAAAATTTTCTATAAGTTTTTATACCGAAAAATTTTTATAAAATTTTTTATACCAAAAAATTTTCTATAAAATTTTTATACCGAAAAATTTCTATAAAAATTTTTCGACCGAAAATTTTTTTATAAAATATTTTTTTTTTTAATAGTTTTTATACCGTTTTTAAGTTTTCCTTCAAATGAATTTTATAGGAAGGAAATTTCTTAAAATTATTCTTAAAAAAATTTTTGAATTCAAAAATTTTCAATTGAGTTAATTATCCTCTTCCAAATTGCCCAAGCTCATGAACTGTTTTTATTGATGTTTTCTATTAAAATATCTACTCTTTAACACATGAAAAATCAAAATGATTTTGTTATCTAAACAAACTATTTAATAAACTAGTGTTATCAAAATAAAGGTTCAAAGTTCTGAGAAACTGTTTTCAATAATTTTGGGCATATTCACGGAGCGAATTTCATTGTATGTAATTTATATAAGAAAATAATTTGAAGTATAAAAAAATTTGGAAAAATGTAAATCACATTCAAAATAAAATTATGTTTTTTTATTTCCTTTTCTAACGATGTTTCAGATCTTAAAATCCTCCTAAATACAAACAGTCCAAATTTAACTGCGATCATTTAAAATCTCTGTTGATCAACAAAAATAAGGCAATACGGGTACAATAAAGTGTTTTTAATAGTTGAAGGTCGATATTATGGGTGTGTACGAGTATACACCAAATTTTATCAACCGGTCTTACAATTTCTCATTCACAACTTTATCTCTTTTGTTCGTTACATGTTTACAAAGTTTCCCAACACATTATTTATGTTTACACATGGTAAAACCGGTATATATATAGTTTCAAAATTATAAATAGCCACTAGTTCTATATTTGTTTGGTCAAGTTGTCCAAGTCATATGAGTTTTGCCTTTCATATGATTTGGTTATGGTCAGTGTTCAAAATGTATAAAGTGTAAGAAATATGAAATCAGAAACATAAATGAATGTAATGTTGATTAAAGATTAGTCTTCAGAAATCAAAATTGCTATACATTGTGGCTCCATCATGTCATTTAATATTACACTGTGCTAGTTGAAAAAACCGACAAAAAGGAGACATAATAGATGAAGATAATTCGAGTACGCTGAATTCAATGGTGCTAACTGTTTTTTAAAGTTAGCTCTAGTTTTCGAGATATAGCGTTATATAAAAAACGGAGAGGGTTGCGCAAAAAATATTCGCATAACTCGAAAACTGTTTTCTTGAACTAAAAGGTAAAAAATCTAAATTCGGCAATAAAATTATCTTTCAGAAACACTTTTTTTAATCCGAGCAGTCACTTTGGAAGTAATATTTTTTTTGAAAAATCATAACAATTTCCATTATCAAAAATTCATTGAAAATTCCATAATCCTATTGGTATAAGTCTATTGGTATACCTAAGTGTAGGTCTACGAGCAATATTTTATATGCATTACATACATACATCAAACTTATATGAAATGATATTTTCTCCTATGGTGGTAAAGGGTATTCGTATAATATCCAAAAAGTGTTTACGCGAAATCATTCCTTTAACGATACATTTGGTACACATTTCTGTGATAAGAAATTTTTGAACCTACAATTACCAAACAACAAAAACAAAACTTGTTGGTTGGTTGGTTGCTTGCCCCCTTTCTAAGAGATCTGTTGTCTGTGGCCGTATAAATGTTTTGCTCAATTATTTTCTCTAATCGTTGGAGTATTTGTAAATTAACTCTCGCAAGTATTGTTTGTTTTCTTTTATATAACACTGTGCTACAGACAGACCGTGCAGTAAACACACAAAGCAAAAGAAAAACGTACTTTACTATTGTAGTTTTACAAATTAAAGTCTAAAAACATAGAACATTTTCTTTATCAAAAATTTTTTTATTAAAAATTTTCTATAGAAAATTTTTCTATCAAAAATGTTTCTATAGAAAATTTTTGTATCAAAAATTTTTCTATAGAAAATTTTTTATCAAAAATTTATATATAGAAAATTTTTTTATCAAAAATTTGTCTATAGATTTTTTTTTCAAAAATTTTTCTATAGAATTTTTTTTTATCAAAAATTTTTTTATAGAAAATTTTTTTATCAAAAATTTTTCAATAGAAAATTTTTGTATCAAAAATTTTTCTATAGAATTTTTTTTTCAAAAATTTTTCTATAGAAAATTTTTCAATAGAAAATTTTTGTATCAAAAATTTTTCTATAGAATTTTTTTTTCAAAAATTTTTCTATAGAAAATTTTTTCATCAAAAATTTTTATATAGAAAAAATTTTATATAGAAAATTTTATATAGTAAATTTTTTTTATCAAAAATTTTTCTATAGAAAATTTTTTTATGAAAAATTTTTATATAGAATATTTTTTTATCAAAATTTTTCTATAGAAAATTTTTTTATCAAAAATTTTTCTGTAAAACATTTTTTTATCAAAAATTTTTCTATACAAAATTTTTTTGTCGACAATTTAAAAAAAAATTATTAAAAATTTTTCTATTAAAAAATGTTTCTATAGAAAATTTTTTATCAAAAATTTTTCTATAGAAAATTTTTTTATCAAAAATTTTTCTATAGAAAATTTTTTTATCAAAAATTTTTCTATAGAAAATTTTTTTATCAAAAATTTTTCTATAGAAAATTTTTTTATCAAAAATTTTTCTATAGAAAATTTTTTTATCAAAAATTTTTCTATAGAAAATTTTTTTATCAAAAATTTTTCTATAGAAGATTTTTTATCAAAAATTTTTCTGTAGAAAATTTTTTTATCAATAATTTTTCAAAATTTTTTCTATGAAATTTTTTTTTCAAAAATTTTTCTATGAAATTTTTTTTTTCAAAAATTTTTCTATAGAAATTTTTTTTCAAAAATTTTTCTTTAGAAAATTTTTTATCAAAAATGTTTCTATGAAATTTTTTTTCAAAAATTTTTCTATAGAAATTTTTTTTTCAAAAATTTTTTATCAAAAATGTTTCTATAGAAAATTTTTTATTAAAAATATTTCTATAGAAAATTTTTTTTCAAAAATTTTTCTATAAAAAATTTTTTTTATCAAAAATTTTTCTATAGAAAATTTTTGTATCAAAAATGTTTATATAGAAAATGTTGGTATCAAAAATTTTTCTATAGAAAATTTTTTATCAAAAATTTTTCTATAGAAGATTTTTTATCAAAAATTTTTCTATAAAAAATTTTTTATCAAAAATTTTTCTATAGAAAATTTTTTATCAAAAATTTTTCTGTAAAACATTTTTTTATCAAAAATTTTTCTGTACAAAATTTTTTATCAAAAATTTTTCTGTAAAACATTTTTTTATCAAAAATTTTTCTATACAAAATTTTTTTGTCGACAATCTAAAAAAAATTATCAAAAATTTTTCTTTGAATATTTTTTTCAAAAATTTTTCTATAGAAATTTTTTATCAAAAAATTTTCTATAGAAAACTTTTTATCAAAAATTTTCTATAGAAAATTTTTTATCAAAAATTTTGCTATAGAAAATTTTTTTATTAAACATTTTTCTGTAGAAAATTTTTTTATAAAAAATTTACAACCTGTTGAGGTCAAAAACCGAACCTGTTTTAGAATTCCATGCGCTTCGATCTTCTGTGCTATTATCCAATTTCGTAGGCTAAGCTTTGAAAGATATTCCTCTACTTGTTCTTTACATCGAAGTTTCAGACGTCCGCTTCTTACATTAAGGTATCCGCTTTTATTCTAATTTTAGCTTCTTCATAGTAATTGTTTTTTCCAAGAGTGGGTTACTAGCCCGACTTCCTAACCCATATTTTTATAGTTCTCATGGGACTCACTTACTTTAACGGTTGTTAAAGTACATAGCTAACCAGGTGATACCATGAGGAGGTCAGTATCCACTGTTGAGATGAGGGATAGAACAAGATAAGTCTGGGCTTACCAAGTTAAGACCAATCAGAACCGATGCTTGGTATACAACACCCCTACACCCCCCTACGTAGGGAGACAAACGGCTCCCCAAAATCCGTAATTTTTTTCCTTTTACTAATACAAAATTTGAATTCAATAAACACGTTAAATAATTTTGGTCTGGCTTTGTGCCACAGTAAAATCGGTTCATATTTGATAAACCAGTTTCAAAAGTCATCTTAATGAACCGGAAATTAATTAATTATCCTAAATCTGATGTTTACATTTATGACTTTATGGAACATTTATGACTTAAACAAAACAGAATTGCTATATTTTTCGTGTAGCACAGTGTAATACTTTATATAGTTTTATATATAGGAACAAATAAAATAACAAAAATATAGTAAAAATAAAAAAAATGTCTAGTGTGGGGCTGTCTAACAAACATTTGAAATCTGAAAAAAAGCAACGACCACAATGGAAAGAGTGAGTACAAATTATACAGTTAAAGCGAACGAATATTATGATGGGGGGCTTAATTAGACCTCCACCACAGACATTCAAGTCAGTTAGACGTTGACTGACTATCGATCAACAAGATTTTCTCAGAGCTAGAAAAATTATAAAAAAATATAAAATTAAAATTCTTTGAAAGATTTTATTAAAAATATAAAAAAGTGTTAAAACAAATTAACAAGAAATTCTCAAAAAACAAAATTAAATTTATTGCAATTAAGGTTAGTTTTTATTTGCAATCCAATTAGCTATAGAAAAGTGTGGAACATTAAAGGTTTAGGCAATGTACTTGACCTATATTTTTATCTATAAACATAAATTAATTTTTAATTTTATAAGAAAAAGAAAAAAAACTAAGTTTTGTTTAAAATTTAAAGGAACATGTGAAAAAGTTATGTGTGTATTTGTATAAAGTTCGAAAAAACTAACATTTATTTGAAAAATGGATTTTAATTTAAATTAGACTTTGGACCTTTAGCAAAGTGCAAAAAAGCACACAAGTATTTTTGTATTTATATGTATTTGTTAAAAAACAATAACAAATATTAAAAAATATATGCCTCTTAATTTGTTTTCTTTTTTTTCTACCACAAATATATCAGATTAAAAATCTGATAAATGTAGATACTACACTCTTGTATTTACGAGTATTTAAGATGTTTGTACTTACATATATACAAATTATTCTCAGAGAATAATTTTCTTTAGTGATTTAGAAGATCTTACTTATTCGTCGTTGTCTGACCTGCAAAGTGAAGTTTTTAATTTTTTTAGTACCACTGCAATTGCCATCAGAGACTCGAATATTCTTTGTAGATAGTCTTCGTCAACACGTTCTGAATAATATTTTATAAAAGACTGCTCGGTCTTTTTATCATGGTACTAAAGTAGGGAATGTTAGATACCAAGCAACGGTCTTGATTGGTATTAACTTGGTAAGCCCAGACTTATCTTGGTAATCCTTCATCTCAACTGTGGACACTAGGATGACAGAAAAATTTGTTTTCTTTGATTTCAAGTGTTTTTCTACGGAATATTGTGACACTAGGTCTAAAAGTTTAGATCTGAAAATTTGATTCAAATCGGACAACGTCCTATGGGTGCGCATTGGGTCCAAAGTTTAAGAGCCCATTTGTATGGGAAAAAATGGGTTATAAATAACTTTTAGAAGAAAAAATAATAGAATATTAAAGAGAACTAACACAGCTTTATTTCAAATCTTGAAAGAAGAAAATCCATGAGGAAGTTTAAAAGTTATTGCAGTTTCCCCCCGAAAATTCATGCCCTTGAAAACGCGCCTAAGGATATGCACCAAAAATTGTATGTTGTAAATAAAGAAATACCAAAGTTAGACATGATTTATTATTTAATGTCTTGTTACTAGTAAATAGTTCAGTTTTGTTTAATTATAATCAAATTTACTTAGTTTTTTCATGTTGGAAAATGGTACATTTTTCTGAGGTCGGTTTCAAAAATATTTTTTTAATTTTTTGAAAATTTTATTCAACAAATATTGCAAATTTAGAATTTGCTCTCCAGTGTGTTAAAACAGACAAATGGGAGAATAAAACCAAAAAAAAATAGGTCGATATTTTGAACCGTTTCGCCGTACCTATCTATTTCAAATTGAAGAATTTCGCGAAAATGTAAATTTTTGGGCCAAATTCGAGTAAATGCTCGGTAAATTTTACTTGTATTCAATTTTAACAAAAAAGATAATTAATATTATTACTTCGTTTATGCTAAAGGGTTTTTTTTTAATATTGGACGAGATTACCCCTTTCTTCACCGCGGTCAAATATCAAAATTTGGATTTTCTGAAAATTTTCATAACGAAATTCATGTCCTTGTTACTCAAATAACAGACATCAACTTCCCTCTTTAACAAATTCTTTACTGTGATTATCTCTGAAGATACAACTTTCTCTGATGTTGGGTGTCTGAGGATGGGGGAGGCTTATTCATCTATTAGAGAAGGGAATCTGTTTTAAGCTTCCAGATCGTTGTAGTCAACATCTTCCTAAAATGCGACTATATACAAGACAGTCAAATGGCTAAGATACCACAGAATATACAATAGGGATACTTGTTTCTGTATCAACAGCTAGGCTGCCATAAAATCCGTGTCTAATGTCCACACGAAATCTGTTCTCACTCGCGAATGTAGGGCATCTATGATGGCGATGGAATCTCTGCTAAGAGGGCAATGCTATATCAATGCTATGACAATGCTATATTAAACTCTTCTGGATACCTGGTCATAATAATGTACCTGATAACATTATTGCGGATAAACTTGCTATATATGGTGCTCCACTTGGTCAGTAATATTGTCGTTTATGAGTTTATATGCTCTATCCGCCATTTTACACATTTTGAGTTAATGATACCACTTTAGGTTTTCGAATCAAATCTGCAATCCTTTTTTGGCTATCTCGTCTAGTTTCTGAGATAAATAGTGTCTGTTTTGTTCTATATCCTTCAAAACAGATTTTTTTTGCTCTTACGTCAAATATATGGTGTAGAAATCTCAAAATTCTATCATAAAATTTTTTAGAAAAATTTAGTTAAAAATTCAAGACCGATTTTCTCAAAATATATTTTTGACATATAGAGCATGTTGGGGTGTAGCGCAAAGTATTTGTTACAAATATAAGATTAAAAAACCGTTTATTAATTGGGGGTTAAATATATGTTTATTTAACTGCGGGATACGCACCTTTTTTCGTCTGCTGTCACAAGATAAGTAAAAGCTAATTACATTTTTATTAGCTAAGTAAGCGCCACGGATAAAAGTTACTTTAAGTCTGTGTACTAAAGAGAGAGAACAGGATTGGAAAATTCCAGCTTTCTCTTTAGTACACTTGTGGCTTGGTTTACAAAACTTAAAACTTAAATAATAGGGTTCGCGCGTAAACATCCCGCCCCCCTTGCTGTATATAAGATAATACAATTTTCTTTTTAAATTTTTTATAATAATTCACAAAGATAACTTAAGAAGTATAGTATAATTTAAATATACAGTTCAGGGTTCATAATTCAATAATTACTTCATGTATATACGAATGTAAAAAGTAATGAAAATAAAATAATATAAAAAAAATTTAAAAATAACGTAATGTAGATGCAGCAATAGATATTACACGCCAAATGTGCCGATGATAATCCAGCCGAGCATAGTGTCTTGCGCCATTGGTGTACCCACTCTTTCGGGTTGAATGCTGGGACGGATTAAGCGAGGGTAGATATCAGCGCCAAGGGTAAAGTTGATATGTTGGTTAACATAGAAGTTAGGGTCTGCAAGTCTCAAATTCGTATATAATGATGCAACTCGACTGTCAATTGGATCCTTTGGTAGTTTTTGTGGAAGACTATTGTCAATCTTGAAAGTGACATCGTACACTACACCTTCATCGTGTCGAGATCGTATTTTGGTTCGGCACCAACGGTCAGTTCCAGACTTTTCAACAGTCAGTTTATATTTCTCGACGAGAAATTCTGCAATGGAACTATATTCCACACATGGGTTAAGTATTCCTCTTACATTAGCCCAATTGTCCCCCAGTTTCATTTGAACAAATGCGGTTGGGAGAAGGGTTACAGTACGCAACTTGGTAGTGGATGATTGTTGAGAATTGGTGCTATTTCTGCGATCTTCCTGAAGACGACGATGACGATGTAACAGAGTATGATGCTTACCCTTGCATTGGTGGCATCGTTCAGTGTTATGGCATCGGTTTATTTGATGGGAATGAGCTAGGCAGTTCTCACAGTATTTATGTTTTTTAATAACCTTCAGTTTTTCCAAGACATTCATTCTTTTGAATTTAAGGCACCTGCTGAGGGTGTGGTCTTGACGGCATAAACGGCATTTATGAGACGGTTTGCGATGCTGTTGATGGCGATTACCTCTTCGTCCTTCGATTGGCGAAACACTTCGGCGTTGGTGACGGGGCATCTTGCTGTAAATAGAGTAAAAAGAGAATTAGTGTTGTTCGGGGTTAGGAAGTAAAACTAGTTTAACTATGGGCCTAGTAACTACGCCATTAGCGGTTTGTACTTCGGCGACTCTAACACGATTATCTCTACCACGTATAATATTTGCTATGCGGCCTAGTCGCCACTGATTGGGGGGTAAATTATCTTGCTTAATAACGACAAGATCACCTGTGGCATAATCGCGTTGGGGGTACTTCCATTTCACGCGTTTGTGGAGTTCTTTCAAATACTCTTCTTTCCACCTTAGAGCAAATTGGTGATGCAGAACCTTTAATTTTTGCCACCGGTTTACGTAACTCAATGAATGGTCGGCCAAGTTAGGTTCTGGGGGTGATAATAGTGGACCTCCTATAAGGAAGTGTCCGGGGGTAAGTGCACATATATCTGCCGGATTCTCGCTCACAGGGCTGAGGGGTCTGGAGTTCAGACAAGCTTCGATTCTGGATAACATCGTTGAAAATTCTTCAAAAGTGAAGCTTTGGTTATGGGCGATGCGTTTTAAATGGGTCTTAAAACTCTTAACGCCGGCTTCCCAGAGTCCGCCCATATGAGGCGCCCCTGGAGGTATAAAGTGCCATTCTAATGCGGCAAAACTATGTTGTTCAAGCACTTTTCGACGGACTAATTCTACAAAGCGAGCTCGGTCTGCGTCTATAATGTGTGAAGCTCCAACAAATCCAGTGCCGTTATCAGAGAAAAGTGCGCTAGGAGCTCCTCGTCGGCTAAAGAATCTAGCGAACGCAGCTAGAAAAGCTTGGGTAGATATTTCGGTGGTGGCCTCAAGATGTATGGCCTTGGTCGCAAAACAGACGAAGACCAGTACGTAACCTTTCGTTACTCTACACCCACGTCCAGCATACGTCTTTAAATCAAAGGGCCCAGCGAAGTCTACTCCAGTGTTGGCGAACGGACGTGATAAAGTAGTTCGCTCAGGGGGTAAAGCTGCCATAATTTGCTCACTCTTTCGGCGCTTCAGTATTACACAAATACGACATCCTGAAATAATAGTTTTAATTAGAGTTTTTAGCTTTGGTACATAATAATAAGTTCGCATGAGCCGAAATAGTAAGGCATTCTGACCATGGATCGAATAATTGTGGAGATAGCATAAAAATAGCCGAGTATAGCGTCCATGATATGGCAAAAGGATAGGAAATCGTTCATCGTAACTCAGGGAAGGAGAGTTGGCTAAACGACCATTAATCCTAAGAATGCCATTAATATCGAGAAATGGATTGAAGGTTAGTATAGAGCTTTTACGGGGGATGTTCAGACCTTGAGATAGCAACTCATATTCTTTTTCAAAATATAATTTCTGACAGGCAATAATCATTCGACATTTAGCGTTTTCAATTTCGGCTCGTGTAAATTCTTCACTTGTTACAAGCATGTGTCGCAAGTTTCTTCTGCAGCTGTAATAGAACCTGAAAACTCGGCAAATAATGCGCATTGCTTTTGGGAAGTTGGAAAAGTCGTTTAATATATCTGAGTTTTGAACTTGATTTAAGTGGACTTGAACAGGTTTCGCCTCTTCGTCGGTTAAAAAGTTTGAAGAACTAAGTGGCCATTGATCTTGAGGGAGTTTTAACCATGAAGGTCCATGCCACCATAAGTTATTCGTTATGAGCTGGGAGAATGTCAAGCCACGGGTTGCCAAATCGGCGGGGTTACTTTTAGAGTCAACATGAAACCAAGATTGACTCCCGACTTTTTCAACAATGGAAGAAACTCTGTTCTCAACGAAAGTTTTCCATCGGTTAGGGGGTTTCTGCAACCATGCCAATACTATAGTCGAGTCGGTCCAAAGAAAGAGCTTAAGATCCTTCAGATTAAGTTGAGATTGTATGGATTCAATCATGGTTGCCAGGAGTTCTGCTCCGCAGAGCTCCTTGCGGGGTAACGAGACGAACTTTATCGGGGCCACTTTCGTTTTAGCAACTAACAGATGAGTGGAAATAAAACCGTTGTTTTCTGCCCGAAGATACAATGTGGCAGCATAGGCTTTCTCCGACGCATCGCAGAACCCATGTAGTTCAATAGAATACGATGGATCAAAGTCAACAAATCGAGGGATTTTTATTTTTTCTATATTGGAGTAATCGTCGATGAATTCGTGCCATTGTTTTAAAGTGGATTCCTTCAAACTTTCGTCCCAGTCTGTTTCATCTTTCCAAACTTGTTGCATTATGATTTTGGCCACGATTATTTTAGGGGCTAGCCAACCGGCGGGGTCAAAGAGTTTGGCGATTTCAGACAGAACTGATCTTTTTGATGTGGACTTTCGATCGGGGTAACTTTTTAATTGGAAATAAAAGTGATCACTTCCTGCATTCCAACGCAAGCCTAAAGTTTTGGTGGTACACGAGTCAGATAATTTAAGAAACTCTGTATCTAAGAGATGTTCGGGGGGTAGATCCTTGAGTAAGTACTCGTGGTTGGCAGTCCATTTACGGAGCTCAAAACCAGCAGACCGGAGGACTTCGATAAGTTGATCTCGAGCCTTTAAGGCTGTTGAGAGGGTATGAGCTCCAGCCAAAACATCGTCAACGTACATAAAATCCCTTAGGATTTCGGATACTATGGGGTTTGTATTTTCGCAGGACTTGGCTAACTCTAGTAAAGTACGAATCGCCAGATACGGGGCACAATTCACGCCGAAGGTGACTGTTTTCAATTCGAAGTCTTTTGGATCTTCATCGGGGGTTTTTCGAAATATTATTCGTTGAAATGGGGTATGTGAAGGATTCACAAGTATCTGGCGATACATCTTCTCAATGTCAGAGTTGAAGACATATCTGAAGAGCCTCCAACGTAAAATTAATACATTCAGATCTGATTGCAAAGTTGGACCGGGGTAAAGTAAGTCATTAAGACTGTTTCCGTTTGATGAGGGGCTTGATGCGTTGAAAACTACTCGCAATTTTGTGGTAGTACTTTCAGGTTTGATCACGGCGTGATGAGGCAGATGATATGTGCTATTAGCGGTGTATGAGGGGGAAACCTGAGTCATTTGGTTTAATGAAGAGTATTCACAAATGACTCGATCATATTCACTTTTAATTTGGGGATTTTTCAGCAATCTCGTCTCATTTCGGAGAAATTGAGACAGCGCTATGTGACGTGATGATCCAATATTAATGTCTTCGGGATATTCTCTCCGAAAGGGTAAGGAAACCACAAAACGTCCTTGGCTATTACGATAAGTAGTGGACTGGAAAACATTTTCGCAGTGCAGGTCTTCAATCGAGAGACGGGGCTTCTTTGGCACTTCTTCCAATTCCCAAAATTTCCTAATTTGGTCATTTAGGGCGATTGTATTGAAAAACGATGAAACTGACTTTATGTTATTAACCGAACCAAGTTTACCAGTGACAATCCAACCGAATACGGTTTGTTGTGCCACTAAAGACCGGTTGCTGTCCCAACGCAGGCCGCTTCTAAGTATCTTCGGATAGATATCTCCCCCCAGCAAAAGTTCAATTTCCGAACATCTAAGTGCATGAGTATCTGCCATCTTTAAGTCCGAAAACTCACCGTTTCTCAAGGCTGAGAGGGGGTAATATGGGAGTTCACCGGTTAATTTCTTGACCACTAAGGCGTCAGTATGAGCTTCAAAGGAGTTATCGAGAGGAGAACCGATGCGAATGTAGCAAAGTTGAGTGGAAGTAGCAGTTAGTGATTCATTGAGACCGTGGACTTGAGTTTGTGAATTCCGAGTTTTGAGAGCTAGTTTTCCTTGAAGCTTCTTTGAGATAAAGGTAGCTTCAGATGCTGAGTCAATTAGTGCTCGTACGGTATATTTGAAGTCATCAGAGTAGATATCAACGAGGGCTGTTCCTAGCAAAACTGTTGAGTTAGGAGTGGACTGTAATTGTGTCGAGTATGATTGTCTCATTTGGGCTGCGGCTTCAGCTGAAGTAGAGGGGTTTGTGTCTAGAGGGGGGTTAGAAACGCGAGGATTACTCGACACTGTATTGGGGTTTGAAGTCGCTGCCCTGTGACTGGATTGGGGGTTTACATTTGAGGAATTGTCAGAACGGTGTAATAAGGAATGGTGCTTTTGTTTGCACAAGTGACAAACGTACTGACTCCTACATTTTTTGAATTCGTGCGAAGTTCCTAAGCAGTTGGTACATCGCTTCTGTTTTTTGACAATCGAAAAACGCTCTTCAGTAGACATACTTAGGAACGATGTACAAAGTCTGAGGGGGTGAACATTGGGGCATAAGGAACATTTTCCTGGCTTATCGTTAGTAACATTCGTGTTATAACTGTTGACCTTCTTCGCATCTGAAAAGTTTTGATTCCTCTGTCTCGAAAACTTTTGATTATTGGGGTTGGAACTATGGGAATTTGTAAATGTGGTTCTAATATCGGCGACCGACTCCAAAGTTTGGAACCTGGATGTTAGGAAGGTATCCATCTGTTTCCACGTCGGCAGCTCGGTGTTATTCGGCAGATATTGTTCCCATAGACTGAGGGTAGTTTCAGGTAAACATGTTGAACATATATATACGAAGATGATGTCCCAGTTGGCGGTGTCAATTTTCAGGAGAGACAGATTCGTAACGCAATCGTTTATTGTTCGTTGAATTCGTCTGATATTGGTAGCAGTTTCCTTAAAAATGGGGGTTATATTAAAGAGAATTTTGAGTTGAGCGTTGATAAGAATTCGTTTATTTTCGTATCGATTCACGAGGTTTTGCCATGCCATCTCGAATCCATCATTGGTTATGGGACACGTCTTCAGCAGTTCCCGAGCCTCTCCCTGGGTCTTTTTGATTAGATGACACATCTTTTCGACAGGAGAAAGACGCTTACTATTCCGGTAGAGGGCGGTGAACATGTCCCGAAATGTTGGCCAGGATTGATAGTCTCCATAAAACACTTCCGTATCGCAAGGTGGCAATGAGATATGAGGAGCAGAATCAACGATGGGGATAGAGGAGGGGGCTGCTATGATAGGAGGAGGTGTAGAAGGTTCAACTCGGTACAAATCCACGAGCTCATTAAGTTTTGACAAAACTTTAACGTGAGCTTCAAATGTAGAATAAAATCTCGATTTTAGGGTCTCGACCTCGATGTCTTCTTCTAATTCGTTAAACTTGTTTAGGATGTCATCATAACACCTCCTAAACTCTGACCATAACCTCACAATTTCATCCTTCTGGACTTCAAGCGTGTGCACAGAATGGACATCGGCAGGTAACGCGTCGAAATATGCCTGGAATTCGACCACGCGATCGGAAGCGCGTATAAATGTATCGAGAACAGACATGATGGATTATCAACGTATAGTGAATGCTCACGGGGGTAATAATACCAACGAAAATTTGCGAAAAAACGGCAAAAGTTACGAAATATTTTTTCCGAAATTGACAATTAAGAAACCAAAGACAAGTGAATACAATTGATTATGTGTTAAAGAAATCCGAAATGTTGAATAAATAAAATCGCTCAATAATATTCCGCAATCAAGGTTATATTAAGGTATAAATAACTTTAGATATGGCTATAATCCGTATGTGTGCAATTGGTGTCGTGAAGTGCGAGTACAATCGTATACAGTTATTGTAATGACTTAATGCTCATGAGTAAAACTAGATATTTTCAATAAATCCGTTTTAATATTCAATAAAGCAGGAAATATAAAAATCTCCAAAAATTTGTATATATTTTTCAGTTAATTTGTTCCAATTAGGGTTCAAAAAGGCAAAATTTACTATTGGGTTTAAATTTATTAAATTTCAACAAAAAAAATTTTAAATGATGGCCAAAATTATTCAAGTTTGTTTTCTTTAAAGTATTTTTTATTTATTTATTTATTTATTTATTTATTTATTAAATTAGTTTTAGGTATTTTTAATAGATTTATTATTTCCTATTAATTTAATTTAGGTAATTATTTATTTAGTAGGTACCAATTTTATTTTATTTATTTCGTTTTAATTTGTAACGATTAAAAATAGTTTTCAGTTTTTACTTAAAACCCAAGGTCTTTTTTACCCGAAATTGTTCACTGGGATATTAAAAATATCCTAAGAATACCAAAAAATGTAAATAGATACAAAACATGTAAAGCAAAAAATTATTTTGTCTTTGTTTACATTTGTTCTTCCCGCTATGTATTTATGTATAATTATGTGTGTATGTTTCAAGCAAAATTACTTATTTTTCTTCTTTTATTTTCTTTGTTTTGATTTACTCTCCCACACAATAGAGAAAGAACTTTGGTTTAGTTGACTTCGAACTTCTGTTTATGATGTCGCAACTGAAGAGTAAATGTGATGAGATCGTGTATGTAAGAAGTTTGATGAAGAGAGAGAGTTAAACTTTGTATGAAGGAGTTTGATAAAGAGAAGGAGTTAAAACTTTGTATGATAGAGTTTGAGGAAGAGAAAGTGATATTAATGTAAGGATGAATCTTCTTGCTTGTAAAAAAAAAACGGGTATTTTAGAAAAAGATACTCTTATTATTTTTTTGGCTCTTATTTTTTTGTTTTTTAACTCAAAATAACTTTTATATTTTTTTTTTTTTGTTAAAATCAATTTCGTAGACAGGGGGAATACCTTTGCACAGACGAAATAACTGTATACGCGGGGATTTTGTTGTTGCACTTTAACTGATTTTTTTTGCACTTGTACTTCACTTGCACTTATTTATTCAATTTGAATTTAAAGAAAAAATTTTAAATAAATGAAACTTTTCACTTACATTACTTTCTCTGGATATCAGCAAACGATTTTTTTTTTTTAAAGATGATTTTTGATGATGATTTTTGATGCTGATGCAATAATTTAAATCCAATTTCTGGGGCTTTCGGGGTTATTACAGAGGGGATAAATTGTGATATTCCACGGGGGCTTAAAAAATCTGTAATAAGAAATATTTGTAACAAATATTCGCTGTTTCAATGCTCCGGGAGAAGGACCAAAATGTTGGGGTGTAGCGCAAAGTATTTGTTACAAATATAAGATTAAAAAACCGTTTATTAATTGGGGGTTAAATATATGTTTATTTAACTGCGGGATACGCACCTTTTTTCGTCTGCTGTCACAAGATAAGTAAAAGCTAATTACATTTTTATTAGCTAAGTAAGCGCCACGGATAAAAGTTACTTTAAGTCTGTGTACTAAAGAGAGAGAACAGGATTGGAAAATTCCAGCTTTCTCTTTAGTACACTTGTGGCTTGGTTTACAAAACTTAAAACTTAAATAATAGGGTTCGCGCGTAAACAGAGCACATAAACTCCTGCGCAAGTTCGTAAATTGTTGACCAATTTACGGGCTTACATCTGTCCGCCTGCAAATCGCAAATAAGGCAATCTCTATACGGGTCAGCCCAAAACACTTGGTCCACTTAAATCACTTGTTCACTGCGTTTTTGGGTTGCATTCCAGAAGACTTAATCTTCAAAATAACGATGATTTTCGCAGTTGTCATAACATTACCTCCTCTGTCAGTACCGAGCTTTTGCTCTTCATTTATGTTCGTAAAATAGACACATTTATCGAAGCTACTGACTCAAGTGCTCTTTGGATCATTCTTAGGAACTTTAGTTTTTATAGCAGCTTAGATATGTAGATTTAAAAATGCGACTTTTTGCAAACATTTACTAAAATTTTGATTTTTTTGCGCATTTTACATTTTTCAAAATATGAACTCCACGATCAATTTAAAGAAAAAAGCTTAAATGTTCTTAAATTCTAGAGACTTCACGCAATTGGAGGAGTATACAAAATTTTCAATACCGTTATTTTTTTTTACTTGGGATTGAAAATGTAGGAAATTTTTCTTTCAAGAGTTTCAGATCTCAAACAAAACTTCGGAGCAAATTCCGGAGGGTCAAAATTCTTTTAAGACCTATGTTTTTTTGGGAAAATTCCTTAGAATTACCCATAGAACAAGAATTGCAATGAGCACTTAAACATTTTTGGCGCCATACAATTTGACCCGTCCTTACGAGTACACCATAAGTACACAATTGTACAAGCGAAATTGAAATTGGACGAAATCGGTTCAATTACTAACGGAAACAGCTTAAATACCAAAAAGAATGTCAGTCTATTAGTCATTTTAAAGCACGATAACGACTAAACGAAGAAAAACTAGTTCGTTAAATTTTGTAACGAATATTCTCCATTGCTTGGAAAAGTTAATTATTGAAAATAGGTAATAACGGTCTACACTTGACCGTAGAAATATATAGAAAACAAACTTTTTATTTTAATAATATTTATAAATTTTATGAAATTTGATCGTGGGTATTTGATATTCGAATATTACCTCTTACTTGTTTCTTTTATGATTTTTTTTTTTTTGAACTGCATAATAATAATAATAAAATTCTCCAAAACCAAACCTAAAATCTAAAAACTGGTACTTAAAATAGCAACAACATCAATAATATCAGAAACCAGTTAAATATTACCATAATACGAGTATGGTAGACTCAAAATTTAGGTCACTGTGTTAGGCCAAAATGAGTATGTATTTGAATTTTTATTAATGAACTTTAAACATATTCAAACTGAGTATTAAATTGGTAATTTGTATTATTTTTTTCCAAAAAGAAAAGCGCTTCATCCGATTTGAGATCTGTGAAGGTCGTATAAAGTAACTATGATTTATTAATAAAACATTAACTATGTATTAAACAATTTCTGGAAATATCTACTCTAAATTAAATGTGTAAGAGAAAAATGTCGAATAAACAGAATATGCCCTGAACCTTTTAACAAGTGCGATTGGAAATGACTTAATCTCGTAATAGTTTTGAAATGTTTATGAGAAAGAATTACAGTTATTTGGCTCGCGCGTCTTAATTTTGTATTATCAGTTTAAGTTTTGTATTACTAGTTAAAGTTTTGAGGCCCTGTGCTCCACTGCACAGTGGGATGGCTTAAAAATAGAATGGAAATAATTCTTTAACTTCTAAACCGTTGGGCGGATTTTAAAAATTTTTTATGTGGATGTAGCAGAAGTGTTGGGGAGCTTAAGTTTTGAACATGGAAAGCCTAGATTGTACTGGGGCGAGAGACTCTGGTATTAACATCAAAGAAATAAGAAGTTATTTTTTAACTCAATTATAAACTTTGTAAAGTTTTCTTTAAAAAATTATAAATATTTCCTTATTTTTTAAATGTTAACTTTTTGCACTTATAACTTTTCACAAATTAAAGCTTTTAATACACTTCTTGCTCGTAATATACTTAAAATTTTGTTATTTTTTTAGAAAATTTTAAATCAAGAAAATTGGTTTATATATAGATCAGATATTAGTAAAAAATCGGTACAGTATGGGACAAAAAATTAAAATTTTATTTTTTTTAAGTCGAATATCTTTTAAACTGTAAGAGATAGCATAGACATGTAGCGATATTTTTGTATATCTTGACCTATATATTTGTTATATAGTAAGATTTTTAAAATCGGTTGGGATATATCGTTTTAAGTGATTTATGAGTCCGAGGTGCCATATTTTGGGGGTGTAGTTCTAACGTTTTGAAAAGAAAAAGTTTTCTACTACATTTTTTTTAAATATTTTTATCAAAAATTTTTCTATAGAAAATTTTTTTATCAAAATTTTTGTATAGAAAATTTTTTTATCAAAATTTTTCTATAGAAAATTTTTTTATCAAAAATTTTTCTATAGTAAATTTTTTTATCAAAATTTTTCTATAGAAAATTTTTTCATCAAAAATTTTTCTATAGAAAATTTTTTTATCAAATATTTTTCTGTAGAAAATTTTTCTATCAAAAATTTTTCTGTTGAAAATTTTTTTATCAAAAATTTTTCTATAGAAAATTTTTTTATCAAACAGTTTTTCTATATTTTTTTTTAATTTTTTTGTAGAAAATTTTTTTATCAAAAATTTTTCTATAAAAAATTTTTTTAAAAAAATTTTTCTGTAGAAAATTTTTTTATCAAAAATTTTTCTATAGAAAATTTTTTTATCAAAAATTTTTCTATAGAAAATTTTTTTATCAAAAATTTTTCTATAGAAAATTTTTTTATCAAACATTTTTTCTATATTTTTTTTTTTAATTTTTTTGTAGAAAATTTTTTTATCTAAAATTTTTCTATAAAAAATTTTTTTATCAAAAATTTTTCTATAGAAAATTTTTTATCAAAAATTTTTGTATAGAAAATTTTTTATCAAAAATTTTTCTATAGAAAATTTTTTTATCAAAAATTTTTCTATACTAAATTTTTTTTATTAAAAATTTTTTTATAGAAAATTTTTTCATCAAAAATTTTTCTATAGAAAATTTTTTTATCAAAAATTTTTCTATAGAAAATTTTTTCATCAAAAATGTTTCTATAGAAAATTTTTTTATCAAAAATGTTTCTATACTAAATTTTTTTATCAAAAATTTTTCTATAGAAAATTTTTTTATAAAAAATTTTTCTATAGAAAATTTTGTCATCAAAAATTTTTCTGTAGAAAATTTTTTTTTATCAAAAATTTTTCTATTGAAAATTTTTTTATCAAAAATTTTTCTATAAAAAATTTATTATTAAAAATTTTTCTATATTTTTTTATAAAAATTTTTTGTATAACCATTTTTTTATCAACATCCAAATTCCAACTGAATGACTTTAATACTCATTTTCACGAGTATTATTAATGATCGTGGTATTTACGAAAATTAAAAAAATTCATCGGCTGCTGGTGGTATGGACTGCCTACTCCTGCTTATAATAAATATGCGTTTTAAATTTAAACAAAGTGTTCGTAAAGAATTGAAAGAAATTGTGAAATTACTTTTATTTGATAATAAAAGAAGATACATTATTAGAAAACTATTCTCCTGTAAGCTTAGTCTATAATTAAACTTAAATAATGATTCAAGTAATTAAAATGTATAAGTTTAGTTACTTTGTAGTTAATATCAAACAATAAAATTACTTCTTTATATGTATTATAGTTTCGAATAACAAAAAGATATTTAAAGAATAAAGTCTTTAAATAAATAAAAAACAAATTAAGTGTGTCTATTATTATTGTGCAAAGTCCAAAGATTTTATCACATAATTTAAAATTCGTGATTAACAAAACAGAGGAAAAAATAACAAACTTAAATTTTCATTAACATTTTCAAGAAACTGTCGCATTAAGTGAATATTTGACAGAATAACAGAGTAGTATACAATTTGGGAAATTATTTATTAAAAAAATAATAAAAAAAATACTAATTAGGTTTCAACTAAATTAAATCATCAATTAAATTGTAATCAAAACCGATTAAATTTTAACTAAAAATTAACACGGCTACCTGAGCATTTGAGCATATATCTCACCTTTATTTGAATATTAAACAAATATTTTAATTGCTTAAATAATTGCGCTATTAATTGTTTACAAATTGGTGTCACCATTTCGATTTCTATGTTCTTTTGTATATTCAAATTAATTCCTATATATTCGCAAATTAAATAATTTTAAACAATTGCAAAAAAAGAAAAGTAGCTTTGACTTTTGAAACATTATAAAACAACAAAAAACCCCAGCTACGTCATTTGTTTACAACAATTTCTTTTGTGGTTTTTCATTGCTTTTTTACCATTTGCTTGCAAATATATAATCTTTGTTATTAATTACACTATGCAAGTGTGATTGTCTACACCAGGTAATGAAAAATAAATACAATTCGAAATCTGATCTAATGATCAATTTTTGCTTAAGATTTCATTTAAATCGGTTTATAAATTAAAGAGATATGAACAATTTTAAGCTGAAATTGATAATACATTATTAGATTGGTTGTTGTCTTGGATACGTACATAAGCATTGACAACAACTCTATTTTTTCTATAGGTTGATTTTGAAAGAGCTATCAAATTTAAAAAAAACTCATAAAATTTTGAGAAAAGCACATTAGGGTGGCACGCTTTTGACTTAAGTCTCTGATCGACATATAATATTATTGATTCGTTTTTAGAGTACGAAACCGCTTAACATACCCAAAGTTTTTGAAATTTTAACCAATAAGAACTGATTTTTACAAGAAATAATAATGGATTATTATGGTGTAGTTTTTGAGTAATTGATCTTTTTCCCCGAAGTAGGACATGATTTAACATTTTATGATAAATAGTTACCGGGAGTGGTTTTTATATGAAAGCAATGGTAAAATGAAGGCCGATATGCCTGATTGACATAATAAACCGATCAGTACTAAATTCTAGCATCATAGCTACTATAAATTGATATTTATTAGCATTCAGTTTTCCGAGGGTGGTTTTATATGGGAGCTATAGTCAACTGTGGATCAATTCTTCAAATAATTTCAACGCTGCCTGATTGATATAAAAAACAGATCTGTACCCAATTCTAGCATCACATCTACTATAATTTTATATTTATTAACATTTAAATGGTTTCCGGAGGTAGATTTATATAGTAGTTATGGTCAAACGTGGATTGATTGACATAAAATTTTACATACTAATTAATAGTTGCAAAAAACTTTTCAACTTAAAGCGATTCCCGGTGCGGGGTTATGTGGGAGCTATAATCATCTTTACATTTGGTAAAGTATCCATAGTTTAACATTTTATGGTAAATGTTCGCCGGGAGTAGTTTTTATATGAAAGCAGTGATTAAATGAAGATCGATATGCATCGATAGTCATAAAAAACCGATCAGTACTAAATTCTAGCATCATAGCTACTATAACTTGGTATGATTTGACATACTGATTAATAGCTGCAAAAACTTTGTCATATCTATTAAAATTTGATTTAATTATCAGTATTAAAGTGTATCCCGGGGCGGGGTTACATGAGAGCTATAATCAAGTGTAAAACGATTTCGCCCAAATGTGGACTGATTACCAAAAGATTTGACATACAGATTAATAGTTGCAAAAACCTTTGTTATATCCATTAAAATTTCATTTAACCTTCGCTTTGCCAATACCCACCCGGGTGACCATTTGGGTTTTCTTTTGTTAATTTGTTAATTTGTACCTTGTCCTATGGTATACGTTATAATCAGGTTTCACTGTATTTTAAGAGAGATAATAGTTACAACTAATAAAAGAAAATAAAACAAAATTTATAAAAATATACAAAAAAACACTTGTTCTTCTCATATAATCATATGTAAAAATGTACAGTACCACCCGGGTGGGTATGAGTAAACGACGTACATAAAAACCTTTGGTAAAGCGGTTAAAGTGATTCCCGGGCGAGTTTATTTGTGAGCTATAATCAAATATAAACCAATTTCACCCAATTTCAATATGAAACCTTTTCAAGATCGGTATTATAAGTTTGTGCTTATGTATGTAACGCATAGAAATGTCGGTCTTAGACCCACATTTAAGTATACCAATAGACTTAGAATCACTTCCTGAATCAATTTAACGATGTAAGTTCGTCCGTCCGTCTGGACGGCTGGCTGGCTGGACCCCCTTGTAAACCTTGTAATCAAAGATAATTCGATGAAATTTGACAAAAACAATATTTTTCTTATTAGGACCATGACAATTGAAATTTTAGTCCATTATTTATGGCACCTCCTTTAGGTCCCATTTTTGACCTTAGCTCTCATATAAGTCCAAGTTACGGAAATAGCTTAAATACATAGCATAATTCTTGAGAAAATGTTTGTATGATGATAAAATTAAGGAAATATTTGTATCATATGGTCGGGCTTGACCGACTATAACACTTTCTTACTAGTTGGTAGTTTTTCTGATTTTGCAAGTTTTTTATATGGGAGCTATGGTCATATTAAACCGATTTCGTCCGATTTCAATACCAATATTTTACAAGAATAGTCTTGCCAAATTTTGCTGACCTAGCTCCTTTCGTTCAGGCCCTATCGTGCCATTAACAGCCAGGCGGACATTTCATAAGAATTCAGAATATATGTATATCCTCTTTGGTTTTTGAGTCAATATTATGGGAATTACAAATGGAATGACAATCGGAATGGAATGACAACCTTCGGTTTAATTAAAATTCCCTCTCGAACTTAATGCATGTGCAGTAAATCACAAAAAAAAACTTACATAAAGAGTATTATCATGATTTAAAAGGCGTAAGTGTTGATTGATCGTACAGATAAAACCACAAGCCAAGCCAGAGCAATCGCTCAAGCTGGGTAAACTGTACAAAAAATTATTAAAATAAAAGTTCTTAGTTCCATGAAATGGACAAACTTGGAAAATATGAAAAGATTTTCAATGGATGTGTTTAACCCTTTTTGAAACTGGCACTAAGTAAGACTTAGTATAATCGAGCCTTTAACCTATAAGATTGTGATTTTGTGCTAATATTTGTAAAGCATAGAAATATTGGTCTAAGACCCACGTTTTAGTATACCAATCGACTCAGAATCACTCCCGGTTATCCATGTAAGCTTGTTATCAATGTACATGTCGTAACTTTAAAGATAAAACTATTTACCTTCCATAGGATACCTTCCATAGGATACCATTCCGGAATAGATTTTTGGTCCTGCCACAAATTTAGTTGTATTTTAATAATATTCAGCACAGATATTGTTATGTTCAGGCACATACCACCAGAAGCCGATGACTTTTTGTAATTTTCGTAAATAGCACGATTCGAGATTTTTAAATAAAAAAATAATTTTTAGATATTTTTGATACAACCCTTTTATGGTAAAATTTTTGATAAAAAAAAATTCTATAGAAAAATTTTGGATAACAAAATTTTCTACAAAAAAATTTCTATAGAAAAATTTTTAATAAAAATGTTTTTTATAGAAACAATTTTGATAAAAAAAATTCTATAGATACATTTTTGATAAAAAAGTTATCTATAGAAACATTTTTTATAAAATAATTTTCTATAATAAAATAAAATTTTAATTTTAAAAATGAAATTTAATTAAAAAAATTTATATAGCAACATTTTTTAGAAAATTTTTTGATAAAAATATTTTTCTATAGAAAAATTAAACTGAATACGAATTATAAATCAAACAAATACGTATGTAGCAATATAAATAGAGAGATAAGGTGATAATTGTTGCAGTTATCAATGTCCAAAATTAATCACAAAATCCAAGCCTAATTTTAATGTCACTTACGGTCTTTTTCATTTCAGCTAACGATATATAAGTGACCCGGTTTATGAAAATAGAAAAGGTTTATAACTCAAAAACAAAAATTAGCTAATTTTTCAAAATTTTGTTTTGGAGTCATTAGCCTTTTTAATAGACCGGGTCATAATATATACCGTTGATGTGACAAAACTAGTATTATAACATTGTTGCCGTAACAAAACTTATATTTGATATAATCAAAATATGTTTGCAACAAAAACATACAAATGATTGCCGCAATCATGTTCTACCAACTTTCTTCGTCGTGTATGTGGATAAGCATTGAGCACGAAGGTTTGACCGAAGGTTTGAGCACCAAGGTTTGACCGACTTATTTGCAGTTGTTTTTAGCTAACCTCTTCTCTGTCGCCCAAAAAGTACCATTTTGTTGCACGGTGTTTGTTTTTCTTGTCTTTTTTGTTCTTCAATGATTTTTTGCACCTTTTTTTAAATGGTATTTATTTTGTTTACAATATTTGTTTTTGCTATTCATTCAAAACAAAAAGAGTAAATAATAAAAACAAAATTAAATAAATTTTATCAAGGTAATTTTGTGTAAAATACTTAACTACTTTCAACCTCTTAATATTTACAATAATATTTTTTTTTGTTTTTCTATTATTTATGTAATACAATATTATTATTAAATTGCACAAAAACTAATAAACATTTGAAAAATTAGTTATTGCTCTCTATCGCACAAGCATTTCATTCAATTCAATTGAATTTTATTAAAAGTTGAATAATTCACGAGTTACATTTTCAATGTGAACAAAGTTCATAGTTATTTAACAGAAAAGTTTTATTTTTTTTTAATATTTGTTTGTAATTTCTTATCAATTTAATTTAAAATCAAATGTTATGTGGTACTTAAGTTTAAAAAATTTAATTAAATGTTCACGTGAAAATGAATTTGAAACACACACTTTTAAATCACTCGACTGGGCCCTGGCATTGGTACTGCATCCACGATCGACTTAAATTAAACTAGGTCCATTACGTATTCGCCAAATACCAAACTTTGAACAAAATTGTCTACTAACAATCGGACAAATCCGCGCTAACGATAATTCCAACGACGTTACCCTCCCTTCGCACCGTTTATCACTTTTTAAAATAATCGTATTTAAAAATATATATTTGTTATTCGAACCGGTCTATATTTGTCCATACCTCCCATACTAGGGAAACTCAGAAAATCACAAAAAAGCTTATCCGGTATGTGATTGAAATCGATCGATTTCTAATATATTTTTTAAATAATTTTCGATTATTTTAACCCAAAAAAGTAGGCTATAATCCATTTGGCTGTTATCTTTCATTTGGTTTCAATTTGTTTGTGGAAATGGGGAAAATTATCTTAAAAAAAGCTGAGAATCAGTCGATATCGATAAAAACGATCGATTTACATCACATACCGGTATAAATCTAAAGTTAATTAAAGTTTGCTAAAACTTTGCGCAGATAAGTCTTTTATAAACATAAACAAGTCGATTACCGACATTTGGTAACATTTGGTGTACGATTAATCCTAGCTCCCATATAAGTCCATATGCCGGAAAAGACATAAATATATAATAAATATATAATAATTTAAATATCGAAATTTAGAAAAAAAAAATGACACAGATATGTCTTTCTTGATTTCTTTTGTAACAAAATGTTACCCCAATGCAACATTGTAAAAATTTTCGTTTTCTTAAAAAAACGTGCAATCTTTTTAAAATTTATCATGTTCTTTTCATAATATGTTGCATAAAAAACATGGGAAAATGTGATATTTTCTACACTTACTCGACGAGCACATACTAAAAATACCACATCATCACAACCCTGCTGTTACTTACAAATGTGAGATTTTTATACCGACCATCAAAAAGCATGGGGGGTATATTGAGATTGTCGTTCCGTTTGTAATTTTCTTAATATTGGCTCAAAAACCAAACCAAGTCGGCACGCTTTCCCGATATCTGATCTGAATGAAACTTTGTATTTGGATTATTGGGGTCAAATGTAACAAATTTGGGGGGTACGTCTTTTGATACAACGGCTTTCACTTTTTCTGGGACACACTAATATTTATTCTAAATCCTTGTGAAATTCTAAGACGATTGAGCGTTGACCAAATGACAAATTATAATAGAAGTTTTACATAAGCACTAGGCAGCATATAACATTTAATCGAAATCGGTTCACATTCAGTCATAGCTCCCATACAAAACACTTACGGAAACAGCCTAAATTCCACCTAAAATACACTTAAATGTCAATAAATGATAAACGATAATAGCTACTAAATTAAACACAAGAATATTGTATGTCAATGCCAGCCAGTCTGCAAAATGTGGTCACAATCGGTCACCATTTGACCATAGCTCCCATACAAAAAACTTACGACAAATGAAAGCTCCTGAAAGCTGCAAAAGTATTTTCGATTGAGAAGGTTGTGTATTTAAAATCAGCGAAATCGGTTTACATTTAGTTAGTAACCCCGCCCCGGGAATCACATTAATGCTGATAAATTAAATCCAATTGTAATAGATATTACAACTTAATTTAGAACAGTGAAGTTTTATGCAACTATTGGTCAGTATATAAAATTTTATAGGAATCGGTTCATATTCGACTATAGCTTTCATATAAAAACCACTCCCTGAAACCATTTTAGTGGTTTCAGTGGTGGCAACAAACTCCAGTTAAAAGCTCTTTAGTTATAAACTATGACAGCTAGGGCTAAGCTTTATGTAAATACCAGCCAGTGTATAAAATTTTGTAACAGCCGGTCACCATTAAACTATAGTTCTTATATATACATATAACATCCCCTCTTTTATAGATTTGTAGGTATAAAGCGACCTAAGGATAAAAACCGGTTTTGTTCAGGAGAGCCATTTTAAAGATTTAAAAAATAATATAAAATATTGTTTTTGCTTTCTGACTAGAATATAAACAAATTCTTTTTTCTTTTTGTATTTAATTAATGTTGCCAGATCAATAAAATTCATAAAATCCCTGATGAAGTTGGAAAATACCAACGAAACGTAGGATACTTTGAGAAAAAAAATGATGAAATAGTCTTTTATTCAAATCTAAAGAAATAGACCTTGAAAGCCTGTCTATAGGTAACTATAGGAAATATTGAAAAAATAAATTACCAAAAGGTCGATAAAAATTACAAAATAAAAAAAAAAATATTTTGTTACCTTATTTTTTATCCTTAGGTCCCTTTCTCTATGCGCTGTCACATCTTAATGCACGAAGTTAGATAGCTACCAATCAATGTAAAGTCCAGACAATTTGGTGGTGGGTATATAAGATTCTGCACAGCCGTATATAACCACCACAGACCCACCTTTTAGTATACCAATAGGCTTAGAATCACTTTCTGAGTCGATTAAGCGATGTCCGTCTGTCTGGCTGGCTTGTAATCAAATGATGAAATTTGGCACGGACCATTTTTTTGATAGTGGGACCATGTCTATTGAAATTCGTCAAAATCGGTCCATTATTTATGGTACCTCCCATAGGTCCCACTTCCTGAAATTGATTAATGGCCACAAATATAAATTTTTTTTCATTAAATTTAAAACAAATATTGCTTATGTAAACTTAAATCACTGTACCAAATTTCGTTGAAGTCGGTTCACATTTGACCATAGCTTCTATACAAACTCTTCTCTAAATGAGATAAAAATCACTAAAAAGCTCGTAAATCTGAAGATAATGAGAATTTTAAGTTTGTTTTTTGTATAGATAATTTTTGTAAAAACTGTAATCAATTTGCCAAATTTTAAATCATATCCTTGATTTGACCCTAGCTCTCATATAAGTCCAAATGACGGAAACAGCTTAAATATATAAGTTTTATAGTCTTACTTTTTTTGATTACAATTTTTGAAACAAATTTTTGTTTCTAATTGACTATCAAGAAAACTTACTCAAAGAAAAAGTCTGTTTAGTTTTGAGTAAGAGGGAAAATGAAATTGCTCTTACAAATTAGCAAAGACTTCAACCAGTATATAGTACGAAAACACAATTGAGTGTGTTTTGGGTAACTTCGGACTGTTATGGGTAGTTTCGTTATCGTACGGGAACACAACTATAAGCTTGTAGTATGACAAAAGACATTCATAGATTAGAAATAATATATGAACTTTCATATATCATTCTGGTGTCTACCAAAAAAAAGTTTTGCTCAAAAACAATCTACACGTAATTTCAGATAATTTGTATGTCTTTTGATTAAAATTTTTGGCTGTGCCTTTTTTGATTTGTAGCGGTTTTTGGCCATTTGATAATGACCAAATCGACAGACTGTGAACTGTTTGTATGTATTCAAAAAATACATACATACAAATTTTCATTATAAATGAATATGTAATTAAATATTAAACTTATTAAATATTAAACTACATAATTAAATATTATAAATAATAATTAAACTTTTCTTTTATTTACAGATATTTCTCTATATACATATATACTATAGTAATTAAAGAATAGAAATTATATTTATTGTTGCATAAGTAATTGTGGGCCCTAAACATGGCTGAAGCCCATCAAGCCGTAGCCTTTTCATTTGCCATCACCCATGAAGGGTTTGATATTAACTATGATCAAGAGGTACTCAATTTGGTTTGGAACTCTGGTATAAGATCATGGAAGAAACGTTTAGCCAGAGCCAGAGTAAGTTTTTTTATATTTCTATTGTTATACTTTATATAAATTTAAAATTTCTTTTTTTTCTAGAATGGCATACGCAATGGCGTCTATCCCGCACACATACACAGTCTTTGGCTTATAACGGCCATAGCGCTGGGCTTACATTTTGCCGGCATGAGAGCGCCATTTAATTTAATTAATCGTATATTAGTGCATTTACCAGCGAATACAATAAATTACCAAATAACCGCCTGCTTTTTGGCTGCCCTTGTAGTCTGGCTTAGCATCTGTATGACGATGCGTTACACATTGAAGTTACTGCTAATGTATAAAGGCTGGATGTATGAATCTCGAGCGCCAGGTAGTAAAATTTCTTTGCGCACTAAACTTTGGGCCGGTGCTGTACGGGTCTTTTCCAGTTGGAATAGCCCGGGCCTATATAGTTTTCAAGGTTCTTTACCAAGGCTACCATTACCATCGGTGCATGATACCATGCAGCGTTATTTGAGGTCAGCACGTCCGCTATTGGATGACGACAATTATGCGCGCATGGAACGTTTGGCCAATGAATTTGAAAATACTATTGGCAAGAAATTGCAATGGTATTTGGTCTTGAAAAGTTGGTGGTCTACCAATTATGTTTCCGATTGGTGGGAGGAATACGTATATCTACGTGGTCGTTCACCTTTGATGATTAACAGTAACTTTTATGGTACCGATGCTATCTTCATGGAATTGACCAAAAATCAAGCGGCCCGTGCTGCTAATGTTGTCTATTTGTTGTTAACATTTAGACGTGCCATCGAAAGACAAGAACTGAAACCGGTAAGTTGGTGAAATTTTGAATTTGAATAAAACGTTGGCTTAATACGAAAACCAGCTAAGTCCATTTTAAAAGTAAATTTAGAGTTTAGTGTTATGTGGTAGAGAAAGATACGCGCCGTCGACCAATTTGAGTCTTGAAGTGTGTGAAAAGGTTCGATAAGAAAAACTGCTAAATCCACTAATAGAAAATAGACTAGTATCATAGCATTTGCAAATCGAAATAGCAATTGAAAAAATTTCTATTAAAATTATATGGAAAATTTGTATATACCCATTTGCAAATGCTACAATGCTAGACTATTTGCAACGGATTGTGAACTGGCTACTAAGTTTTTTGTCTCTCCTGTAAAATTAGCTGAAAGTGAGTTAGCAGGTTTGCATATTAAGCCGACGAAAAACAAAAACTTATATGAAAACAAAATTTCGCTCCACATAAAATTTATCAGGATTCGTTTTTTAAACACTTACATCTTTTAAATTCTTATTACAGATCTTGGTCCAAGGTATGATTCCTTTGTGTTCTTGGCAATATGAACGTACTTTCAATACTGTAAGAGCTCCTGGTCTCGAAACCGATCGTATTATTCACTACAAAGACTCAAATCATATTGTGGTTTTGCATAAAGGATGCTATTACAAAGTTCTGATCTACTACAAAGGACGTCAATTGAGACCATGTGAAATTCAAATGTAAGCTTAACAAAATCATTTGTTAAACTTTGCTAAACTTATGTCTTTCTACTCTTTGTTTCCAGACAAATGGAAGAAATTTTGAACTCCAAAGCAACACCTTTGCCAGGTGAAGAACATTTGGCCGCTTTGACCGCTTGGAATCGTTCCAAATGGGCTGAGGTTCGTAATACATACTTTTCACGTGGTGTTAATCGTGTATCCCTAAATACCGTCGAATCTGCAGCATTTGTGCTATCCTTAGATGAAATTCCATATGAATTTGATTTGAACCGCCCCGAACTCTTGGATAATTTTGGTAAAACCTTATTGCACGGCAATGGCTATAACCGTTGGTTCGATAAGAGTTTCACTGTGTGTGTGGGCACCAATGGTCGTGTAGGTTTTAATGCTGAACATACTTGGTAAGTAATCAATTTTCTAATACATTTTTTTTAAATTCATATTTTCGAATAGTATAGAAAGTTTTTCATATCGTGCAGATTTTCTGTAGAAAATATTTTGATATCATTAAGATTTCCTTTAAAAAGTTTTTCAAATTGTTAGGATTTTCTTTCAAAAATTTTTTATATCGTAAAGATTTTTTATTGAAAATCTTTTATGTTTTTAAATTTACTATACAAATTTTTCATAACCTTAATAAAATTTTCTTTAAATCATTTTTTACATTGTAAAACTTTTCCATTGACAATTTTTCATATCGATTTATAGCAAAGATTTCTATATCCTTATCATTCTCTGTTAAAAAAATATGTTCATAACGTTAAAAATGTCCATAGAAAATTGTTTATATATTTAAGATTTTATTTATTATTTATATCTATCATCAAGATTTTTTATAGAAAGATTTCAATATCATTATGATTTTCTAAAACAAACTCAAAAATTTTTATAGCTTTTTTATATAAAGTTTTCGTTTTGGAAAAATTTCATATCTTAAGGATTTTCTATAGAAAATTTTTCATATTGTATAATTTATTTATAATAATGATATCGTTAAGATTTTGTATAGAAAAATCGCTACGATACTCAACAGAAAATTGCTGTTATCGTTAGGATTAACTATGCAAAACTTCTAGTTATACACCCCTATCTCGAATTTTGGGAACATAATTTCCATGGGAGATGATATTCTCGATAGGGGTGATAGTTTCTATAGAAAAATTGTAATATCATTAAAATTTTCTTTAAAAAAATTTTATATCGATAAGATTTTGAAATTGTTTATGTCGTTAAGATTTAATATAGAAAATTTTTTTTATCGTCAGAAGTTTTGATAGAATTGATATTTTGCATAGATTTTTTATATCGTTTATATTTTTTTAATTTTTTATTCAAAATTGTTTATATCTTTGAAAAAAAAAGGGTTAATCCAAACTGTTTAATCCCTTAATTATTAATTTAAATACAAAATTAGCAATATCGAAAATATTTTCGGATAAATTTTAATAAAATTTAAATTTTGTTTAATTAAATCTATCAAAAATAAAAAGGGCCGATGCTGCTGTCGCTTCTCATATGTGGGAAAATCTTATGGTGGATGATGTAGACACCGATGGGTAATAATTTTTTTTTCTACACACGTTTTTTCCACACAGAGGTTTCGGTCAAATATCTTATGGTTTTGGTTTTTCTTACAATTTTATTTCAAGAACACGAATGTAAAATTCAATATATCGTTTGACGTATTGAATATGTTATTATTTATACACCTTCATTTATCATCACATTACACATTTTATTAGTAATTAATTTATAATTTCAATTATATTTATATATTTAGAATATTCAAGTTTATATACATACTATGTATATCTACCATTAATTTTAGGGCTGATGCACCGGTTATGGCTCATACTTGGGAATATTTATTTGGTGATGATATTGCTCTAGGGTAATAAAAAATACTTTTTACCCTTAAATCAATTTTCAAAATCTAACATTTTAACATATTTTAAGATTATTTGTATTTATGTATTCTACAAAAGAAAATGCACCGTTGTTTATATATCATCATTTTAAATATTTTTGTAATATATATTTATTTTAACTAATTTTAAAATACTAACCCTTTAACTATTTTAAATACCTTAAAGATTGTTGTGTCCAAATGAAAATTTTCGAAACATTTCCTATAAATAGTCAATTTTCCAAAAATTTCCTATAAATAGTAAAATTTCTTAAAAAAAATAAATTTTTTAAAATTTCCTTTAAATTGTCGATTTTCAAAAAAAATTTTCTTTTAATAGCAAATTTTAGGAAAATTTCTTTAATAGTCAATTTTCGAAAATTTTCCTATAAATAGTCAATTTTCGAAAATTTTCCTATAAATAGTCAATTTTTGAAAATTTTCCTATAAATAGTCAATTTTCGAAAATTTTCCTATAAACAGTCAATTTTCGAAAATTTTCCTGTAAATAGTCAATTTTCGAAAATTTTCCTATAAATAGTCAATTTTCCAAAAATTTCCTAAAATAGTCAATTTTCGAAAAATTTCCTATAAATAGTCAATTTTCGAAAAATTTCCTATAAAAAATAAATTTTCGAAAAATTTCCTATAAAAAATAAATTTTCGAAAAATTTCCTATAAATATTAAATTTTCGAATAATTTCCTAAAAATAGTAAATTTTTTTGAAAATTTCCTATATATAGTAAAGTTCTGAAACATTTCCTATAAATGGTCAATTTTCGAAAATTTTGCTATAAATAGTCAATTTTAGAAAATTTTGCTATAAATAGTAAATTTTCGAAAAATTTCCTATGAATATTAAATTTTCGAATAATTTCCTAAAAATAGTAAAATTTTTGAAAATTTCCCATATATAGTAAAGTTTTGAAACATTTCCTATAAATAGTCAATTTTCGAAAAATTTTCTATAAATAGTCAATTTTCGAAAAATTTCCTATAAATAGTCAATTTTCGAAAATTTTCCTATAAATGGTAAATTTTCGAATAATTTCCTATAAATAGTAAATTTTCGAAAAATTTCCTATAAATATTAAATTTTCGAATAATTTCCTAAAAAAAGTAAAATTTTTGAAAATTTCCTATATATAGTAAAGTTTTGAAACATTTCCTATAAATAGTCAATTTTCAAAAAATTTCCTATAGTCAATTTTCGAAAAATTTCCTATAAATAGTCAATTTTCAAAAAATTTCCTATTTTTGGACTTAAGTAAAATTGTTGATAAAAATTTTAAGTTTAATTTTTTTTTTAATATCGAAAAATATAAAGCCGTCTCGAAATAAAATAACATCATTTACTGATACAACAATCCAAAGTCATCTAAGATAATTTCACATTTATGTATATTATTCTCATTATTTAAAATTTTTCACGTATTCAATATAATTTAATAGAAATAACGGTGCTGGAGTTTAATTGTGTGAATACAAAACTATAATAACAAATAAATAATTGTCATATATATTTTTACCTTTTCACCACTAAGATATACTGAAGATGGTAATACCAAGGGTACACCCGAATTCCAACCACCTTCACCAACACATCTTAATTGGGAGCTGGAACCATGTCTACCACAAATTGAAGAAGCCGTAATGGATGCTAATAAATTAATTAATGTAAGCCTTTACTTTTAACATAAAGATATCAGCAAACTAATTATTTCACTTTCAATTTTTTTAAAATATTATAAATAAAGGATATTGATCTCCGTATTTTGGTACACAATCAATATGGCAAAGGTTTCATGAAGAAATGCCGTATTTCTCCCGATGCCTACATTCAAATGGCACTACAATTGGCCTACTATCGTGACGCTGGTCGTTTCTCTTTGACGTATGAGGCTTCAATGACACGACTCTTTCGTGAAGGTCGTACTGAGACTGTAAGACCCTGCACTATTGAATCGTCCGAATGGGTTAAGGCCATGGGAAATAAAAATTTAACGGTATACATTTTAAAGAAATTATATTGTATTATAGTTAATTTTTTGTATACATTTTTCAGAATGATGAACGTATTGAGTTATTGAAAAAGGCTTGTGATCGTCATCAATTGGGCTATCAAGATGCCATGTGTGGTAATGGTATCGATCGTCATCTGTTCTGTTTATATGTCGTTTCGAAATATTTAGAAGTCGATTCCCCCTTCCTAAATGAAGTGCTTAGTGAACCATGGCGCTTGTCAACTAGTCAAACACCTCATGGACAAACGCCAAAAATGGATTTGAAAAAACATCCCAACTGTATCAGTTCGGGTGGTGGTTTTGGTCCAGTAGCTGATGATGGTTATGGTGTTTCGTACATTATTGCCGGAGAGAATTTGATATTCTTCCATATTTCAGCCAAAAAATCTTGTGATACAACTGTGAGTAAATTTTAAACTTATATTAAGTGTTTTAAAAAAAGCCTAAATTCTCGTTTCGTCAATCTTTTTGGCAAATAATTTACGAAAAGTTATCAATACGAAAAGCTTACCTTTCGGTTCGATTTCCGATTTATTTAAAAAATTACCTCTAAATTGTAAATTTTTGAAAATTTTCATGGCAATTTTCAAAAAATTTCCTATAAAATACAAAAAAATACAAATTTACAAATAGTAAATTTTAGAAAAATTTACTATAAATAGTAAATTTTTGAAAAATTTCCTATAAATAGTCAATTTTTGAAAATTTTCCTATAAATGGCAATTTCCAAAAAATTTCCTATAAATAGCCAATTTTAAAAATATTTCCTATAAAAATTCAATTTTCAAAAAAATTTACTATAAATGGTAAATTTTTGAAAAATTTCCTATAAATGGTAAATTTTTGAAAAATTTCCTATAAATGGTAAATTTTTGAAAAATTTCCTATAAATAGTAAATTTTTGAAAAATTTCCTATAAATAGTCAATTTTTGAAAAATTTCCTATAAATAGTCAATTTATGAAAAATTTCCTATAAATAGTCAATTTTCGAAAAATTTCCTATAAATAGTAAATTTTTGAAAAATTTTCTATAAATAGTCAATTTTCGAAAAATTTCCTATAAATAGCCAAATTTCCTACAAATAATCAATTTTCAAAAAATTTCCTATAAATAGTAAAATTTGAAAAAAATTTCCTATAAAGAGTAATTTTTTTTTAAATTTCCTATAAATAGTAAATTTTTTAAAAATTTCCTATAAATAGTAAATTTTTGAAAAATTTCCTATAAATAATCAATTTTCGAAAAATTTCCTACAAATAGTAAATTTTTGAAAAATTTCCTATAAATAGTCAATTTTCGAAAAATTTTACTCTAAATAGTAAATTTTCGAAAATTTTCTTATAATTAGTCAATTTTCGAAAAATTTCCTATAAATAGTCAATTTATGAAAAATTTCCTATAAATAGTCAATTTTCGAAAAATTTCCTATAAATAGTAAATTTTTGAAAAATTTTCTATAAATTGTAAATTTTTGAAAAATTTCCTTTAAATAGTCAATTTTCGAAAAAATTCCTATAAATAGTAAATTTTTGAAAAATTTACTATAAATGTCAATTTTTGTAAAATTTGCTATTAATATTCAATTTTCTAAAAATTTTCTATAAATAGTCAATTTTCGAAAAATTTTCCATAAATAGTAAATTTTTGAAAAATTTCATAAAAATAGTAAATATTCGAAAAATTTCCTATAAATAGTAAATTTTCGAAAAATTTCCTATAAATAGTCAATTTTAGAAAAATGTGCTATAAAAAGTAAATTTTTGAAAAATTTCCTATAAATAATAAATTTTTGCAAAATTTTCTATTAATAGTAAATTTTCGAAAAAAGCTGAAGCTGGTTTCCGTCTGTAATGTAAAAAATGAGTCCTCCCAAATAGTCTTCTTAAGAATTAAAACTTCTAAATATCCTAAACAGTCACTTAAGCAAAATATCCAATATTTATAGTAATATATAATAATTATATATATATACATACTAATTTTGTAACCATAATATACTAATACATACTAAACAAAAAATATTTAAATGTTTTAGGATGTACATCGTTTTGCTGATAACATTTGCAAAGCTTTAGCTGATATTCGATCCATGTTCGAACAGTATATGAAGGATCATCCACCTAAGAAATCAATTGCCAATGGAACTTCATCTGCAGCAGCTAAATGATGATTATGATTAACTTTAGTTTTTAAAGTTATTTTGTTTTTAAGTTTTAAACTAAAAAGTCTTTTTTTTTTAAATTTTCTTAGTGTTAATATCAATATTTTCTATTAGCGCTAATTTACCTGCAAAATCATATTATTATTGTTTTTGAGCATTTGTATTTTCTTTAGTTATTTTTATTTTCTATTTTATACGTAGATATTTCACACAATTTGTATTGATTATTTAAATGATCTTTATATTTCTTTCTTTATACACACTTTAGATATTGTTAGCAATAATAGTTTTAAGTTTAATTGTTAATTAAAGCTACAAACAAAACAAATCATTAACAAATTATCATCATTAAGATTAAAGTTTTATTAAAGCAATAAAATGCTAATTAATATTTTAAATTTTTTGTATAATTTCAATTTTGAATTGTATTGTGAGTGTGAAGTGTAGTCTTTCCTTTTAATTTCAAACCTCAAATTAAAGTTTAAAAATGAAAAGAAATCGATGAAATTATATTCGTTTTAAATCAATGCAATTATTTTATTCTTACTTATTTGTTTTTTATTATTTTTGTTTTATTTTTAGTTAATAATTCATTTAATATTTTAGTATATTTGCGATACATTAAATTTTCTCATTAAAAATACAATAATGTTTTTAGTTTGTTAAATTTTAGATAGTAAAGAATTTTTAAATAAAACAAAACTCATAATGTTAAAAACAAATTATTTTTGTAATGGGGGTTCATTCACATACTTGCCAATTCAAGTAGTTTTAATAAGAGATAAAAAATTGGTTTTTTAATTTGGTACCAACAACGAAAAATAATGTTCTGGGCCTGAGAATACAAAACATTCAAGTGTCTCGGTTTTTTAAAACGGTGTAACTATATCCTACCAAAAATGGAATACAACTCTCATGTATGGGCCGGTGCTTCAAAGTCTATTTTGGAGTTTCTCGACCGATTGCAAAAGTGCTCATCGGTGACAGTAGGGTATCCAACTCTATTAATCCACTGGAGCACCGCCGCAATGTGGGTTGAGTCACACTGTTCTATCGTTACTACTTTGAAATGTGCTCTAACGAAATAAGGGAGCTCGTTCCCGATACTCGAACTGTTAGAGCTCATCCCTCCGTAGTCGAATGGCCAGTAGACAGAACAACACACTACAGAGAAAATTCGTTCTTTAGCCGTAGAGTACGTATGTGGAATTTTCATCCACCAGAAGTTTTCCCATAACAATGGGTGGGGGAGATATGTGACCCCTACTTATGCATTGCATAAGTAGGGGTCATCCCCTGAGTGCTGGTCCTAAATAAAAAAGTGTTGAGTTGGTTTTCGATGACATTTTAGTAAATTGCACGACCAAATCATTTGAGGCTCTATTCCTCCCCCTGCTGACCAGCCAACTACCGGTAGCTACCAGCATGTTGGCGAGCAGATCTCACAAGGCTTTAACCAGCAGAAGCTTTGTAAAAGAACGGTCCTGCAGTCCACAATTCCAACAAATTTGAAGAGGTAAATAGTAAATTATCCGGGTTTTGTCAGTTGTTCGTAGAGTTTAGAGACATACGCTCAAAACACCATGAGTCAAAAAGGGAGTTCGTCAGGAATCATGTCGCCACTCCTATTTAACTTCTACCTACCCAACTGCCAGCTCTACCGTAAGGCGTTGAAATGATGCCATATGCGGATGACTACAAGGCAATTTCGACTGGCCATAATGTGGAAGACCTATGCAGTAAGGTGGTTCGTTATCTTAATATCATCTACATGATGATGAATTAAAACATAGATAATCTTCATTACAAAGCATTCACTTAAAATTTTAGAACTATTTTTTGTATTTTTAGGTTTATTAAAAATCTTAAATTATTTCATTTCCCCGCTTTTTTAACATCACACGTTTGTCATCCAGCAATTGGGTTTGCATGTATAGTTATACCATTTATTTTCTTTTCCACATGAGGACGATAAGTTTTAGGATTTACTGGTAATTTTTCTAATTCATCAAGAGCATCAAAGCCGTCTATGACGCGGCCAAATAAAGTGTACTTCAAGTCAAGATTCGGTTGGGCAGCATAAGTGATAAAGAATTGACTAGCATTAGCATTGGGACCATTATTCGCCATGGAGAGCATACCGCGATCGGTGTGCTACAAATAAAATAATACTTGATTAAAAGCGGCGCATATTAATGGAAAGCATTAAAATCACCTTTAAAGTTTCCTTGAATTCATCTTCAAATTTCTGACCCCATATGGAATGACCATTTTTGCCTGTGTTCGTGGGATCGCCCGTTTGCACAATAAAGCCTTTAATGTTGCGTATAAAAGCACAACCATTGTAATAATCACTTGCACAAAGTGCTAAAAAGTTTTCACAAGCCTTTGGACAATCTTCGCAGAAGAGTTCGATTTTAATATCGCCCACATCTGTGTGTAAAGTTACGGACTGTAAATATAAAACACAAAATAAGTCTTAGAATTAAATTGGGGAAACTAATTGTTTAATTTAGGTTGATACATTAGTTTTTTATTCTTTTGTTACCATGTTTTGTATATTTTGTTATTTTTCTAGCAATTTTATTTCTATGGAATTCTAATGTTTACGTTTTTGTACAGTTTGAGAGTCTTTGGATGAAGGCGTTTTTACACTACGCTGAATATAATATTAAAGCACATGCTTGTAGTAAAACATAGTGATGCCAGATGGATAAAAATATATTTTTTGGCAGTTTGTAACAAAATTTTTCATATTATCAAAGAAACATTTTATTGACAATTTTAATGCCAAAAAATTATCTATACAAGTTTTTATACCAAAAATCTCTATTAAAATTTTTGTATCAAAAAATTTCTATACACATTTTTATACCAAAAAATTTTTTATAAAAATTTTATACCAAAATATTTTCTATAAAAAAAAAAAAAATGTTCTATAAAAATTTTATACCAAAAAAAATTTCTATTAAAATTTTTTTACCAACAAATTTTTGTACTAAAAAATTTTTCTATAAAATATTTTATACCAAAAAATTTTCTATAAAAATTTTATGCCAAAAAATTATCTATAAAAATTTTATAAAACAATTTTTTATAAAAATTTTATACCAAAAGTTTTATTTTAAAAATTTTTAAGCCAAAAAATATTCTATGGATATCTTTATACCAAAAATTTCTATAAAAATTTGTATACCACTTTTTATAGAAAAAAAATGTATACAAAAAAAATTTCTATAAAATTTTTATACCAAAAAATTTTGTATAAAAATTTTATACCAAAAAATTTTGTATAAAAATTTTTATACCAAATAATTTCTACAAAAATTGTTATACCAAAACTTTTTTCTACAAAAATTTTATACCAATTTCTACAAAAATTTTTATACAAAAAAAATTTTTACAAAAATTTTAACCAAAAAAATTCAAATTTTCTACAAAAATTTTTATACCAAAAAATTTTCTATAAAAATTTTTTTTACAAACATTTTTATACCAAAAAAAAATGTATAAAAATGTTTATACCAAAAATATAAATATTTTTTGTATAAAAAAAAATATAAATATTTTTTGTATAAAAAAAAATATAAATATTTTTTGTATAAAAAAAAATATATTTTTTTTTGTTAAAAAAAATATAAATATTTTTTGTATAAAAATTTTCTATTAAAATTTTTATGCCAAAAAATGTTTACCAAAAATTGTAACCTAAAAATTTTCTATTAAAAGTTTTTATATTGAATAATTTTTTATCCATTTTTTTTACCGAAAATGTTAATTTCCTAAACATTTAGGTTTATTTCAGATAATTTAATTTAAAAATACTAACTGTTTAGCATAAATGTTCGTACTCTAAATTTCTTTTGAGCTTACTTCTTATATATATACATAAAACTCTAGTGGCTAGATCTAAAGAATATTTTTGCAATTTTCAAGTTTGCCAGAATCATGTCACGTTTTTGGTCAAGATCGAGAGTGATATGATCGAGAGTCAATAGCTTAAAATTAATTACCTTATATTTTCTTATCCATATTTAAAATAAAACAACTAAAATGCTTTTGGGTGAGTAAATATTTATTTGTATTTTAGATTAGAAAGAAGATAGTGCTTTAAGTATTTGTTGTGTTAAACGAGTCCAAAACCTGTTTAAAAAAAAATTGTTCTGAAAAAAATTAAACATAACATTTTTGTTTTTCATCGGTAAGCCGGAATTTATTATTTATTAATAACTGGATGTGTAAAATTAAGCAAAATTTTGAAAAGAAAGTTAAACTGAATGTAAACTATTTTGTAAAATTAAAATGTAAGTATTTCTATGGAAAAAGTAATGTAATAAGATGATAATAAGAAATATTAATATGTAAATATGGTAGGTATATTTAAATTATACTTTTAAGAAAATATCTGAAATGAAAAACATATATTTTTTATCTTAACTTGTTTGTCTTAAAAATGATAAAGTAATAAGAAAAAAATTGTAAATTTGACATTATTAAACAAAATTTATTTTTTCGACAAATTGTATAACAAACAAAAAATATACATTAAACAAAATAAATTTTAAATTTAATTTGCAAATTATAAGAAAGCATAAGGTGTATGTGTTTGTTACAAAGATATAATATTGATTACTAAAAACTAATATATTTTTTTTTTGATTTTTTTGTTTTTTATTAATTTTTTTTTTACATTTTATTGTTTTAAAATTTTTTTGTAGATTTTTATGTTTTATTTCTGATTAAATACATTTTTTACGATTTGCTCTTAACAGTGATTACGATATTTCTTCGGTAGATAAAATGTTTTTATCATTATTGAGTTGAAAGTTGACAAAATGAAAATTTATTTATGTATGTATATGATTATGCAATTTTGAACACTTTAGTTAAAAAAGGAGTGAGTTGTTTTTCATAATATTAATAAATGTTACTGGCCTCCAAACTATTTTTTTTTCAAGTTTACTTAAAAGTTTAAGATGTTATTAGTGACATACGTTTTATTATAATTATTGCATATAATAATTTTCATTAGATTTTAGAAAAGATTGTCAACTTATTCCTCAATACGATAGATAAGGAAGAAATTCTCGGTATCCTTCTCAGCGGCTGGTGGTGCTTCGGGAGCTTTTCGTGATAACGGTTCGAAGCCCATTAGTAAAAAGCTCTCCAAGAGACGAGCACGATCTGTACGATTTTTACGTACATACATGACAACTGCATCAACTTCTAGCTTATCTTCAGCAAATTCCAACAAGGAAACCAAAGTGTCCTTAGAAGATTCCGAAGCCAACTTTTCAGGCATGGCTACATACAAGATGTTATTTGTAGGATTCAAGACAGACTCCCATTTGGTGAATTTGTTCTCAGTTGTATGCAACTTGACAACAATACGTATGGGATGATCATGCTGCAAAATCTGCCTGACTACCTCTTGGCAATCATCGTCCGAATACAAAGATTGAACATCCGAGTCAGAATATTCAGATGAAGCCGAAGAGCTAGGGCTGCTAGAACCATCGCTGCTGCTAGCGCTAGTACTCCTGTCAAATAAGCTGCTGCCACCAGCTGAGCCAACCGAAGTTTTTCGAGTGTAACCTATAATGATAGTAAATTGAAATTATGGAATTATTTTGTTAAATATTTATAATATAACCGCCAAAAAGACTCAAGTGCCAAAAAATAAAATTTAGAGAAGATGCATTTTTTTAAATATCTTTGAACAGTGAATTGTACTTAAATCTTTATTGTTTTTGCTGTAAAATCATAACGGTAAATTCTACTGCTCTGATATTTTGTGAGATGATGCAGATGATCATGAATAATAAAATGAAAATCGTCCATCATGTCGCTTAAGCCCTTTTGGTGGTTATGGCTCGATATATGTATATCAAATTTATGTATATTTGTTTATATTACCTGTTAAGAGTGACGCCCTATCGTGATCTGTTCTGTGGTGGGTAGGGACATCAGGACCACCACAGAGGCCCTACGCCGAGAGAGATACAGTATGACTCAGTCGACATGTTGGTAGCGCAAGAAGAGGTGGAGATGGTACGCAATTTGCCCTCAGCACAGTTGGCACCGAGAACCGATTCCGTAAACTCTCTTCTACTACTACTACTACTAAACATTGGATCGCTAAAAGATATTATAAAAATAATAAAGTTTTAGAATTTATTGGATCAAATTTATAAAGTTTATTGGGGGTTTTAACATCATAACTTTTTTATGGTTTTTGGCATGATTTTAAATCGTTTACAATTATACTATGATTTTTTTTTTAAGTCCTAATGTAAAAATCATTTCAAAAGCCTCAAGAAAAAATCATAAAAAAAGATATGATGTAAAATTCCCTTATGTTGTTTTTTATTTTGCAGTTTTTTAGTTGATTTAGTTTAATGGCTGAAGACTGAAAATTTTTAATCATTTAAATGACTCAAAATTTGTATCTCATTTTCATAAACTAATAAAATAATATTGTTAAAAAAAAAAAACTTTTAGATCTAAAAGTTTTTAACTGTAATTTGTTTAATAAAAAATTAAATTTTTTAATAAAAAAATAATTTTTTTTAATAAAAAAATTATTATTATTTTCTTTTTAATTAAAATTTTTATTAAAGAAATTTATTTTTTTTTAATAAAAAAATTAAAATTTTTATTAAAGAAATTTATTTTTTTTAATAAAAATTTTAAAAATTGTTTTAAAGAAAAATATTAAAATTTTTTTAACAAAAAGGGAATAACTTAAAACGTATTGTAAATTTTATTTAAAAAATTATCAGGAATATTTAAGATAACCTAAAAAGTATTGTATATTTTATTTAAAAGTTGTGCAAGTATATTTAAGATATTTTAATAACAATTTCTACATAATTTCTAGTTATCTTAAACCAATAAAATAAGTAAATAAAAATAGATAAGATTGAAAGACTAAACAAAATTAGTCTATTTAACAAAAGCATTCAATCACGAGTTTCTTTTAAAAATACAACACTGTATTTTATGCTTGAAGGTTGTATTGACGTCAAGCTTATTCAGCAAAAACATGGCGCCGCACAACTGTCAAATGTAGAGAAAAGCCGTATGCCTGTAATCGTTTTCTGTAGCAAACACATTAAAAGAATAACAACTTCGCGAAAAACATTAAAAATAGTTTAAATAAATAAAAATTAATAGAAGAAAATTAAATAAAATACCGAAATGTCGATTGGTGTACCGATTAAAGTATTGCACGAGGCAGAGGGTCATATTATAACATGTGAAACTATAACCGGAGAAGTTTATCGTGGAAAACTGATTGAAGCTGAAGACAACATGAATTGCCAAATGACACAAATTACAGTAACCTACCGTGATGGGCGCACGGCCAATTTGGAAAATGTTTATATTCGAGGATCAAAAATTCGTTTCCTCATACTGCCGGACATGTTGAAGAATGCTCCAATGTTTAAGAAACAAACGGGTAAAGGTCTGGGTGGGACGTCAGGTAGAGGCAAGGCGGCTATATTGCGAGCACAAGGTTAGTTGAAATTGTTAAATAAACCAAAAAAAAAAAACTTGTATTGACTGAAAACATTAACTTTTTAGCACGAGGTCGTGGAAGAGGAGGTCCACCTGGTGGTGGCCGCGGTGGTCCACCGGGTGCCCCCGGCGGTGGACGTGGTGCCTGGCAAGGAGGCCCTACTGGTGGTCGAGGCCGTGGCGGTTTATAAATGTTTTTCTTTTATTTGTTTCTAAGAATACTATGCAAAAAACTTTCTTTTGAACTTTTCTTAAACAGATAAATAACTTTTAAGTCATTTAAATATTTAAGTACTACATATTTTGAATTTTTCTATATTATAAGTTATGTACTAAAAAATTTGCTATTGTTTCTCCATAGCATAATAAAATAATGAAGATGTGAAGACAATTTTATGAAATCGAAATGTCTTATTATCATTATTGTGGAATGTGAACAGGAAGCTTAACAGATTACAAAAAAAGATATTGAAATAGAAAACAGATGTAGTGCAAACAACTTAAGGAAACCTAACAAAAATTCAAGGTAAAGCTGTTTTGGAATAGTTCGGTATCACAATTCACCAAAGAACATTTTTATTTAAAGACTTTGAAAATGTTTCTTCATCTATAGGCTTAAATTTGAACCACTTGTTATTTGTATGTCGCTCTTTTCTGCCGCAAAACATTTATTCTGTTTTTAAAAATCAAAAAAATCTTGTTTTTGAATGAAGCTCATTTTCATCTTTGCGAATACATTAATAAATTGAATTTCAGTATTTGGGGCTCAGAAAACAAATATATGGAGCCTGTTCGTAAATGCATCACGACTTCCAGCGCTTGATAATAGCTAACTATTATTTTACTCTAAATTTTGTACGCAAATAGAAAGCAGCGCTGCCCAAAAATATGTACGCCTAAACAGCGCATCATTGTATTTCATGCTGCAAAGTTTGCAATCGTGATGCATTTACGAACAGGCCCATGATCTTACAGAGGACTTTACACCTATTACGAGTGACTGTTTGTGTAGCTTGTGGAGCGAAGGCATCATTGGCCCATATTTCTTTGAAAATGACGGCGCAACTATAACGGTCAATGGAGACACCTATGGCACCATTATAACCGATTCTTTTGTGCCCGCTCTTGGTGAGGACGATGTTTGGTTTCAGGGTGGCACAACTTGCCACACATCACATGTCAAAATCGATTTATTGCGTCAAACGTTTGATGGCCGTTTAAAAGCCGAAATAGTGATGTCAATTGGCTGCCAAGAAGCTGTGATTTGAAACCGTTGAACTATATTGTGTGGGACACCGTTAAAGACATGTGTTATACCGACAAACCAAAGGCAATTGAGCTTTTAAAGACAAACATTTATGGTGTCATAGTCGAGATCGAAAAATTTATCGAAATTTTGCCCAACCAAATGGAATACTGTAAGGCCAGACGATGCCATATGAATGAAATAATATTCCATTAATAACCCGAACAACTGAACTTTTTTTTTATTTTGGACCAACAATCAGAGGTGGAGGATAGAGGGAGTTGTGTAGTAGGAAAGTTTATTTATTTATACAGTGTGTTGTGCGATCCACCGGCCAACCGACTACAAAGGAATGAACTCTCGTTGAGTTTCTTGTTCTACAGAGAAATCTACGAGTTTTAGGAGTAGTAGTAGCGATGGAACAGTGAAACGCAACAAATATTGCGATAATGCTCAAGTGAGTCAAAAGAGTTGGCTACCCTACTGTCTTCGATAAGCACCTTCGCCGTCTCCTGTACACAGTCAAGCAGCTCCAAAATATACTTTGAAGCACGGACCCATACATGAGAGTTGTATTCCATTTTCGATCGGATATAGGTGGTGAAGTGAAGTATATACTAAACCGCTTGAGAAAACCCAAACACTTGAATGCTTCTTTCGACACTTGAAAAATGAGTTCAGCCCAACGGACCTCGCATTGAATTTTCATGCCCAGAACTTCAAGAGTTTCTGATTACTTAATATTTGTACCACCCATAATTACAGATGAAGCAACATTATTCATTACGCTTTTATTTTAAAAAAGTGCAGCTAAATCATGACATCAAAAGTTAAGATCGAAAAAGTTTTATATATTTAACCGAGTTCACAAGGGTAAAAATACTAGCTGTGATCCTTCAAAGAACTCTATAATCAATTTTTCAAAAAGTTCCAACACAAGATTTAAATTTTTTTATCTCCCTTTTAGGTTAGTAGATATCAGGTAACCGTTTTACGTTTACGTTTTACTGACCCTAAAAGTCTAATTTGTGGATGTACACACAAAAACTACCCCATGATCAAAATCAGTCCACATTTGGCCTTTGTTTCCATAAAATGGTCATAAATATTGATGAAATAGACATAAATTTCGCAAAAAAAAACTATGTATAACAATTTAACATAACTTTGCATATTTATGTATAAATTGTTATTATAATAAATGGAAAATATACATAAATTTTAAAATAAAACATTTAAATTAAAACATTAAATGTTAGTTCGTCGATATTCGAATACTATACAAAGAGAGCAATTCCATGACAGTAATAAAATATTTTGTTTTCATAGTAACTAGACTGTCGACAGATAGCTCTCTTTATTTCGTTATTCGTTAAGATATTGAGTTAAGAAAAAGATTTAAAAAATTTAAATTTTAAAATCGATGGACAAGAAATACAAACATATAGACAAATAAATTCCTAAAAACATATTAGTTTGTTAGTACATAGATTTTTTAAGATCTGAGAAAAATGTTTAAATGTTAATTAAACATTCCATTGGGGCTTATCGAATATCATACAAAGAGAACAATTCCATGACAGTATTAAATTGTTCTATCTGGACTGTCGACGGACAGCTCTCTTTATTTATATATTCGCTTAATTAGAATATAGTTCAATAAACATATAGAACGAATTACTCAATAATAAAAGACAATTGAAGACAATAATTTTTTAGCAAAAACATTTATCAAACACTTAAGAAATTAAGTTCTTTAATTAAAAATTATATTTTAATCAATTAAATTGCACCGAGTGAAGAATACTCAATAAATTAAAACAGTTATGACGATGACAACGTCTTTGTAAAATGAAAACAATACGAACTTATGGATAGGTCCTAATTTCTTTTTATTTTATTATTTATGTATATGCAAGACCAAAATATGCCACTCAAAACTAAATTAAATCATTGAAAATTTTTTGCGCACTTGGCACACATTTTTTGTGTTTCTTTTTTTTTGTTTTAATTTAAATATTTTTTGCGCTACACATTTCTTTTTGATGATAATTTAAAAATAAAATCAGAGAAGACAGTCTGTCGAGTACATATTTATACTAGAAATACAGTTTATCTTTTTTTTAAATTAAAAACATCAACATATTAAAAGAAAATAATCTTATTTATAGGATTAAGAATTTGTTTTGCTTTAGAAATCACCTGTTTGTTTTTAAACAAAAATTAATATGCGTCGTACTATGGCAAAGTGTTATTCATTTCGTTTTTTCAAAAGTATAGGACTGGAATTCGACATCTGTCAAACTAACAACTTTTTTTCAGTTGAAAGTCTGACATTCACGAAAATGAATCGCTTAAGTATCACACAACGCATACAAATTATCAAAACAAACTACAAAAAATGGTGATTCTCCAACAGCCACATATCGTGCTTCAAGGGGAGATTTTGGTTAACATAATAGTCCAACTACGCAAGCAATTGGCAATTGTGAAGAAATTTGAACTGGAGCGGTTATAAATATTGTAAGGCCTGTGCATAATCGTTTCGCTCGTTCCGTTGAAAATATCGCTGCTGTCTGGCCGGGGATCGAACTTGGGACATCTGGTTTGCTAGGCGGATTTTAGATTTATGGTTACCCTGTGTTTACACAGGTGGTCTACTACGACGTTGGGCGTCATAGTAGACCACCTCAGAAGTAAAAAAGCTTTTGGATCGTGTAGCTCTTTCAGGTATTATTTAATATGATTGATTTTGGAATGAGCTTGAAGAAACGAAGAAAAAGCATGCTTACTTTACTATAATAACAGTTATGGGTTTAAGTTATTTCATTTAAAAAATAAAAAAAAAATAAATTTTCTCTTCGATTTATTTTAATTTTTGACCCATTGTGCATTCGATATTAAACCCATAATTTTTCAAAAAACATTGACATAAAACCAACAGTCTAGGGAAAAAAACAGTGAAACCATTTTTAAATATATTAAACCGCTTAATGTTGAGAAATTTCCAAAGTCAAATATTTTTAGCTTATCGAAAAAAGTGCATTTTTTTCTCAAAAAGATGGTATGAACTATTTATTAAAAGTTATTGTTTTATTATATATTCGTAGTCCCAGTATAATTTTAAATTAAAATTTAAGTCTGTGCAACATTTCTTTTAGATACAGTTTTCAAAAATTGTTGTGTCGGGAGCAAACACTTCACTATTTCACTAATTAATTTTTCACACACTATATAGATAAGCCTGTTGCTGTAAAATACTCTTCTTTTTATTAAAACAAAACATTACAATTTTAAGTCAACCAATTTAAATTTTAATTTAAAAATTATTCTATATTTATGTATGATTGTAAAAAAAGTCTCAAATAAACTACAATTACAATTCTTTTAGATACAGCATTGAACGAAATTTGTCTAATTTTTAAGAAAATTTTTGTGTTTTCGAACATATAACAAAAAACTCAAGCCGATTATGCAACTTTCTGAAATACAGTTATATAGTCCCATATATTCTCTTCGGATTTCAAAAATAAAAAGTAGCGCAAATTCATAAACGAATCCAGAAAATAGAATTTTATTAAAAATGACAAATTTTTATACTACATAATTTTAATTGCAAAAAGGGTCAATTTGGTTTCCTTTTTTAAAATTTTTAAAATTGTTTTACATTAACAATAAAATAAACTTTATAACTGCAAAAAATTATTAATGTACCTTGTACAGTTTTTCAGAAATTTAGAGTTTAGAAGATACACATTTATTACATTTTTTTTTTTTTTGTTTCAAACCACTATGCGTCATTAGAACTGTGAGGTCTTATCACGTCAGTCCTAGAGGGTTAAAGTGGCATATAATCATTATGCCTAGTTTTACATTTTTTTTAAATAAAAATCCATTTTTGACTCCTTCATTCTCCAAAGATTTCTTTTTAATCCAGCTTATAGGAACCAAACAATTTTTAAGGGAAATGAAGAATATTAAATTGTTAAAGTGTTATGAAATAATTAGTGGAATGTGCATGAAATAACGATTTAAATATCAAAAATTCCAGTCTATACATTATGTATACCTATTGTTATTGATATTATCACAGACACCATTTGCTGCCGCACAAGACATGATAACGATTTTAAAAATATTAATGTATTAAAAAAGCTTAACTTTTCGTAATTGTTAGATTTAAAAAAATCTTAACTTCTAAATCACTTTAAAAAATTAAATAACAATAATAAATTTTGTTTCAAAAAAAAAAAAAAAAAAAAAAAATATGGAAATAAAAATATCACAGTTTGTTGCAATTAATATAATTCAATGGGAAAATCTTCACAGTTTCACTTTTGTTTCAATTTTAAATTAAATTCAAAAATTTTCTTTGATATCTTAGACATGGATTTGTTTTGTTTAAATAAGAATAATAATTCTTATTTTATATTTTAGTTAAATATGTATAGTCTAGTTATATTCTTATTTATTTTTAAGACGTTAGACAAACTGCGTCCGATTAAAGACTAAACTGAAAATGATAAAGACGATGATTTTTATAAGAAAACAACAAAAAAATTATAATGAGGCGGCGGGCAAGTGGCTAAAGGTGGCTGATGAAAAATAACGAAAAAGCTGTTGCTCGTGTTGTGGTTATGAGATGGATGATGTTGATGAACAAAAAAAGTTTTAGGCTTAAGGCTAACAATAAATAGGGAGGAAAATAAAAGAAAATTGTATACCATTTTGTAATTTTCTTTTATTTTATTTTTTTTCAAATATGTATTAGATAAACGTTTAGATGCAACACGTAGACAAGTATAATTGTATTATATTTTACTTGATATATTTTTGAATTAAGCCAGATATAATAATTTATATCAGAAATGGTAACAAGTGCTGCTTGTGTTATCTTTTTGTACCCTTCATCACACGATATTGGGTTTGTGCTGATGTTTGTAACGTTTAGAAATTTATTAGTACACAATGATAATTTCTATGCTTTCTGTCTCATAGGACTGACTTACCGGAATTGAGATTTTGGCCCTTCACAGCCTTAATTTATATTGTATTTCAGTGAAGTTTAGAAATAATATTACTCATAGTAGAAATAAATTTTGTTGAAATCGGCCCATATTTGACCAAACCTCCCATATAAACTCAATTCTAAAAAGTCGCCGAAAATCAAAAAAAAAAAATAAATTTTAACATATTTTTTCTTATAAAATTATAAATAACTTTTCGAGAATTTAGTTTTTATAAGATTTTTTGGCTATCCTCTACTTATACCGAAATTTTCGAAAATGTAGGGGCTATCCTCTACTTATACCGAAATTTTCGCGATTCACTAACTTTTAAAACTTTCAAAAGGTTCTACCATTAACAACACATTTTGATGTTTGCACTAACCACTATGTGATTCACTAACTTAGTTTAAGCCACGGTAAAGTTATGTGGCAACTTTGTCAAAATAAGAGAAAAACACAAAGAAGAATAAAAAAAAACAAGCCAAAAACTATTTTTGTTGTAAATTTTAAGAACAACTTGAGTAAAATATTAAAAATAATTATTATTTTAAATACATTTTTATTTATTTTGATGATATATGAATACTACTGAATGAATACATACTACTATCAAAAGAAGCCGGACGTCTGCTGAGCAGCCAAGTCATATAGTTGAATTATATTTGTTGTTATATTCTTATATCATATTTTTTTTAATTATAATTTTCGATTTATATAAAGAAACAATTTTTTAATACACTTTTCTAAATCACTTTTCTTAACCACTTTTCTTTAACATTAAACAGCATCAAAAATGTTGGCGTTAATAAACAACAATTTATTTGTTTATTAATAACAGCTGATTGAAACAGCTGACTTTAAACGTCAACAGAAATCGTTAAAGTGTTAGTGAATAGCAGTGTGGTTAATTTAGTTGTTTAATAATTTTTTTTTAAAGAAACAATTGTGGTTAAAAAAGCGTAGTGAATCGCACTACAGAGGTCGTTATTTCTGATAGAACTAGCTGGGATAATTGTCAATCGCTTTTTAAGGGGAACTCGATCTTCACAGACAGCTCTAAAATGGAAATCGTCACTGGTGCTGGTATTTTCTTAAAGGAATAGAATGTTAGGAAATCTTGCTGGCTAAGAGATGAGTGTAGTGTATTTCAGGCTGAAATCTTTGCCATTCTGAAAGCCAGTGAGCTCATTTCTTACAACATTCCTAAAGATAGCGAGTTGACAATCCAAGTTGACAGCCAGGATGCTCTAAAAGCCCTAAAGAATGTACTATCACATTGAAACTAGTCAAGTCGTGTAGATTATCTATCATCAGTTTATTAGCTGTCATTATCCTACGCTTCAAAACCAAAGACTTAAATTTCTAGGTAATAGATTCCATGAGGAACTGGGCGACATACAGCAGTGCGAACTGACTGACGTTCTAGGTTTTATATTGGAACTCAGAGATCTTGGATAGGGTAGCGCTTATAGATGCCACTTCTCTTCTTTACGACTCCCTTATTCTATCTCTAACACTATTTATATTCTTCACCCTTCACTCTTCTTTCTCTTTCCGCTATCGTTCTATACTTTCAGAAAGGATCACAATGGACCCAAAGGTCTCCGAGTCTCTCTCCCCTGACATTACCTTTTCAACCTAACCTAATGGTTGCCTTCACTAAAATTTGTTGGTTTTTACTTATTACAATAATAAATAATTGTAATAAATTGGAATCATAGTGCACTTTTCAGAAATGTTATTATATTATTATAATTGTTGAAAAATAAAAGTATAGCCAACAATTACTTCTTAAATATCATGTATTAAGTGCAGTATTGATTTCTGTATTTTTAAGAAAATTTTAAAAAGAAATTTGTTAGACTATTCATGTAATAAGATAAATGCTAATACACACTATGTTAAATACAAAAAAAATGGTAGCTAATTGTGTTTTTTTTTTTTAACAAAGAAAACCTAAATAGGCTTATTTTTCATTTGTAGAATACAAAATTTTAGTACCAACATACTAAAATAATCAAATTTTTGTAAAGAAAATTAGCGAACTATTGCAATAAATTTAAATATTATATATGTAATATGTAAATTGGGCCTCAGTATTTGGCTGTGAAATGATCAGAAATGTATGAATCTTAATTGTTATAATATACTATGAATTAAATAAAAGTTCTTCCCATTAAAACAACTAGTATATTAAAAAGAATTATAAATTTACTAGAAATCATAACAGTATAATAAATAAATGAAAATAAGGTAAAATATGTGTAATTGTTCTAAAGATTTGTTTTCTTGTTTTTCAAAATGCGCATTTTATTTACCTAAATATTTTACAAACAACTATTGCATGAGTTGAATTTCTTAATAAATGGGAATATAAAATTTACATACTATTTACTGACATTCATATATAAATGTATACAGTTATGTGAAAAATAATAAGGACACAGAAACTCTAAACTTATATTGTTATTCAAATTGTAGGCAAAATTCATTATTATTTGAAAATGTTTATTTTTTATTAAATTGTAAAGAAAATGCTTATATGTAAAACAATTTTTGATATTTTTAAAATAAATTTCTATACATATTTGGTCATTTTAGACGTATTGGTGTAATTTGACATGTAAAAAATAATGACACTTCATAAAATCGTCGGTTTAATATGTAAACCTGCTAAGTCCACTTTAAAAGTGGCAGAGAAAGATTCACCCCGTCGACCAGTATGTAAGTTTTACTTAATTTGAGTCTTGAAGTGTGAAAAGGTTCAATAAGAAAAACTGCTAAATCCACTAATTGAAAATGTTTGTAAGAAATACTGTTATGTCCGGTACAACGTACTATATTTTTGTTTTTGAAATATGCAAAAATATAATTTTGAAATATATGTAGTAAGTTTTTTGTCCCTCCCGTAAAATTTACGATATCTTAAAAATATGACTAACTCATATACAAATTGGATGAATTGAAGACTTTTTGTAATTTTCGTAAATATCTCGATCATTAGCGAAACTCATGAAAATGAGGAATTTGGATGTTAGCAAAGTCAGTTAGTGACGCTTTGTTAAAGAATCTCGAAAATTGTTGCGACGACACTATTATTTTTATAAACTTTGTTTGAAATAAATGTAACCGAATTGGGAATATTTTCGAAACAGAAATAAATTCTTATATTAAACAATTTTTTGGATAAAAAATATTTATAAAAATAATTAATATCTAAAATGTTTTCGATACCAAAATTTTTTTTATAGAAAAATTTTTGATAAAAATATTTTTCTTTGGTAAATTTTTCGATAACAATTATTTTTTATAGAAAAAAAATTTCAAAAAAATATATTTCTATCGAAAAATGTTCTCAAAAAAAATTTTCGAACTGTTTGATAAAAAATTTCAAATGAAAAAATTTTGATAAATAATTTTTTTTAGAAATAAATTTTTTTTTAGAAAAACTTTTGATAAAAAAAATTTTTGATAAAAAAAAAAATTTATAGAAAAATTTTTGATAAAAAAAAATTTATAGAAAAATTTTAGATAAAAAAAATTTTATAGAAAAATTTTTGATAAAAAAACATGTTATCGAAAAATTTTTGATAAAAAATTTTTTTTAACGAAAAATTTTTGATATTAAAATTTTTATAGAAAAATTTTTGATAAAAAAATTTTTTTTATAGAAAAACTTTTGATAAAAATTTTTGATAAAAAAATTTTTTATAGAAAAATTTTTAATAAAAAAAAAATTTTATAGAAAAATTTTTGATAAAAAATTTTTATAGAACAATTTTTGATAAAAAATTTTTTCTAGAAAAATTTTTGATAAAAAAATTTTTTATAGAAAAATTTTTGATAAAAAAAATTTTTATAGAAAAATTTTTGATAAAAAAAAAATTTATAGAAAAATTGTTGATAAAAAATTTCTATAGAAAAATTTTTGATAAAAAAAATTTTATAGAAAAATTTTTGATAAAAAAAATTTTATAGAAAACTTTTTGATAAAAAAAATTTTATAGAAAACTTTTTGATAAAAAAAAATTTTGATAAAAAAATTTTATAGAAAAATTTTTGATAACAAATTTTTTATAGAAAAATTTTTGATAAAAAAAAATGTACATATATAGAAAAATTTTTGATAAAAAAAATGTATATAGAAAAATTTTTGATAAAAAATTTTTAATAGAAACATTTTTGATAAAAAAATTTTTGATAAAAAAAATTTATATAGAAAAATTTTTGATAAAAAAAATTTATATAGAAAAATTTTTGATAAAAAAAATGTATATAGAAAAATTTTTGATAAAAAAATTTTTGCTAGAAAGATTTTTTCATAGAAAAATTTTTGATAAAAAATTTTTTTATAGAAAAATTTTTGATACAAATTATTATACAAAAATTTTTGATAAAAAATTTTTTTATAGAAAATTTTTTGATAGAAAATTTTTTGATAAAAAAATTTTTTTTAGAAAAATTTTTGATAGAAACATTTCTGATAAAAAAAAAATTTTGTAGAAAAATTTTTGATAAAAAAATTTCTATAGAATTTTTTTTTTTATAGAAAAATTTTTGATAATAAAAATAATTATACAAAAATTTTTGATAGTAAAATTTATTATACAAAAATTTTTGATAAAAAATTTTTATAGAAACATTTTTGATAAAAAAATTTTTTATAGAAACATTTTTGATAAGAAAAATTTTTGATAGAAAATTTTTGATAGAAAATTTTTGATAAAAAAAATTTTTATGGAAAAATTTTTGATAAAAAAAAATTTTATGTAAAAATTTTTGATAAAAATATAAAAAAAAAAATGGAGTAGAAAACTTTTTCTTTTCAAAACATCAGAACTACACATTGAAAAAATGCATATTTCAGTTAAAAGCGCCGAACTTTGTTTTTCATGCATTAAAACATCTCAATCCCACCGATTCTTTAAAATCGGTTATAATGGAAGATTTGCACAAAATTTCCCCCAAAAATAATAAGAAAGCTAGAGGAATCGATGCCTAAAAGGCTACAGAAGTTGAAATGAAATTTCATTAGCATTATTTTTTTAAAAAATCTATTACAGTTTTTGAATTAAATTTAAAATATAAATAGTATTGCTTCTTAAGTTCAACTAATCGGTAATGGAAAAAGCTATAAAAAAATATGAGACATTTTAATACATACAGTCCGGACATGCGCTAGTACGGACACTCCAATAGCTCCGGCAATTTAAAATGTTTACCCCTACTATTTTGATATATTATTTTTTCTGATAAAAATTTCGACAAAACTAAAAATATTCCCATATTTTCCATATCAATGGGTTAAAAAACATTGACTTTAATGTGCGTTCTAAAAACGTTGTCCGATTTGGTACAAAATTTTTAAAACTGCACCTTAACACCTACTGTCAAAATATTCCGGCCGGCACATTTTAAAATTATTGACTGTGACAATAATGTACATAATTCTAAACAACCTAAAACTGTCCGGATTGGCGAAGTTGCACTGTCTTAAAATATGAAAAAAGCAAAATAGGCAGATATGATGAAATATGACGCACAAAATTGAAATATTTTATTTTTGTTACTATTCACGTGTTGTCAAATAAATAAAGAAGAAATTATTAATAAACAAAAAATAACAACGGAATGTATAATGAATCACTAATACATACTTTCAAGGTGAAATTATATTTACATTAAATTAGTTAGGCGTAATGGTAAAAAGAGAAGTTAGTAAAAGTTTTTATATTTTGTTGTATTTACTATAACAAATTGGTTTAATAAAAAAGTTTATTTCACATTTAATGTGACGATATGTAGAAATTTTGATCGCGTGATTTTTAGCTTAATTTGCTAAATTGTTTTCTCTTTGAGCGAAAAATAAGAAAATTGAAATAATAAAAATTCGATCAAGACCAATTTATTCTAATAATAGTAAATAAAATATATATCAGCAGAAGCAAAACAACTATTTATTAATTTATTTTGTGTACAAAAATGTATTTACTTTTCCTATCAACATTTAAATTAATTTTGCTATAAATAAATTAATAGCTTTAATTGTAAACAATCACAATATGCTCTCATTTTTAATATTTAGCTGACGCGGCGTTTTTATAATTTTTTTATATTGTAAAATATTTTACTATTTCTAGACGTACTTGAACTTTTGGTTGTAAATTTATAACAAAATTGAAATGACATAAAAAAGTTTTCTATTTTAGTATTTAATAAATTTATTTAAATTACACAATATTAGAAAAAATCAATTAAGAAAAAACTATAGTCGATTGAGACCGACCATATGATAACCTTCATCGCTGAGGTCAAATGCCTTTGACATATTTGCTTAATTTTGTCATCACACAAAAATGTTCCTAGTCGTATATATTTAAGTCATTTCCGTCATTGGACCTTATATGGGAACCTAGGGCCAAATGAGGACCTGGAAATTTAGCAATTTATTGCAGTTTGTACAAACTTAAAATTTTAGTTATCTTTAAATTTACAAGCATTTTGAGATATTCGTCGAATTTAGTGACTTTTAACAGAAGTTTTGTGTAGGAGCTATGGTCATATATAGAACGATTTCAGCAAACAGTGATTTCTGTTTATATAAGCAGTATTGTTTTAAATTTCATAAAAATATATTAAATTTTGTGGCAAAAAACTCAGTTTCGGGAAGTCAGAACTATGTCAGGCACCAGAAATAATGGACCGAGAATTCTGAGTTTAATAGCAATGATCCTACTTCCTACAGTCTGTAACTTTTACAGTTTTTCAGAAATTTTTTGTCAAATTGCGTATAAAATACACTTTTTAGTTTTTTTACTTCATGCCCAGAAGTTTTGCCTATATAGAAAATTGATATTTTATTGACACCAATCTTTATTTCTATATGTATTTATTACCCCTTAAAATAGAAAATATCCCTATACTGTTTCAAATTCTGCTTTGAAATTTTCTACCTTAATATTAAAAAATTATGATATTAGCTGTGTTTTTTTCGAAGAACTTCCAGTACAAAATTAAGTAGATATAAATTTCATAAGTAGTTATATTTATTGCTACTAAAAATTTAAGCAGGGTTAAAAATGCTGCATAGCTTAAAATTTAAATTTTTTTTCTATTTGCAACACTAAAAAATGTCTTAAAATAAAAAATATTTAATCATGTGAAACATAGAAGAATATATAGAAGGTCGTCAGCTGATCCACTAAAATTTAGTATTCTACTAAATCACACGTACACGAAATGAAAGCTTTTTTGACAAACAGAAAAGCTTTTTGTACTCAAAATTTTGTTTGAAAAATTACGCGTTATTTTGAATGAAACGCACTGTTCTAAATTGCACACATAAAATGTTATTTTTTTTTAATATTTTAACATTATTTTGATGTCGAAACACTTTTTATTTTTTACAAACTGAAAATTTTTTATTTTGTTTTCTTTCGACATTCTTTTTTTGTTTTTGCTTAATTTGTATTGAACAAGTAGGGCTGCAATTTTTGGTATTAAAAAAAATAATGAAATTTAGAATAAAAAATTGTTTATAGATTTTAATTATCCTAAAATCAAGTAAAACTCATTCTATACCTAAAAATATGGATTTCTCAAGAAAATTTCTTAAAATTACGGAGAAAATCTTGAAGAAAATTTTCGTCCCATCATATCATACTTTTTTGTGCAACTGTTTGTATTCATTAAGAAAATTAAAAGCTCTTTTTAGGCTTACCAATACACTATTACTGATCCGTACTATTGACAGGTCCCAGGTGTACTTTGACGTTTCGTTGACTTTCTAGGTATTTATTTATTCTATGATGTGAAATTATTTTTTTGAATTTTTTTTTTCAACAAAAATGAAATATGAAACAATTTCGTTAAAATTTTGACACAAATGAGTAAAACTCAATTAAACATGATAAGGTTATGCTAAAAATGGTCTTTTTATGCCAATAGAGCTACTTTAAGCCCATTATTTCATTTTATGTCGCTACCCTCATTACAAATAAAAAATACTAATTTTAGAGGAAGATGAAATTTCGGTAGATTGCATATTATTTATACTGTATGGCACATATTAGCTTAGGGTATAAATCTGGATCTTTGAGAATGAATAAGATCATTTTTAAAATCATCATGGATCCAAAATCTAAAAAAAAAATTTTATACACAAAACATTTTTTAATTTTAAATTATTTTATTATTTGACATAAAATAAGCAAAATATATAGTGTTACCAAGTTTAGAAAGATAAGTAGCAATACCATTTTATCCGAAATCTTTATAGATATAGATATACACTTCGAAAAAAACACAACTATTATTTCAAAGACAATTAACTAACATTTTTTCTCGAAAGAAAACAGTTTGAAATATTGTTATCTTTTAATTCCAAAAACGCAAAAATATATTCTTTTCTTAGATTATTAGTTTTTATTTTTATAATCATAATAATATATACATACAAATGTAGATGTTAATCAGAAAGAAAAATAAAAAGTTATTGTATGTATTGTTTTAATTGTTTGAATGAAACAAAAAGATAAGATATAAATAAAAATTATACGCCCATAAAAATAAAAAAAAGATCTGTACCTCTATAAAATATACAAGGTGTTACAATTAGTATTTTTCCATAATAAAATCTTATTAAAGAAACTTCTATAATGTTCGCGTTTATTACTCTGAATTATAAAGTTCCATAACACAGTGCAACAGGAAAAATCAGCCTCAACAATTGCAATGGCAAACAAAAGTAGACTATTAAATAAACAAAACTGCCAAAGGGTTTTGAATAGTTAGCTCGAATTTCAATTTTATGGCCTCTTGAAGTTAATAATTTTTTAATAAAAAAATATTAATATTACAGTCCGTTTAAGCTTTTAATTTTTTTTTTTTTAATTTTAAGATTAAAAAAAAAATATATTTTATATTAAATTAAATTAACTAAAGTCATACTTTTTTACAAAAAGTCTATTATTTTCCGATTGCCCCGTGGGCCTAATTTTTTGGTTTTTATATTTTGATGTCTACACTATAATCCATATTTGGGAGAAGGATGAAGAAAATGTAAGATATGCTTTTTAAGATATCCTGTTGTTCTCCAATACATGATTAAATTTTTGTATAAAAAAAACATAAAACTAATGGACATACGCTGAAATATGAGCCTAGTTTCATAAAAATCCGATAACCGTATCAAAAGTTTTAGCCATAGAAAATGGGTATGTTTTAAACAAAATCTTGAAAAAATATATAAACTTTGGACCGCCATAAAATCTTAACCAAAGCGAAATTAAATTGGTTGAAGAACTCCAAAAATTGTATGAGCTAGGAGAATGTGTATACAAAATCTTTCTTTCGTTAGAAGAATTTTGATTTCACCCTTTTCTAAAAGCCAATTTTAATTTTAATTTTCAATCATTATCATTAAGTTTTACTCTTAATGAAAAAAATGTTCAGAAATGGCCCAACTTCAAGAGGCCATAAATGAAATTCGAGCTAACTTTTCAAAAACCCTTTAGCAGTTCTGTTTACTAAATAGTAAAATGAAAGTTTTCCATTAGAATTGTTGAGGCTGATGGAGATGACTCGTAATTTGTTGCATAGTGTAATAGACAAGTATATTGACAATAACAATAGTCTCAAGGCAGTCGGTTATTCATACCGAAACGACTTGGAAATCTTAGTATTTCGAACAACTACTGCCGATTTCTTATATAGGACATAATGAAGACTCAATAGGTATAAGTAAAATATAATTTTAAGAAATCTCTTATTAAATATCATCTAATCGCATTTTTTTTTAAGTGGAATTGGAAGTCACAAATTCCGATCGGAATTAAAACAAGGAATAATTTAATGTTTTAAAGATTCTCAAAAATGTTCTTAAACATTATAAAACATGATTTTTTTTCAAAAGAAACCAGTAATTCTATCTTTGTTTCAACAAATAACACAGATTAATTGAACAAAGAATTTAACTATCGAATAAAAAAAGAAAAACATACAAATTCAATTTCACTTTTTAAATGAAAATTGGTTTCATTCCAACAAAAATTCTTTTAGTTTTTCTATAGAAGCAAATATGGAATTTTTTCACTTGCGAACGCAGTTGAGTTCTGTGATATGGCTGATAGCATATGTATATCAAAACTCAAACGATTATGAAGAAAACAGTGAATCTAATCTAATGAAAGGCAGTGTATTGACAAACTTCAAAAACTACTTTAAATATACAAATATGTAGATTGTTTTATTTATTATATCTTAAGTATCAAGTGTGATAATGCTATTAGAATTTTCAAAGCAATGTAATAAGTATAAAAAATAAAGTGATTGTTTCAGTGGAAATTTCCACGACTTCTAACGAAGTGAAGCTGTTTATATACAAATATATCAACATACATTGCATGTATGAACACACATACATATGTATATAGATAAATGATGATAATGGGGACAGCATCTATTAATCGTCAGCTAAAATGAAAAAGTACCTAACAAAAATGTCTATACTAAATTTTTAAATATAGATAATGGAAGCAGTAAAAGAAATTTTAAATGTTTATTTATCGTGAGTTTGATCTACTAAATTCAAATTTTAATTTTTTTTTAGCTCTTTTAATTTAGTCTTAAAATTATCAGTTTTTTCTCACAATCTAGTCCAACTATAAGTTAAATCTCAATGCTTTTTATTTATATCTTCCATCTGCCCTACAACATTTCTTCTATTTGTTTAAATTTCTTCATCTTATCAGTTATTTGTTTAGAACTTTCTGAAGTTATTGTAATCATGACTAAAGATTTTTCTAGAAGTAAATTTTTAAATAAACAGCAACTTCCTCCTCCAAGTATTATCTTACATTCGAAGAGACATGTTAAACAACAATTACGACTGCTGACTGCATTATGATATTTGCAGGGTAAGCAATAGAGATAAAATAAAGTACAAACGAGTACAAATAAACAAAAATAATTTTCAAATTATAAAAAAGATATAATAATAAAAGAAATAGATAATAAAAGAAATAAGTATGTATACATACAGTGCCGGGGAATAAATGTAAGACTAAATTAACTGCTACAAAATAGTATGGTTAAATGTCAAAATTCGATTCAGGGAACATATTAGACAAATGCTCGTCGTAAAGTCCAATAATTGGGGATAAACTATTAGAATTTACAAAATACCTAGAAGTCCATAAAAACTTTACAACCACTAAAGGACACGTGTGGATATTGAAATAGGATAATACTTCACACGCATTAGTGGACAACTCTCCTCAAGTATAAGTGACATAGAACTCTATCCAAGAATGTGTGGCAGAAGGAAAATCTAAATCTTCCGCTAACCGAACAGTAAGTAATATACTCTAGACTCTGGGGAGACATTCCTAATGAGAAATTTGGCTGCAAAAATTTCTCTGGCTGCAATGACAGAACTGTCTGCAAACTTTGGGATGAAAGAAAAAAGAGAAGGAACTAAAACACTCCCGAAAAACTAAGGACTGGAAGAAGTTCGAACGAATTTACAGCAATACCAAGGATATCTTAAAAAGGTCAGGTTGCTAAACCTCTTCTGGTTATCGTGTTGCTTCCTAAAAGGAAAGTTCAAAGAAATACAAATTGGTCGATGGTGAAACGGCACATACTTCTGGCGATCATAACTATCCTTATGGAAAGGTCAAGACGATCTAAGGAGCTAGTTTAGGCTTCTCTATTGGGCCTAGGATGCAGAACGTCGGATAGGGATAAAGATTGACGATGGCGGAAATACGAAATCTTAGGATTTTATTAAAGAGTTAAATGAGGACTGCAGCACCACTGTATGTCTACCAAACTTGAGGCTGTAGCAGCCTATGAGTTTCCATTTGGGAAAAAAATTTATCAGCAAGTAAGCATTGTTATAATAATGGTTAATCTAATGTTTTTTTCAATTGACATTTGAAAAAAAATAATTTAAAACATATTAAAGTACATAATAGAAAATTCTATATCTTAAATTTAGGGCATCTTTCTAAATTTTGTAGACAAGAGTTACAGATTTCTGGCAACACTTATGACATACAAAATACTCATTTAAGGTTATGTTACCAATCAGGGATGGAAAATGGCTTTCGTGATTTTGTATTATATATGAAAACAAAATGTACTTTTTAGATGTACTTCATGATGGTAACATTTTTTATACAGAAATACAACAAATTATTCGTTAAGCTATCAAATTCGAAGCTATAAAAGTGATCTTATTTTGTCGCTTTTGATCCGAAAATCAATTAAAATTTAACAACTGAAGTTCATAATAAAGTTCCTATTAAATTAAAAAAAAACATGTATTTCGATTAATGAAAATTGGTTCTTATATCTTCTAATTGAAAAAATCGTGTAATGAAAATTGTCTTATACCCTCTTTTACAACAGAAATTAATTTAAATTATAGAAAACTTCATAATTAAACAGTAACAATTAAGAAAGTGCTATAGTCAGTCAAGGCCGACCATACGATACCCTTCACCACTAAGGTAAAAGGTATTATTTTTTCTGTATAAAGACAAATATTTGCTAAATTTTGCCATCATACAAACATTTTCTTAAAACTTATATATTTAAGCGTCATTTGGACTTATATGAGAGCTAGGGTCAAATGTGGACCGATTACCTCGAAATTTGGCAAATTGATTAGTTGTTACAAAAATTATGTGTGCAAAAAATAAACTTGAAATTCTCAATATCTTTAGATTTGAGAGCGTTTAAGTGATTTTTGTCTCATTTAGTGCGTTTTTAAAGAATAGTTTGTATGGGAGATGTGGTCAAATGTGGGCCGATTTCAAAAGAATTTGGTAGTGATTTTAGTTCACATAGGCAGTATTTGTTTTAAATTTCCTGAAAAAATATTGATATTTGTGGCCAATATATCAATTCCGGTAAGTGGAACCTATGGTAGGTGCCATAAATTATGGACCGATTTTGACGAATTTCAATAGCCATTATCAAAAAAATAATATGTGCCAAATTTCATCAAATTATCTTTAGAATTGCGAGCTGTAGTTTGATTTCAAGGTTTACATGGGGGTCCAGCCAGCCAGCCAGCCAGCCGTCCAGCCAGCCAGACGGACGGACGGACATCGCTAAATCGACTCAGTTAGTGATTCTTAGCCTATTGGTATACTAAAAGGTGGGAAAGACATATTTCTATGCGTTCCATACATCAGCACAAACTTATAATACCCTTTCCACCTATGGTGGTGAAGGATATAAAAGGTCGCGGTATTACCACGGTAACAATCAGGTTAAAAATGTTTCAAAAAAGTTCAATTTTACCACGTTTGCCATCCCTGTTACCAACTATACTGTTATTATTTGTAATTCCATTATTTACAATAAAATTCTATAAAATTTTTACGTTTATTACACATTATAAATCTTTACAATATTTTAAATAAAGCAATATTATTAAGAAATATACTTTTAATAAACAAATAATAAAAACTAATAGAAACTTATTTCGATAACAAAAATCTGATAAGACAAAAATAAAAACAAAGAGTGAGAGAGTGAGAAATAATATAAAAATAAATGACTCAAATGAGAGAAACTTTCCAACTTAACGAAACCTTCGTTAATGACGAAATTTATAGAAAAAAACATTAAAATGGCTGAAAAGCAAAAAAAAAAATTTAATATTTATAGCAAAAATTATAAATTTTAAAACAAAGAATCAGAAAGTAAACAAAAAAAAATTAAATTTCAAACAAAAATCATTGTACATTTATACGTAAATATCTTTATTTAATGTTATTTTAAAGAAATTTAATTTTTTTTCACTTACGATCTTTGGCAATCGAAAATACCAAGTGGAACAATCAAGGTGGGGGGCATGGGCACGGAGTGTTCGTGTTTCTTACGGAATTAATAAGAGGTCATGTATTGTGTTTTACCATTTTCAAAATTAATCTAATATTGCAGGAACAAGGTTAATAGGAATATATGTATGTATGTATAAATTATAAATATATTTTTTTTGTTTAAAAATACTTGTACTACCACCACCAGATGATGATTAGTCCTAAAACTAATTTCGTTTTAAAATTGTTGAAGGTTTGTTTTATTTTTACTTATCACCATTTTCTTACAAACCATTTACAATAAAAACTACTATATTCAACCATTACAACAAAAAAAAATTGCCATCTTTTTTTTCTTACAAAAACGGGTTTATTTCCCGTTGTTAATTTTCTTTGCATTTTTTTATCAATCAACTTCACTGCAAAATCGATTTTTCACTTGTACATTTTTTTCCATCATTAACCACCACTAAAAATTTTACTTACAGTTTATTATTCATATTTGATGGCATTTTTATTCTTAATGGTTGCAATTTAAAACACACTGAAATCAGAAACAATAACGTTTAACTAAAAAAGATTTTTTTTACTGTTTGGAACTTTTTGTTAATAAACTTGGTTAAGTTTCTTTTTTGTTTTTCAACACTTTAAAATGAAGAGTCTTTTTTCTCAAATATTTGCGTTAGCTTCAATGCTCACTAGGTAACTGACAAATTTTCACTCAATAATCATCGAATTTATGGGAAATTTTCGAGGCAAAATTATTGTTTTCGTTAAATTTTATTGTTGTCTTTTTCTATTGGAAACACTGCTTTTACACTCTGCAAGTCAGTTGACAGCAACATCATTAATATACCACATCTACATAACACTTGGTCTCCACGAGAAATAAAATTGATTTAAACGATATGAAAAGCAATAAAGCCAAATGTTTTTGTAAGTTTGTTTATTGGTTTATTTGTTCCTTTAGGAATTATTTACGTCTAAACGGCTAAACTATTTTAGTACAATTTTGTATGTAGATAAAAAGAAAGACCCCTCACACCTTACTTAATAGGATCGGTGCATGGAAACTTTGTCCCCTTACAAATGAAATAATTACAAGCGTTTATCCTTATAACTTTTAAAGTAAAAATCTTCTTTATGAATCTATTATTAATAAAAAAAAGAGTGTGTTAGATAAAAATAGGAGCAGGGAGTATTCTATCCCCTACAAAACAAAACATATTAAAACTTTAATTTCAAAGATTTAGAAGTTGATTTATTGAATTTAATAAAATCAACATTCTAAAGAGTTTGGAAAGAAAGAAAAACAAGCAGGATCAGGGCAAGTCCTTCATCCCGTTCTAAAATTAATATTTAGGGCTGATCACATATCGTCGCGTTTCTTCTCAAACCACGTAAGTACAATAGTCTCGTTTTTCAGGAAACGAAAAAAACTAAATAAGTTTTTACATAAGAGTTTTAAGAAAAACTTTTTCCATAAAATGTGGTTTTACGATTCTCTAAAAGGTGTAGAAATATATTTTGAAAAAATTGGATACTTACAAGTAACGGTAGTCGAATTTGTCGCTTACGTGTTTTGGGAAGAAAAATTTTTTTCAAATTGAAAAATTAAGAACCACATTTTATAAGATAAATTAAGACTTACTTTTTATTTAGTTAAAAAATATATATATTGCTAAAACCTTAGAGGAAATTATATACAAAGAAACTTATTATTATACATTATTATTATTTATTTCATTCTTAAGCTCACAAATAATATAATAACGAAAAACAAAATAAGGAAACATTTCATTTGAAAAAACTATATTTTTTTTATTTATATTTTTTTTATTTATATTTTTATTATTATTATTATTATTATTTTTATTATTATTATTAATTTATTTATTTTATTTTTTATTGTTAATGGCAAGTTGTTCAAAAAAGGGCCAATTGCTTTCCGGCATTAGTTTTTTTAAACTTATTAGATCATCATATTTTTGTTTTTTAATGCCAATGGAACTTTTGTAAATTGGAGACAAATTTATACCGAGATCAAAATAATTTTTCTTATGGGGAGATAAAAGGAACTCATCTTCAAATTTTAATTTGTAGAACATGCCATGTTCATTATATTTTAAACACTTTATATCTGTGACTTGCGGATCACCCGCTTTTATTCCAGGTCTTATAGATTGATAAAATTTAATTTTTTTAAAATCTTTGAAAAAACTGTGTTCGAGATAGTGGACCTTGTAAGGAGATGGATTATCTCTGGCATTTTCGATTAGATGAACGAAATCTTTTGGAACAAAAAGTTCTTTTCGATTAGAGAGTGGACCGAATCGCACTCCATTTGTGTATGGCCTACACAAAGAAACTTTTGAAAAATTTCTGTATGGTTTTTTAAGGCGATCAGCTGCAAGGTATTAGCTAAAGTGGTATTTCTATTTTGAGTGGCGCAGCCATCGCTATATAAGACAGTAGGTAAAGAAAAATTTACGTATTTTTGAAAAAAATCATATATGCATGAAGAAAATATATTTGAGTCCATAGCACCTTCACCTTCATGCCACACATAACAATGCACGTCCAAGTTTTCGTCATTAAAAATGGTGAATTGGTGTACTGCTAGTCTTTGTTTAAAGTATATAGCTCCAGCAGGAATTTGGGGTAATAATTGGACGGCTTGGACGTCAAGCGTGAACATGTTTATTTCATTACGCTTGGCTTTTTTCTTGTCCTTAGCCTTTTCTTCGCGAGCTTGTCTTTTTTCAAGTATATGTTTTTCGTAACGATCTTTTTCAATATTGCCCTTTCTTTGAGCAAAACATACATCACATTGATCTTTTTTAGGTTTAAATAGACCAATGTTTAGTGAGTGAATAATTTTTAAAAAAGTTCCATAAGAAGCTTTTTCTTCAAAAATGTCTACATTACATAAATGGTTTTCATAAAGCCTGTAAATTTCTTTAATTGAAGTGTACATTAAATCAAAATATTGCTTATTTGTTGAAGCTCTGCAATAATGGCTTTCCATTTTGGGCAGACTCAAAATGAAGCGTTTAGCACTTTCATGCTTTTTTGAAACAGCGGTATTTTTTTCTTTTCTTTTTTCAAGAGGTATGCCATATTTGTTCACGGTAAGAACCCAATTCCTAACACTCCACTCTTTCAGGCCAAATGTGTTAAGAAACATCTTTTTGCAAACGGGAACCATTGTGCTTTCAACTTTTAGGTTGTAATATAAAGTACAAGATCGTTTTTGTGTTTTATTTTGAGTTCGACGACGCTTCACACCTTTTCGTTGGACCAAACTGCTTATTAATACTTTTCGTTGTGCCCAGGAAACTTGATTCCAAAAAGAGTAAAAAATGTGTTTTCTCTGGTGCTCAGTAATTTTGCTACAGTCTTTTCCGCAAGTTTGGCCATCACATCTTGGCTTCAATACTCTTTTTTCACGCTTGATCTTTCCACGAACCTTGCCCTCTACAGTTTTGATGCTGAAGTATGATTTTCCTTCTAACCGCAATTGCTTTTTTTTATTTTTTTCCCACACATCTGGTTTGCTTTGCCCTTTTCCTCTTTTACTTTTTCTTAAAACTCCGGACTGCTCATCTAAAGTACTATTACGAAATAATTCACCATTGACGACGATTCTGATGACGGATGGTAAGAAGATCCAGAATATTCAAAGTCGTTTTGCGTGGGAGAACTACTGGTTGGCAATATAAAGTGGCCTGTTTTTTCGTCCAAAACCAATTGATTATGGTGGTCATTATCGGTTTCAGTAACATTAACTGAGCTGGCAAACATTCCTGTAATTTCGTCTAGAATTTTCTTCTCCATAGTTACTAAATAAATAAAAAACAAAGATCAAAACTGAAAAAATTAATAAAACTTATTTTCTTACCTTGTATTAATTTCAGCCAGTTAACAAAATGATTTTTTAGATCGAATGTGAAATATAAGTGGCTTTTCTTTTTTAAATTACTTTTATCAACATCACTTTCTTTTTATTTTTTTAGTAAATTAATTTTTTTTTCGAAATTAGTTAACTATTTTTAACACGAGTTCACTATTCAATGATTATAATTTAAAAAATTTTTCTTATTTAAATAAAAGTAACGGGATAATTAGTTTAAATAATTGATAATTTTGTTGTAAGAGAAAATTTAACAATAACAAAATAAGTGATAGTTTGGAGTAAAACAAAAGTAAGTATTAAAACCAGTTTTTGATAAATTTAAAATAAGATAAATTCAATATACAGTTATTTCTTTTAAAATAAAAGAATAATTAGGGTGGATCATATCGATAAAAGACATTTGTGATATGAAACATAATTTCGAGAGTAATGTGCAGCACCAAAAATTTTTCCATTAAGTTCCAGATATTTTAATTATTTCAAAAGTAAAAGGCTAGTGGATGAGGTTCTGACATTTCTAACTTTAAATATAAAGAAATGTATGTTTTGAAAGAAAACATCATTTTATCTGGAGTTAACGAGGTTCTTAAAGTAATTAATTTAAGAACTTATTGCCAAAAAAAAAAAAAAAATGCTTTGACTGGCTTGAAACTTTCGGTATATTTTCTCCCTCTCTAGAATGAAAAACAATGTATATAAGATTTCAGAATTTCCTATTATTAGTATAAAAAAATTCAATTTTTAATGCAAATGTCATTTTGTATGGCGCTTACGAGATTTTAGAAATGGCTTTAAATTATTTTTTTTCATACAAAGTTGTCAAGATGAGATTGCAGACAGATGGCTAAGGGTAATTTAGGGTAATTTTTCCGAAGCAAATTTATCAAAACTTTGGCTCTGTGTGTGCAGTCGCCCATCCTATTAAAATTACGTGTGTGAAGAGTACCATAGATGAACTTGCAGGTTAGCAAAAGAATTCCTAAATCATGCGTAGTTAATTTTTACCGTTGATACTCGTCGCCTGGCCTCGAGAATTTTTGAAAAAAAATTGCCTTAGGGTAACTGCTTGGACCCTAGGGCAATGTCATAATTTTTAATGTTTCAATCGAGGGTTGCTAATTCTTGGAGACTAGATGACAGTTTACCGTTTAAGTGGAAATAAGCTGCGTTAGTTAAAAAAATGGTATTAAAAGTTGCTTAAATCAAAGTCACTTGCTTTTAGTTTTAATTATGATAGAACTTCAGATCCTCTTTTAAAACTTTATGAATAATCGCTCTTAGAAGTCCCAGTAAGAGTCGCGGTCAATGTTTCAGGAGTCTTTGAAGATCTACTGGGCCCTTGCCTAGATATTCATAGCCGAAGAAGTTGCGTGGCATCTCTAAACCTACGAACGAACTCAATTTACGTATTCTCCCAATATCGAACTTTGAACAAAATTGTCGGCAAACAATTAAGTAAGAATCATTACTCATAAAAAATGTCTCCACAGCGAACGCGCAATGCTCACACGACCACTGTAACATTGTGTCGATTCCAGTTAAATGACATGCACATTGATTATGCTAGATCTTGGACGATAACTTGCAATTTGACTTTAACTTTGGCCATGAGTATGGGTCTGTTCACAAATTCGTAAAGCTATTGTCGCTGATTTTTATTTTCCCCCTGTGTAAAACATTTTAATTCCTAAACCGTAACAAAAGTCATAACCCCTCCCCCAAAAGCTTTACGTAATTTGTGAACAGCCCCTATGGACTTAAATCAACATCTTATAAACCAAATCATGTGTACAATGTAATGAAATTTTATAGAAGATTTTTTTGGTTGATTCACTAGAAAACGCCTTTACATATAGGCCCCTCACGCACTAAAAACTTACCATCCCTTTATTCCATTTTAACTTCATGGGTGTTTCTTTAAAATAAATACAAACGCATAGCGATTTGTGATCAAATATTTAATTTTAGATGCAAAATATACCTGCAAAATATTGTTAAAAAATTCAAATCTGAACAAAATAAGAGCCATCACACGATCTACATTGCTCTAATGGTTTGGTTCGTTAAGTCTCCAAAAATAGTAAAAATTATTCTATTATATATTTTTTCTACACCTGATACACACTACTACTAACAAAACATACTGCTGCTCTCCCTGCGTTATTTCTTATGTTATAGCAAAGAATTATGCTTGTGAAGACACAGTATTACTAAATGATGTTAGGTGTAACCACTGTATAATTTAGGAAAGACTTTTTTACCACGAGACATTTTTAAAAATCGCTGAAATATTAAAAAAGCAGCTTGATTGCTAACATTGTGTTTACAGAAACCATTTAATTTTTTTTTTTTTCAAAACTTAAATTTTTTTGAGCGCGCTTAAACTAAATAAATAGAATTTGTTCTATTTTATATGAAAATAATAGCTAAAAACGCTTAAAAGTGTAAAGAATAATAATTTTATTTATAGTATCACATCATGGATAAAGATTTTGAGTCAGAATTGAAAGGATCGCTAAGCGAAGCCACTGCCGCCAAACAACTAATAGCCAAATATTTTAAACGCTATGGAGATTCTAGCTTTCCGGAGGCTAAGAAATATCAATTGACATTTGCCAGTAAAATCATGTCTGCAATATCAAAATGTGAAACTAAACATCTGGATATTTATTGCAGTATAATCATGGAGATTTTCGCTGATCTTTTGTGTCCAGAGGCCAGTGCTAAATATTGGACATTGTATGTTAATTATATTAGATATTTTCATTATTTACTAATCGGAAAGGTAAGTAAATGCATATAATAACATTAAATATAAGTTGGCAAACACCATAAAACATTGGCTTCCAGAAAGTGCTTAACTCAGATTGGGTTTTCTAATGATTTTTTTGTCTGTCTAATCTTGTCCAAACTAATTTAAGAGTTACACAAATTAGTATATTCTTGGTATGGGGAAAAAAACTGTCCTATATGGATCTCATTTTAAACCCCTTCCCAGAATACGTTTTAAAATGAGACAGCCTATTTTGGTTTCTAGGTATAACTACGTTTAAAATTCTTTAAAATCGGTTAAAAGATTGACGCACAAATTAAGTTAATAATGTCGATTTGGCCAATATATGGTATGTATCAATAATAACAAATATGGTATTTTGGAGGTTAAACATCAATCATTCTAGTTCAGTATTCGATAGTCGAGGAGAGAGGTATTTACTTACTTAAGTGGCCTGTATTTACAACCTGTAAAGCTTCAAGGGCGAGCATATTTTAGAATTTCATGTGCTTCGGTCTAGTGTGAATGTTTTTCAAATTCTTTAAATGATTTTCCTCTACTCAGTTTTTCTATCGAAGTTTCGGACGTAATCTTCCACGATTTTACTTGGTATCATATTCGAACACTTTTCTTGCTGAAGTATTTTTATCCATTTAAGCAATATGTTCTAGACAACGCAGCCAAATGTTCAGATAATATTTATAAATCATATCGAAAATATTAAATCGTCTGCAAAACGTAAAATAAGCCTCCCATTTTTTATAACAAAAATTTATAAATCGTTAAAAATGTCTCTAGCTGGGACAGGCAAAGCTTGTCCCAGCATTTTTATACATTTATCCTTAAAATATACCAATGTTATCTAACTACATATATACATATATTATTTTAACCATACATTTCAATTAAATCCCTTACAGAAAGAATTTGAAAAAGCCTCTTTGATCTACAAACACATTTCATCATACAAAAACAAATTACAAACTAGTGAAAATAGTATGACATTCATCAATATCTACTGCTATCATCTGGTTCTGCAAAACATGTATAAATCACAAAATAAAGAAATGGCACTACGGGAAGCTACCCAGGTTGTAGAAAAACTAACCAAACTATTTAAAGAAATTTTGGAGACAAATAAAAAACAAAACTTCCAATATCCTGATGTACTAAAAAATACATTGACATGGTTAAATGCACACAGTAAAGCCGGAACTATTTATCAAATTATTAACAATTTACCCCAAGATAAAGTTAAGCGAATGTTTAATGAATTATTTGCACTATATGGAAGTCAAACAATAGAATTACCTACAAATGGCGATGAAATTCAGGAACAAGCCAAATTTATTATTGAAATTTTATATATTCTACTACAGTTCGATATAATGGATAAAATGCAATTACAAATAAGTCTACTACTTCTGTCACACTGTCGCACAGAATGTCGATTACAATCAAATAAACTTATTGCCGAATCATTTCTTTTGTTGTACGATTATTTTAAGTTACTATGTACCCAAAATCCAATTACAGATTTTCAGAATGTTTATAGTTTATGCTGTGAACGTTTTATTGAACTTTTTAACCAACATTCCAAAACTTTAATTACTGAGCCATGGTTTGGTGATTTTCTAGTATTAATATTTTTTATGCATTCGCAACTACAACATGTAGCTATATTTAATTGCTTTTGGAGACAAATGAATCAAATGAATTGTTTTAAATCAATGTTTCAATTGTTAATGGAATCAATGAAATTAGCACCTTGTATTTCGAGTGAAACAAAACTATTCACAATTATCTGCTGTAAGAGTACACGGAAACATGTTATACTATCATTTGCTCAAATTGCTTTGACCGGTTTTGTATTCTATTGCCAAAATGTCAGTAAAGATGATGACAAACTTATGAAAAAAGAAGATCAAGAAACTAATGTAAGTATTAGCTTTCAAATAATCACCCCTTTCGCGAATATCATCTCCCACGGGAACCGTATTCCCAAAACTTTTTTCTTATATGTTTTACAGTGTTAAAAAATTTTTGGGAACACGATTCCCATGGGAGACGATATTTATTATACCATTTCCAAATGTATTTTATATTTTTCTGAATAATTATCAGGCATGTCACAAATTTCGTTCGGAACTGAAACCATTCTGTAATTGAATTCCAATTGAAATCCTATTGAAATCCAATTGTTCTGTGACATGGCTGGTAATTCAGAATTTTCTATTGCATTTCAGAATGTTTCATTTGTGTTATAAATAAGATTTTCCTAATTATCCAATGGAACTTCTGAAGTTTAATTCAAAAGTTATGAAATAAAATTGGAAAATTCAGAAATAAAATTGATTAATTCTGAAATTTAAATTTAATATTCTAAAATAGAATTTGAAATGGTGTAGAATAATATCGAATATAATAAAAATATAATTAATGTTTTCTATTATCTGTTCAATCTTATTTACTCAGCATATAGATAACTACAAAGAAATGATACAAAACAATCTGCTATTGATACTAAATTATGCCTTTAAAATAATTGACAAAATGGACTGCATTACCAGCAACTCTCAAGAAATAGAAATAATTTTAACACGCTTCAAGCAGGCCACATTAAATTGTAAAACCCATGAACAAGCTAATACCTGTATATCGATATGTGAACTATTTCTAAAAATTAAAACAAAAATATCTGCCAAGGAATGGCCACTGCTCTTAAGGCGGCTATATAAAACCGTAATAATACATGACCCTCATACTGGTCGCGATATACAAATGTGCTATATAGCTTCAATATTCAATGAATCAAAAACAGAATTTGATATTAATCAAATACGTGCACAAATAAATGTATTTTATGCTGTCGGAAGCACAAGTGATCCACAACAACTGCCAACAATACCTCAGGAAAACTGCTTAATTAATTTATACTACACAACTAAATGTTTATTCAGACCCCAGTTGGAGTCTACGCATAAAAAGTTATTGCATTGGCTAGAGAGTCAACACATTTTAAAATATCACAAATCTAACACTGCCCTCCTACATTCTCTCATTAAATCATCCCAATCTCATTATGATTTTGTTGTTATAGCAAAATTAGGTAAACTGCAAACATATGCTATGGCGAAAATTTCATCTTTATATAAATCTTTAAAATCAAAAGCAAAAGAACCGGGTGCTCTAAGTCGTCTGGATCAATTGACATTTGGTCATATTTGTAATATACTTTTAAACGAGATGGGGACAAATAAAACATTGTTAATAGAGTCCAAAGATATGAATGAAGAACTATTAGAAAATCTGCTCCTGCGAGAAGAAATGACGACGATGACAATATCTAACGATTTGAAACGTTTTGATTTGGCTTGGGAAGCATTTAAGGCATTTGAAGACTTTTATGAAAGGGTAAGTAAGTTATGTGCTAAAATTGCACAAAGTTTTAAAATTAGTTGAGATAATAAAATTGGTTGTATAATTGTAAACATTTTACAGTAAATTTTTCAAAAATTTACTTTTTATTGTAAATTTTTCAAAAATTTACTTTTTATAGTAGATTTTTCAAAAATTTACTTCTTAAAGTAAATTTTTTAAAAATTTACTTTTTATAGTAAATTTTTCAAAAATTTACTTTTTATTTTCAAAAATTTACTTTTTATAGTAAATTTTTCAAAAATTTACTTTTTATAGTAAATTTTTCAAAAATTTACTTTTTATAGTAAATTTTTCAAAAATTTACTTTTTATAGTAAATTTTTCAAAAATTTACTTTTTATAGTAAATTTTTCAAAAATTTACTTTTTATAGTAAATTTTTCAAAAATTTACTTTTTATAGTAAATTTTTCAAAAATTTACTTTTTATAGTAAATTTTTCAAAAATTTACTTTTTATAGTAAATTTTTCAAAAATTTACTTTTTATAGTAAATTTTTCAAAAATTTACTTTTTATAGTAAATTTTTCAAAAATTTACTTTTTATAGTAAATTTTTCAAAAATTTACTTTTTATAGTAAATTTTTTAAAAATTTACTTTTTATAGAAAATTTTTCAAAAATTTACTTTTTATAGTAAATTTTTCAAAAATTTACTTTTTATAGTAAATTTTTCAAAAATTTACTTTTTATAGGAATTTTTTCAAAAATTTACTTTTTATAGGAAATTTTTCAAAAATTTACTTTTTATAGGAAATTTTTCAAAAATTTACTTTTTATAGGAAATTTTTCAAAAATTTACTTTTTATAGGAAATTTTTCAAACATTTACTTTTTATAGGAAATTTTTCAAAAATTTACTTTTTATAGGAAATTTTTCAAAAATTTACTTTTTATAGGAAATTTTTCAAAAATTTACTTTTTATAGGAAATTTTTCAAAAATTTACTTTTTATAGGAAATTTTTCAAAAATTTACTTTTTATAGGAAATTTTTCAAAAATTTACTTTTTATAGGAAATTTTTCAAAAATTTACTTTTTATAGTAAATTTTTCAAAAATTTACTTTTTATAGTAAATTTTTCAAAAATTTACTTTTTATAGGAAATTTTTCAAAAATTTACTTTTTATAGGAAATTTTTCAAAAATTTACTTTTTATAGGAAATTTTTCAAAAATTTACTTTTTATAGGAAATTTTTCAAAAATTTACTTTTTATAGGAAATTTTTCAAAAATTTACTTTTTATAGGAAATTTTTCAAAAATTTACTTTTTATAGGAAATTTTTCAAAAATTTACTTTTTATAGGAAATTTTTCAAAAATTTACTTTTTATAGGAAATTTTTCAAAAATTTACTTTTTATAGGAAATTTTTCAAAAATTTACTTTTTATAGGAAATTTTTCAAAAATTTACTTTTTATAGGAAATTTTTCAAAAATTTACTTTTTATAGGAAATTTTTCAAAAATTTACTTTTTATAGGAAATTTTTCAAAAATTTACTTTTTATAGGAAATTTTTCAAAAATTTACTTTTTATAGGAAATTTTTCAAAAATTTACTTTTTATAGGAAATTTTTCAAAAATTTACTTTTTATAGGAAATTTTTCAAAAATTTACTTTTTATAGGAAATTTTTCAAAAATTTACTTTTTATAGGAAATTTTTCAAAAATTTACTTTTTATAGGAAATTTTTCAAAAATTTACTTTTTATAGGAAATTTTTCAAAAATTTACTTTTTATAGGAAATTTTTCAAAAATTTACTTTTTATAGGAAATTTTTCAAAAATTTACTTTTTATAGGAAATTTTTCAAAAATTTACTTTTTATAGGAAATTTTTCAAAAATTTACTTTTTATAGGAAATTTTTTTTAAAAACTTACTTTTTATAGGAAAATTTTCAAAAATTTACTTTTTATAGTAACACTTATGGGTAAATTTAATTTTTAATTGTTGAATTTAAAATGTTGACTGTTTCGGCAAATAAGGAACCACAAATGATCAATATATCGTAGTATATCCTGTTTTTTTCTTATTGCATAGTGTTATCAATCGCTCAGATGTTATTTCGGATCGAATTTGAAAAACTCCGCATACAAATCATTATTATTACTGGTAATTTTTAATAAAATATTTATTTATTTTTGCAATAGTATGACAGTGAAGCTATAACAATGGATGATGCTATTATCGATTGGGAGAATATATTAGATGATCTAGCGGCTATAGCGCTTTGTTTACAACTCTCCGGTTACATAGAACACTGCACAAAAGTATGGCTGCTACATTACAAGTGTTCACGCCTAATACAAGATGGATTTTCCGCCCTAAGAGGACTTGCATTCTTTTGTCAATACTCTGAACATTTTGAAAATAATACAAATTGCAGCAACCACCTTCAGTTGGACAAAGAAATTGAGAACAATTTCCTTACTATAACACAAGAACTAGAAAATTTAGCCAACATTCAAAGAAAAATCTATCAGAATTATGTTTTATTGGCCGTGTTGCAAATCGCTTATTACTATGCACGCTCATTACGTTTGTCTTTTGCCCAAATGTTACTTCAATACGTGGAAGAGAAACATGCCGAACTACCAGGACGTCAGGGACGTTATGACATCATTATGGCAACCATGGATGCCATTAAATTTCGTTTATTGTGGAAACATAACGATATAAAAGGAACTATAGAGGAGAAAGTATCACGTACCAATGCTGAGAATTTATTACTGCACAGTTGTCTGTTGCATGAAGTCGAGGAAACTTTAGATCGTTTACATGATTTCTCTCACATCAGCTCTAATGATGGACTATTGTATTCGATTTTAATTGTAGATCTAGTGCAAGAATTAGCTGAATGTACAGCTAATCGTTTGTGTGATAATTTTCTAAATGCAGTTTTCATTGCCTCGTGTAGGATTGCATTTCATATGGGTCTGGCGTTACGTCTTGTCCAGATCATGGGTATGTGGATGTGGGTGAACTTACAAATGGAAGATGTTGATAGGGCACAGGTAAGTTATATATTTAAAATATTTAATACCACAAAATTAAGTAATTTGTTCGACTTAATCATGATAAATGATTTACATTCCCAAATTTTTACAGACCAAACTAAAAATAATTGAATACGTGATGGGTATAAAAAGTCTTAAGGAGTTGACTGAAAAAAGTACAAAATCCGTAAGTGATATTCAATCAAGTACTATTTCGGCCCAAACCTGTTCAGAGCTGAAGACTCCAAATAGACATAATCCAGGCATGGAGGCAATACGTCGTTTGGCACAAGTTCAATTGTCGCCAATAAAAACGGTAATTTTAAAAAATAGTTCTATGCTACAAATAAAATTATTTTTGTGACTTTTTGTTTTTTGGTATCAAAATTTTATAAAGAAAATTTTTAGGTATACAAATTTTATATAGAAAATTTTTTGGTATAAAAATTTTATATAGAAAATTTTTCAGTATAAAAATTTTATAAAGAAATTTTTTTGATATAAAAATTATATATAAAATTTTTTTTGGTATTTATTAAAATTTTATGTAGAAAAGTTTTCGGTATAAAAATTTTATATAGAAAATTTTTCGGTATAAAAATTTTATATATCAAATTTTTCGGTGTAAAAATTTTATATAGAAAATTTTTCGGTATAAAAATGTTATATAGAAAATTTTTCGGTATAAAAATTTTATATAGAAAATTTTTTGTAGAAAATTTTTTTGGATAAAAATTTTTAACAGAAAATTTTTCGGTATAAAATTTTTTTACGTAAAATTTTTCGATATAAAAATTGTATATAGAAAATTTTTATATAGAAAATTTTTCGGTATAAAAAGTTTATATAGAACATTTTTTGGTATAAAAATTTTATATAGAAAATTTTTTGGTATAAAAATGTTATATAAAAAATTTTTGGTATAAAAATTTTATATAGAAAATTTTTCGGTATAAAAATTTTATATAGAAATTTTTTCGGTATAAAAATTTTATTTAGAAAATTTTTTGATATAAAAATTTTATATAGAAAATTTTTCGGTATAAAAATTTTATATAGAAAATTTTTCGGTATAAAAATTTTTTATTGAAAATTTTTCGATATAAATATTTTTGGATAAAAATTTTTTACAGAAAATTTTTCGGTATAAAATTTTTTTACAGAAAATTTTTCGGTATAAAATTTTTATATAGAAAATTTTTTGATATGAAATTTTTGTATAGAAAATTTTTTGGTATAAAAATTTTATATAGAAAATTTTTTGGTATAAAAATTTTATATAGAAAGTTTTTCGGTATAAAAATTTTTTATAGAAAGTTTTTCGGTATAAAAATTTTATATAGAAAATTTTTCGGTATAAAAATTTTTTATTGAAAATTTTTCGATATAAATTTTTTTGGATAAAAATTTTTTACAGAAAACTTTTCGGCATAAAATTTTTTTACAGAAAATTTTTCGGTATAAAATTTTTATATAGAAAATTTTTTGATATGAAATTTTTGTATAGAACATTTTTTGGTATAAAAATTTTATATAGAAAATTTTTTGGTATACAAATTTTATATAGAAATTTTTTCGGTATAATTTGTATATAGAAAATTTTTCGGTATAAAATTTTTATATAGAAAATTTTTCGGTATAAAAATTTTATATAGAAAATTTTTTGGTATAAAAATTTTATATAGAAAATTTTTTGGTATAAAAATTTTATATAGAAAATTTTTTGGTATAAAAATTTTATATAGAAAGTTTTTCGGTATAAAAATTTTTTATAGATAGTTTTTCGGTATAAAAATTTTTATAGAAAATTTTCTATATAAAAATTTTATGTCAAAAAATTTCCTATATAAAAGTAGGAAATAGGAAATTTTTTGATATACAAATTTTATATAGAAAATTTTTTGATATAAAAATTTTTGGATAAAAATTGTTTACAGATAATTCTTTGGTATCAAATTTTTACATAGAAAATTTTTTGATATAAAATTTTTATATAGAAAATTTTTTGGTATAAAAATTTTATATAGAAAATTTTTCGGTATAAAAAGTTTATATAGAACATTTTTTGGTATAAAAATTTTATATAGAAAATTTTTTGGTATAAAAATGTTATATAAAAAATTTTTGGTATAAAAATTTTATATAGAAAATTTTATATAAAAAATTTTTCGGTATAAAAATTTTTTATAGAAAATTTTTCGGTATAAAAATTTTATATAGAAAATTTTTCGGTATAAAAATTTTATATAGAAATTTTTTCGGTATAAAAATTTTATTTAGAAAATTTTTTGATATAAAAATTTTATATAGAAAATTTTTCGGTATAAAAATGTTATATAGAAAGTTTTTCGGTATAAAAATTTTTTATTGAAAATTTTTCGATATAAATATTTTTGGATAAAAATTTTTTACAGAAAATTTTTCGGTATAAAATTTTTTTACAGAAAATTTTTCGGTATAAAATTTTTATATAGAAAATTTTTTGATATGAAATTTTTGCATAGAACATTTTTTGGTATAAAAATTTTATATAGAAAATTTTTTGGTATACAAATTTTATATAGAAAATTTTTCGGTATAATTTGTATATAGAAAATTTTTCGGTATAAAATTTTTATATAGAAAATTTTTCGGTATAAAAATTTTTTATAGAAAATTTTTTGGTATAAAAATTTTATATAGAAAATTTTTTGGTATAAAAATTTTATATAGAAAATTTTTCGGTATAAAAATTTTTTATTGAAAATTTTTCGATATACATTTTTTTGGATAAAAATTTTTTACAGAAAACTTTTCGGTATAAAATTTTTTTACAGAAAATTTTTCGGTATAAAATTTTTATATAGAAAATTTTTTGATATGAAATTTTTGTATAGAACATTTTTTGGTATAAAAATTTTATATAGAAAATTTTTTGGTATACAAATTTTATATAGAAAATTTTTCGGTATAATTTGTATATAGAAAATTTTTCGGTATAAAATTTTTATATAGAAAATTTTTCGGTATAAAAATTTTATATAGAAAATTTTTTGGTATAAAAATTTTATATAGAAAATTTTTTGGTATAAAAATTTTATATAGAAAATTTTTTGGTATAAAAATTTTATATAGAAAGTTTTTCGGTATAAAAATTTGTTATAGATAGTTTTTCGGTATAAAAATCTTTTATAGAAAATTTTCTATATAAAAATTTTATATCAAAAAATTTCCTATATAAAAGTAGGAAATAGGAAATTTTTTGATATACAAATTTTATATAGAAAATTTTTTGATATAAAAATTTTTGGATAAAAATTTTTTACAGAAAATTTTTCGGTATAAAAATTTTTACATAGAAAATTTTTTGATATAAAATTTTTATATAGAAAATTTTTTGGTATAAAAATTTTATATAGAAAATTTTTCGGTATAAAAATTTTATATAGAAAATTTTTCGGTATAAAATTTTTATATAGAAAATTTTTCGGTATAAAATTTTTATATAGAAAATTTTTCGGTATAAAATTTTTATATAGAAAATTTTTCGGTATAAAATTTTATATAGAACATTTTTCGGTATAAAAATTTTATATAGAAAGAAAGGTTTTCGGTATAAAAATTTTATATAGAAAATTTTTTGGCATAAAAATTTTATATAGAAAATTTTTTGGTATAAAAATTTTATATAGAAAATTTTTTGGTAGAAAAATTTTATATAGGGAATTTTTTGATATACAAATTTTACATAGAAAATTTTTTGGTATAAAAATATTATAAAGAAAATTTTTTGATATAAAATTTTATGCAGAAAAATTTTGTGGAAAATTGGTATAAAAAAAATTATATATAAAAATTTTTCGGTATAAAAATTTTATATAGATTTTTTTTTTATAAAAATTTTCTTTATAAAATTTTTATAAATTTTTTTTTTTTGGTATAAAGAAAATATATTGGTATAAAAGTTTTATATAGAAAATTTATTGGTATAAAAATTTTATTTAGAACATTTTTTGGTATGAAAATTTTATATAGAAAATTTTTTGGTATAAAAATTTTGTATGGAAAATTTTTGGTATAAAATTTTATATAGAAAATTTTTTGGTATAAAAATTTTATATAGAAAATTTTTTGGTATAAAATAATATTTCGAATTAATTTATATTGTTTCATATTAATTAATAAATGTGTGTTTTTTTTTTTGTTTTTAAAGGACAAACTGCAACTAAGTCCTTCACATCGTAATTCAGACTTACAACGTTATTTCAAATGCAACATCGACAGCAAAGTTATGCCACAAAATGAACAAATCGAGTGGACATTATTTATGGTGGGTTGTTTAAATGCTCGTCTTTATTTTCTGGTAGAGGACTACGATCAGTTGTCCACGTTTTACGAAAGAGGCCAGAACTGGTTACAAATGCGTCAGAATAGTTTCAATAAAAAATATTACATCAACATTCAGCTAATGGCCATACAGCATTATGCTAATTTTCTTAGGGCACAACATCAATACGATAAAGCATTGCAATGTCTCAGCTACGGAATTGAGCTATGTAAAAACAAAAAGTTCTATATCGATGCAGTATACTGCATTAATTTACAATTGCAGCTTATGGCCACTAAAAAAGAAATTAATGTTAGTCCAAAAGTCGAAAACATTCCACCTACTTATGGTAAGCTGAGAAGAGCTTTGCAATTTAATATATCACCGGACAATCAAAAACTGCAGGAACAGGCTAAAAAGGAGTTTACAGATAAACTTGTACTTAATGTAATGGCTTCGGGCAAAAAGACTTCATCAACAATGCGACCTTTGCCAAGTATTGCCAGCGGAAGCGGTTGTACTTCTTCAAAGAAAGCTAAAACTCAAGCAGTTTTAGATATTAAAGCACCAACAAGAAAAACAAAGCCTCTATTTGAAATTTGTGAGGATTCTGTGGAGATAGTAGAAATAACTGATAATGAAGAAAATGCAGTTGTTTCTAAAGAATCTGTCCATGACGAAGTGAAATACTTAAAACGAACCAAAACTGTGGTGGAACTTGAGTCACTACCTAAAACACCCAAAACTGTTAGAAAAACTACAAAATCTTCAAAATCCACTACTAAGTCTTCAGTTAAAATCAAAAGACCCGCAGTAATATCTCAAAACAATGTTGATATCGATTTAACAGATAGCCCTTTATCTTCCCCTAAAATGTTGTCGAATTCATCATCTTCCGAAAATTTAGATACAAAAGAAAACCTTGACGCAAACAGTCTTATAGCCCAAATGGATAGTTTAGATATTAAGGGTACCAAAAGAACCAAAACATCCTCAAGCTCAGCCACATTAGCTAAAAACGAAATGAAAACATCAAAAGGCCGTGGACGTAGACCTAATCTAGTCAAAGAATCAATGGAAGAATTTGTTATTGTCCTAGAAGATTCTCCTTGTAGTCTAAAGCCTGCCTCTGCTGAGATTACAGATAAACCAATAACTTCCAAAACTCGTGTAACAAACCGAGTTAAGTCTCCGCGTGAAAGGCAAAATAATGATAAAGATTTAACAGTAACCATATCTCAAACTGAAAGTCGGCCACGAAGACAGCGAAAACTGGTATTGGATAAGAGTGAAGAGTCTGATGTACCTCCTACGGTCTGCTCAAATGTAACTACACCTAGCGTTACAAGAAGACGACAGAAAAATTTATTTTAATATTTTTTACTTTATTACTTTATAATTGAGTTTCTGTTAATTTAACTTTTATTTTTAATGCCTTTATTTTCACATAAGTTTTTTCCTGTTGTAGCTATAAAAAATATATATTTAATAAAAATATTTGTAAACATTAGTTTAAAAATATTATTTATAGTTTGACATTTTTCTAAAAAAAATATTTTTTTATATAAAAATTTTTATAAAAAATTTTTCGATATAAACATTTTTATAGAAAATTCTTCGATACAAAAATTTTTCAATAAAAAAATTTTTCATCAAAATTTTTTCTATCTAAAAGAAATTCTATAAAAATTTTTATATCAAAAAATTTTTCGATATAAAAATTCCTATAAATTTTTTAAATTTTTCGATAAAAAAAATTTCGATTAAAAATTTTCATTATAAAAATTTTTATAGAAAATTTTTAGATATAAAAATTTTTATAGAAAATTTTTCGATATAAAAATTTTTAAAGAAAATTTTTCGATATAAAAATTTTTAAAGAAAATTTTTCGATATAAAAATTTTTAAAGAAAATTTTTCGATATAAAAATTGTTAAAGAAAGTTTTTCGATATAAAAATTTTTTAAGAAATTTTTTCAATATAAAAATTTTTGAAGAAAAAAAAATTGTTAAAGAAAATTTTTCGATAAACATTTTTATATTGAAAAATTTTTCGATTTTATAGAAAATTTTTGATATAAACATTTTTATAGAAAATTTTCAATACATAAATTTTTCGATGAAAATTTTTTATACAAAAATATTGGATATTAAAATTTTTATAGAAAATTTTTCGATACATAAATTTTTATAGAAAATTTTTCGATATAAAAACTTTTATAGACAATTTCTGATATACAAATTTTTCAATATACAAATTTTTTGATACAAAACTTTTCGATATAAAAATTTTTATAGAAAATTTTTCAATATAAAAATTTTTATAGTAAATTTTTCGATTTAAAAATTTTTATAGAAAATTTTTTGATATACAAATTTTTATAGAAAATTTTTCGATATAAAACTTTTTATAGAAAATTTTTCAATAGAAAAATTTGTTACGTGACCGTTTTTGATGCTGAGTGGCCATTAACTAGCTCAGAAGCATGGAGCCGTTTGGGAGTGGATTGATTGACCCCCCACTCAGACCTCTGGACCGTACCAATAAATTGAATGGAATCAAAATAAACATACATTACTTACACAAACAAACGACACCTACATAAAGGGAAAAGCTGGAGTTTTCCTACCGCCCATTACCCAACCATGGTCACGTCCATCCGGGAGACTTTTGTTCATGACCCCGTATCCCGATTTTCTTTACCACTTACTATCCTTTCCTTCCCCTTCTAAGTAACTTTTACTCGAACATATTCATGTTAACACTCAAGACATTATTTATTCATATAAACTTAAATTTAAAATTAATATAAATGAGCTTAAGACACTTAATATAATAGCAAAGACAAATACCACTATGAATAATAAAAAGAAAATAAACAAAAGTAACCGGAAATCAAACAACGTTTAAAGAAAATTTAATTACTTGTTATTCAGGCGTTTTTACACCACTATGGGAATATTTATTCTTTTTTTAAGAGTTACCAATCTTTTCAAAAACCTACTCACTATTAAGCTCGCTTTTCACTCAGAGCTGTTACTATTTAATCTAAAACTGGTCTGAAGGAGCTCCCTAAAATCAGCGACGAAACCTTAAAACCTATTTTCAAAACCAAAAGTGAGTAACCTTTCTTAAGACTGTCTATGCCTGGGAATCTCTTTTTTTTTTTTCTTTAGTAGCAATTTGATTTTTGGTTTTTACTTTATAACATAAAAAAAAACTAAAACTCTTAACACACAAAATATATTATGATGTGAAGTTCAAAATTAAATACTTATTCTAATATTTCTAAATTCCAAAAAGTTATTTTCTCGATTATTAAAAGAAGAGAGTTAAGACTTTCTATATATATATAATTAATCTAAATAATAAATTCTTAAAAATTAATCTAGATAATAAATTCTTAAAAAAAACTATTTTTTTTCTGAGTTGGTTGTAAACGCAACTCTATAGGGGGCAATAAATGATTATATATATATTTTTTTTTTTTTTTATCAACTATTTCACCGGACTCTTTTATATTCTCCAGATTTTTTTTTTTTTTTTTTTTTTGTCGCTATTGACATAAGTATACCGTGGCACATTCGAAATATATAAGGATAATTGGGTTACCTGGTGATTTAGGGATTTGTCTTGAGATATGTTCCATACCCATTCAACCAATATAAAAAGAAACTCAGGAGAACTTTTCTGGAAGCTTCTTGAAGTATAACCTTCTGGTCCTGCTCCAGGGAGCTGTCTTCCACCTTCCAAAACATAAATTCACATCACTATACAAATAATTCAAGTTAACAAATAACACTTACGTTCTCCTGTTTTATGATTCAAGACTCGTAATTCCCTCCCTACACTTAGATTCCCTAAGAATCTTTGCAATATCATAAAAAAAAATTGGAATCCAATTATCTAAAATTTTAGACAAATTAATACACAAAAAAAATAAAACTGTCTTCACAAGGTCTTACTTTTCCTTCCGCAATTTATATTTTTTTAAAGACTGTTGTTTTTTTTTTAAATTATATTATTTCTTGATTTAAATTAAAAAAAAATCCGTTTATAAAAAGAAATCTTTTTATTTGCACTCGCACTGATGATATGCCACTCTACCTTTTTGTTTTGTTTGTCTCTTCTCATTATATCGGCTAGGCCTTTATATAGCCCCCACGGCTTTGTACTTAAGTTCCAATAAGCAATTTTTATTATTTTTGTTTTCCAAGCGCGTTTTTTTTTTTCTCTCTAAAATTCTTCTCTTTCTTGTAAAAAAAAAACTAAAGCTTAATCAAAACTGTCGGTCCCTGTCCTTCAAACCTTCTCATCATACCCCGCCTAAAATTCAAAAACATTTTCATACTAACCGCCAATTCATTGATCAAAACCTTTTACTACACCCGCCATAATATTTCGGTCATTCACAATAGCCTATGCAACAAGACAAAACGCTTCCCAACACTATAACATATGCTTACTAAACACACCTAATATGTCTACCGCACATGTTTTACATTGATAACCACTAGACAGATCACAACATCGGAGTAAAACAAAAAAATAATAAACAAAAAAAAAACTAAGTGACTGGCCACCGCAACAAAACGCCAGATTTGAACCAAAACATGTGGGCAAAGATGGTGTGCGTGGTCATAAAAGATAAATGTATTAAACGTGGGGAACTCCCACACCCTGACGTCTCATTAGCCGGGCAAAAAAAAAACACTATGGTAAGTATTCATATTGTAATTTGGAAATTGTTTATGCATGTATTTACATTTATCTTATTTTCTTTCTTTTCAGGTACGGTGATTATTCGGACAATTCTAATTGGATTTCTAGGTTTCTAAGCAGATTTGCAATGTCAGATAAGTATTTATGGATGAATAAGGGTTCATAAAAAGTTTTCTTTGTGTTTCATTCCTCTTATTTTGCAGGTACCACAAAAATTTTCTTCATATTTCTTGATTTTCGTCTTCTGTGTTCCTTGACTCCCATTGGACCAGAGGCCTTCAAACATATATCGGAATGCTAAAGATTTTGTGCGGATTATAAGGTCTTGGGTTCACACAGCACTTCCTTTTATATTTATTTCATGGCAGGTACTATACACTGAGAGCTAAAAATTATCTAATTGGCAAAATATTGCACAAATGGAATTAAGGTATGTTCTCAATCTATATATGTAAAACTTTAACGTGACTGGTTGATTGACTCATCATCGAACAGTCCAAACGGCTTAAGCTAGGGAGCTGAAATGTTGAAGTATAGAACCACTAAGAAAGGATTTTCGGAAATTCGGTCGTTAAGGGGGTAGAAAATTTTTGGGGTAGGTCCATTTTTCTTTATCTTTGTATATCACTTGAACCAATAAAGCTAAAAACAAATATATTTGGAAGTCGATTGCCGAGTACAAAATATAAAATACGTATTTGGGAACTTTTTTTAATTAAGGAGTTAAAAAAAAAAATTGGTAACATTATACTTCCTTAACCAAACGGAATAAAAGCAAAGCAAAAATGGAGTTAATATCAGCAATTCAAATATTGGAATACGTAATCAGTATATATTTTTTTTTTTTAATTTGGCTGTCTAGAGGTACAAAACGGTTAAAAATGGAAACTTTTGTAACGTTATATATTCGAAATCAAAAGTGACAAGGACAAAATTTAAATTGGATTAGCAATGAAAATTGGATCAGCTAAGAAAATAAAAAGGGCGTGTTAAGTACTTTTTTTTTTTCTTATTTACACTAATAGAGGGTTGGTAGTTATTTGACCTATATATATCTTTAGAATCAATATATATTAAATTAAATTTATATCGGAATCGATCAACATAAAAAAAAATGTCCAGCAAGTTAACAGAACAGAATTTTAAAAGCATTTAGATCCGCTTCAAGATACACGTGTATGGTACTTTTTAGAAATTTATCAAGTATAGTGCAATAAAAAAAAAAAAAAATATTTTGATAAATTTTGTTACTTTTTAATTGTAACTTTTTCAATTCAAATTGTACCGCTAACGACGTAGCGGGTTATAAAGCTAGTACAACATATATAACAAACAAAAGTGTGACTGTATAATTCAATGAGGATAATTGTGTAAAATTACGGATAACAACGTGATAAAATCAGGTACCAAGCGTTTACATTAGGACTATTTAAAACACAAAATTGACATTACCAAAAACACAAGAGAACATTAATATTTTCTTATTTTTCGTTAAATGGCATTTCTTATAGCCTAATATTGTATTAACTCGTAAATTTTATCACAGATCTGTTCAACATTATCACTATATCTTTATATCTTTTGCGTGATATATACCAATTGACCTCCCCTGCAAGTTTTCCAATTCATACATATTATTCCCTATGGGTTTTACAATCCTACATTTTATAAACTTTTTGCAAAACTTTGCATTGCGGTTTTTTCCAAAATCACTTAGAATATTATTACGCCTATACACTTCTTGTCCCGGCACAAATTTAATAATACGAGCTCTTTTGTTATAATTTTTTGCACTTTTTTCATAGGCTTTATGCATATTTTGTTTGATTTTCTCTCTTATGAGTTCAAGTTTTTCATTTTGTTTTAGTCCACGAACTTCGTGGTCAGACAATGAAGCGATCTTCCGTGCTAATTTATAATCACATCCATTTGTAAACATATGCAGACCAAATAAGGCGAAAAACGGTGTTACCCCTATAGCCGAATGAACTGACGTTCTCAAGGCACATTCGATTTCCGATAAATACAAATCCCAATCTCGGTGATCTTCTTCTAAATAGGTTCTTATCGCATTTAATACGGATTGGTTCACCCTTTCAGCGGCGTTGGATTGCGGGCTGTAGAAGGCTGTTTTTATATGATTAATTTTATAGGCTTCAATCATTTCTTGGAACGTTTTCGAAACAAACTGCATGCCGTTGTCTGAGTGTATGGTTTCCGGGACCCCGAATTTATGAAATATTTCATTTACTAGGAATTTGACAACTTTTGCAGCAGTAGCTTCGGTCATAGCCTTAAGAAAAGTGAATTTTGTAAAGTGATCAACCACGATAAAAATGTAGCAATTTCCACTTTTGGATCTGGGATATTTCCCTAAAAAGTCGATATATAACTTCTGAAATGGCCTATCAGTTATAACCTCCTGACCGATTTCGGGCATAAGATTTTGATTAGCGCATTTTGTTTCTTTACAGATCTGACATGAATTGACATAGTTTTTGACTTGAATTGTCATTTTGGGCCAATAATAAAAACGTTTTACCCTATCTAAAGTTTTAAAAATACCACCATGGGCTATCGTATTTCCTAAATGAGCCTTCTCAATAATAGTAGAGGTGAGATTAGACGGAATCCATAGTTTCCAGGGAGATTCCTCTAATAGGGTAGGATTTACGAAAGTTTTCTTATAAACTTTACCGTCAACTACTTTCAGATCTGGTAATTTATTAGAATTTTCATTAATATTTTTGACAATTTCTAAGTAATCTTCGCTTTCAAATTCTGTGGTCTCGAAATCTAGTAGATCTTCACTATTTAGTTCCTCAACTACCATGCCATGTTCTATGGGTGATCGAGACAACATGTCGGCAACAATATTGTCCGAACCTTTCCGATGCTCGATGTCAAAATCATATGCTTGTAACAACAAAGACCATCGCGCTAATCGTCCACTCAAGTCACGCAATGTCATGAGCCATTTCAAACTAGCATGATCTGTGATCACCGTAAATGGCATCATCTCAACATACGGCCTGAATTTCTTGATTGCCATCACTGCAGCCAGGCATTCTTTCTCAGTTACGCTGTATTTTCGTTGACAAGAATTGAGTTTTTGCGAATAAAACGCTATCGGATGTTCTTCTTCTTTTTTGTTGAGTTGGTACAACACCGCACCGATTCCGAAATCTGATGCATCGCACTGTATGTAAAAACGTTTCCTGAAATCAGGATGCCTAAGCACAGGTGCGGTAGTAAGCGCTTTTTTCAGTTTTTCGAAAGATTCTATAGCCTCTTGATTCATCACAAATTTCTTGGCCTTTTTCAACGTATCCGTAAGCGGAGCAGCGATTGTCGCGAAATCTTTAATGAATCGCCTATACCAGCCGGCAGTTCCCAGAAAGCTTCTTACTTCTCGTGTCGTTTTGGGGACTTTTATATTGCGTATCGCTACAACTTTCGTTGGATCTGTTTTGAGCATCCCGCCTCCAATTATAAACCCCAGATATTTTAACTCCTGAAAGCAGAATTGTGACTTTTTAAGTCCAATTGTTAGATTCGCTTTCTTTAAACATACTGCTACTTCTTTTAGCAGTTTCAGATGGTCTTCAAAAGAGCTAGAAATAACCAATAGATCATCTAAATAGATAAAAACATTTTCTTTTATTCGCTGTGGGATCACCTTATCCATCAGTCTACATAGTCGTTGAGCAGCATTACAAAGCCCAAAGGGCATTACCCTAAACTGGTATAAAGGCCTTCCAGGCACCGTAAAGGCAGTGTAAGGTTTACTCTCCTCCTCCAATTCGATTTGCCAAAACGCATATTTCAAATCCACGCTGCTTATATAATAGGTTTCATCTATCCTGCTAAGTATGCCGTCGATATTTTGTAGTGGGTATGCGTCTTTTATGGTTAAATTATTAAGCTTTCGGGCGTCAAGACAAAATCGGTTCTTTCCCGGTTTACGCACTACCGTTGTCCGATTGCTCCACGGGCTTTCGCTCTCCTCTATGACATTTAGCTTAAGCATCGTATCTATTTCCTTATATGTTATTTCCTGTACAGCAGGTGAAATTGGATAGTGGCGATCTTTCACAGGCACTGCTCCCTCGATTAGCTTAATAGAATGTTTTTCTAACTGAGTTATTCCTAAACCATTTTCTTCAAACGTCTTAAAACATTTTATAACTTGATCTAATTGTTGTTGTTGTTGCTCGGACAGACTATGCGGACGTAATTTATATTCCTCTTGATTATCTATAAAGTTATGTACATTCTCCAAATTAATTTCTTCGACTCTATCAACATCCGGTACTAGGCCAAACAACTCCCAGAAGTCTATTCCTAAGTACAGATGTTGTTCCAAATCAGGGCAAAGATATAACAACATAACATGTTCTTGATCTTTATATCGCACATTGGTTTTTACTTTGCCTAATAGTCTTTGATGATGACCACTGGCAGTTTTCACACTGGTCAACATTGGCTGAATTGGCAACCCTAAATTTGAAACTAATTCTCTACAATTCTTACCTAATATGCTTACGGATGCTCCCGAATCTAGTAATCCTCGAATTTGGCTATCACATATTGACACATTAACAAAAATTCTCGGGTCATTATTAATTTTGCTGACTCTATCTATAGATTCAACGATCTTTTTTCTCTTCTCCCGACGTTTCTTAAAACTAGTTCTTAAGTTCTTTATTTTTTCTGAAGTAAAGGAGTTTGTTAAGTTAGTTCCAAAGATTTTGGTCCTAACTTTTTCATAATTATTTACTCTAATTTCTAATGGCAGATGGTGTCTAGATTTAGCGTTACAAAAACTACTATCAGTTCTAAATTCATCATTAACTATATCACTATTTTTCTTTTCTAATTTTGAAGGGCTCATACTCTGGATGGAGCAGGGATTTCCTTCTGACGTGAGTCCCCTGTCATTCCCACGCCACTCCTCACATTTTTTTGTTGGCAAACCGGACATTTTGGAGTAACCACTCCTGGCTTTCCACATCTGTAGCAGAAGAGTGACCGCTGTTCCACCGGACATTCCATAAATACGTGACCAGCAGTTCGGCAATTCCAACAAACCAGGGCCTGTTTTTGTACTTGTAGAGCTTCAATTTCAATAACTTCGCGGACCTGGCTGGGCTCGTTATATTGGTATGTATTTTCATCAAAATAAATCTCATTGACTTGGCGGTTCGCCGCTCGTGATGGGTGCATTATATTACTCCCCTCTCTTCTAGGAAAATTTAATTCCGCCTCGTTACATTCGATTCGCAGTTGCTCCACGGATGACACGGATATCGGGTAAACTATTCTGGCCAAATTGGGGTTTATATTTCTTTTCATGATTTTAATCATGTCATATTCAGGCATGGGCTGGGTAAGTCTTGATCTAAATTTGTTCATTATTTGAAAAAAAGCATCAACTGACTCGTTGTTTCGTTGTTTCCTCTCCACTAGATCTCGCATTACCTCAAAATTTGAACGCGGCGTCTGAAATTGAGATTTTAACGCATGACGCAAGACTGGCCAATCCGTCAAACCATGGTTTCCTATAAAAGACCAGTACCAATCTTTCACAGACTCTGCAACTATCAAGTGGAAATCCCTAACAACTTCCCTATCGCTAATATTATAATGGGTCTTTAGATGATCCAAGCGAAAGATGAAATCATCGACCGACATTGATTTGTTGTCGAAAACCAATCCCAACTTGTCGATACGAATTTGCCGGATGTCAAAATTTTCATTTCCGGTCAAATTTGGACGATTATTATTGTTGACGAGAGTTGGGTTCACTGAAGGGGGTGGATAATTGGGCACAAAATTATAAATTGGGAAAGGATTGCGCGGTATTATCCTGTCGGCAACAACATGGTTTGGTGGAAAAACTGGAACTTGATTATTACTATCCACATTTCCAGTATTATTGGTAGCGATTGGATTCGTGTTTGGCGCTGAAGGCTGTGGAGCAGCAATTTTTGATAGGCTCTGAATAGCCACCGCCAAATCACCCATCGTCTTTTTAACATCAGCCATCTCTTCTTGAACCATTTTTCTAACTTTGTCCTCTAATGATCGTTGGACACTAAGAGCTTCATCAGCGACCATCTCTCTCACTTCCGGGCCTATATCCTCATTCAAGCTACCATTCGGCTGAGGAATATTATTAATTATTCCAGGTTGCTGGTGCGAAGCGTTCGTAGGACGTGATGACGTCATTATGGTATTCGATAAGTCAATGAATTGAGCTCCCACATCGCTATTGTTCGGATTTGACATATTTGGAAACTTTGGCAACTTTGGTTCGGACGGAAATGTGGACCTATTTAAGTCAAACTCAGGTAACCGGTTTCTTTTTCTATTAGTTTGAATTTCTAAAGACTTTCTACCGAATTCAGTGCTAATTTCTTTCTTTTTAGCTTGGTTTCGGGTTTGAATATTCATCACCACAACTCGAAAGTGAAAAACGAATAAGCTTATATGGATATTGCCAGACAAGCGTACGTAATTGAATTTTGTTAATTAATATAAAAAAAAACTAAATGTACTTATGGTAACTTAAAAAAAAAATATAACTCGAACATAAACTATAAAGAAACTAAGAAAAAATTATATAAAGAGACTAAATCGTAAAAAAAAACATAAAAAGAAGTTAATAAACATAAAATTAGAATGAACACAAAAATAAATACCTAAGACTAATTTCATACAAATATACGTAAGTTAAATAAAATATATTATAAAAATAATAAAAATTAAAAAAAAACAAAACATAAGTTAAGATTTTAGGAAATGGAATTTGAATATATAATGATAAAGGGGTGGAGAAAGAAAGTGGTAAAGTTATCGGTTTAATTTTTGGTACTCTTACTTGGAGCATTATGCATTTGGTGTCTCAATCATATTTATTCAAAATATTTGCTGGAATAGATACACATTGGTGTTACCTTAGTTAACACTCAAAGGCCTATACAAAATCAAATATATTTGTTACATCTGACCTCCGGATGTAATCCTGAGCGGCTAACAAAATATATTTTTATTTGCACAAGTTTTGTAACTATCATGAAAACTCTAATTGAAAACACAATTACAAAAAAAAAATACATTACAGATAAGGCCTCATTTTCAAAACTCTATGAAATGTATTTGTTGAAAACTTATTTGATATGCATATACAGATGAATATCTTTTATATTTTTCATTCTGTACAACAGGCTTCAGGACATTGTTGTCCGGACAGGAACAGCGAGTTTTAAAATGTTATCGATCTCTACATACATATCTAATTTTGGGTTATTTCTTTAAAATTTAATATATTATTGACTTGTGTTTAGATATTATACACAAAAAAAAATCTTACATTTTTCTTTTGAGTGCTATCGCTCACAAAAAAAAATGTTGTTTCATTAACTTGGGCGCCATATTGTTACGTGACCGTTTTTGATGCTGAGTGGCCATTAACTAGCTCAGAAGCATGGAGCCGTTTGGGAGTGGATTGATTGACCCCCCACTCAGACCTCTGGACCGTACCAATAAATTGAATGGAATCAAAATAAACATACATTACTTACACAAACAAACGACACCTACATAAAGGGAAAAGCTGGAGTTTTCCTACCGCCCATTACCCAACCATGGTCACGTCCATCCGGGAGACTTTTGTTCATGACCCCGTATCCCGATTTTCTTTACCACTTACTATCCTTTCCTTCCCCTTCTAAGTAACTTTTACTCGAACATATTCATGTTAACACTCAAGACATTATTTATTCATATAAACTTAAATTTAAAATTAATATAAATGAGCTTAAGACACTTAATATAATAGCAAAGACAAATACCACTATGAATAATAAAAAGAAAATAAACAAAAGTAACCGGAAATCAAACAACGTTTAAAGAAAATTTAATTACTTGTTATTCAGGCGTTTTTACACCACTATGGGAATATTTATTCTTTTTTTAAGAGTTACCAATCTTTTCAAAAACCTACTCACTATTAAGCTCGCTTTTCACTCAGAGCTGTTACTATTTAATCTAAAACTGGTCTGAAGGAGCTCCCTAAAATCAGCGACGAAACCTTAAAACCTATTTTCAAAACCAAAAGTGAGTAACCTTTCTTAAGACTGTCTATGCCTGGGAATCTCTTTTTTTTTTTTCTTTAGTAGCAATTTGATTTTTGGTTTTTACTTTATAACATAAAAAAAAACTAAAACTCTTAACACACAAAATATATTATGATGTGAAGTTCAAAATTAAATACTTATTCTAATATTTCTAAATTCCAAAAAGTTATTTTCTCGATTATTAAAAGAAGAGAGTTAAGACTTTCTATATATATATAATTAATCTAAATAATAAATTCTTAAAAATTAATCTAGATAATAAATTCTTAAAAAAAACTATTTTTTTTCTGAGTTGGTTGTAAACGCAACTCTATAGGGGGCAATAAATGATTATATATATATTTTTTTTTTTTTTTATCAACTATTTCACCGGACTCTTTTATATTCTCCAGATTTTTTTTTTTTTTTTTTTTTTGTCGCTATTGACATAAGTATACCGTGGCACATTCGAAATATATAAGGATAATTGGGTTACCTGGTGATTTAGGGATTTGTCTTGAGATATGTTCCATACCCATTCAACCAATATAAAAAGAAACTCAGGAGAACTTTTCTGGAAGCTTCTTGAAGTATAACCTTCTGGTCCTGCTCCAGGGAGCTGTCTTCCACCTTCCAAAACATAAATTCACATCACTATACAAATAATTCAAGTTAACAAATAACACTTACGTTCTCCTGTTTTATGATTCAAGACTCGTAATTCCCTCCCTACACTTAGATTCCCTAAGAATCTTTGCAATATCATAAAAAAAAATTGGAATCCAATTATCTAAAATTTTAGACAAATTAATACACAAAAAAAATAAAACTGTCTTCACAAGGTCTTACTTTTCCTTCCGCAATTTATATTTTTTTAAAGACTGTTGTTTTTTTTTTAAATTATATTATTTCTTGATTTAAATTAAAAAAAAATCCGTTTATAAAAAGAAATCTTTTTATTTGCACTCGCACTGATGATATGCCACTCTACCTTTTTGTTTTGTTTGTCTCTTCTCATTATATCGGCTAGGCCTTTATATAGCCCCCACGGCTTTGTACTTAAGTTCCAATAAGCAATTTTTATTATTTTTGTTTTCCAAGCGCGTTTTTTTTTTTTCTCTCTAAAATTCTTCTCTTTCTTGTAAAAAAAAAACTAAAGCTTAATCAAAACTGTCGGTCCCTGTCCTTCAAACCTTCTCATCATACCCCGCCTAAAATTCAAAAACATTTTCATACTAACCGCCAATTCATTGATCAAAACCTTTTACTACACCCGCCATAATATTTCGGTCATTCACAATAGCCTATGCAACAAGACAAAACGCTTCCCAACACTATAACATATGCTTACTAAACACACCTAATATGTCTACCGCACATGTTTTACATTGATAACCACTAGACAGATCACAACATCGGAGTAAAACAAAAAAATAATAAACAAAAAAAAAACTAAGTGACTGGCCACCGCAACAAATTTTTTAATAGAAAAATTTTTTAATATAAAAATATTTATAAAAAATTTTTCGATATAAAAATTTTTATAGAAAATTTTTCGATATAAAAATTTTTATAGAAAATTTATCGATATAAAAATTTTTATAGAAAATTTTTCGATATAAAAATTGTTTGATAGAAAAATTTTTTATACAAATTTTTTCGATATAAACATTTTTATTGAAAATTTTTCGATATAAAAATTTTTTAGAAAATTTTTCGATATAAAAATTTTTATAGAAAATTTTTCGATATAAAAATTTTTTAATAAAAAATTTTTTTATAAAAGTTTTTATAGAAAATTTTTTGATATAAAAACTTTTATAGACGATTTTCGATATAAAAATTTTTCCATATAAAAATTTTTATAGAAAAATTTTCGGTATTAAAATTTTTATAGAAAATTTTTCAATATAAAAATTTTTATAGAAAATTTTTCGATTTAAAAATTTTTATAGAAAATTTTTCGATACAAAAATTTTTAAAGAAAATTTTTCGATATAAAAACATTCATAGAAAAATTTTTACAGAAAGTTTTTCGATAGAAAAATTGTTTGATATAAAAATTTGTAGATAAAATAATTCTATAAAAATTTTTCGATATACAAATTTTTATAGAAAATTTTTCGATAGAAAAATTTTTTTAGACAATTTCTTATATAAAATTTTTTAATATGAAAATTTTTATAAACAATTTTTGATATAAAAATGATAATAGAAATTTTTTCGATATAAAAATTTTTATAGAAAATTTTTTGATATAAAAATTTTTATGGAAAATGTTTTAATATAAAAATTTTTATAGAAAATTTTTCAATGTAAAAATTTGTATAGTAAATTTTTCAATATAAAAATTTGTATAGTAAATTTTTCGATACAAAAATTTTTATAGAAAAGTTTTGATACAAAAATTTTTAGATATAAACATTTTTACAGAAAATTTTCTATAAACATTTCTATAGACAATTTTCAATATGAACAATTTTTCGATATAATAATATTTATAGAAAATTTTTCAATATAAAAATTCTTATAGATTATTTTTAAATATAAAAATTTTTATAGAAAATTTTTTTTTAATATAAAAAGTTTTCGAAAACATTTTTATAGAAAATTTTTCGATATAAAAATTTTTATAGAACATTTTTCGATATAAACATTTTTGTAGAAAATTTTTCGATATAAAAAATTTTATTGAAATTTTTTATAGAAAAATTTTCAATAAAAAATTTTTATAGAAAATTTTTCTATATAAAAATTTTTATAAAAAATTTTCGATAAACATTTCTATAGAAAATTTTCATATTAAAAATTTTTGTAGAAAATTTTTTGATATAAAAATATTTATAGAAAATATTTAAATTTAATTTTTAGATATAAAAATTTTAATCAAAAATTTTTCGATAAAATAAATAATAAACATTTTTATAGAAAATTCTTTAATGAAATTTTTTTAAATAAAATTTGTACAGAAAAATTTTCAAAACAATTTTTATATGTTATTACCAATTTATTTTATTCATTTGGCTTAAACTGAGTTCTTACCATGACATACAAAAACATTTGCCGTGTAAACACATACTGCAAATCACAGAGTTGTTTTTGATATTATATTTCCAATATTGTTTTGCACAGTTCTCATCTCTATTTGGGGCTGCCACACTTACTGTGGATCTAATAAAACAAAAATATTATATTTAAAATTAAATAGTTTGTATTAAACATTCTAATATAATCATAAAAAGGGATACTTTTTAAACATTGGAAGTCAGTTATGTAATGAATTTTTCAAATTAGAGTTTTAAATATTGTGTTGAGTGTATGCCACAACTATCTGGTAACATGGCTTGGAAAATTTCTAATTTCCAGTTTGTATTTGTTTCCCTTCTCAAGAGAATTTTTTCACTTACAAAATTATTAGCACAATTTGTCCCTACAGAAGAGGTTAAGAATTATCTATAAAAAATTAAATAATTTCACATAATTTAAAGACCAAATTGAGGAAATAATTAAACTAAATGAAGTGCGAATGGAGAAATGTGTTCTAAAATAAAAATCAGTAAAATATTCCAAAAAGAATTAAGAAGCCGATAGATTGAAGAAAAGAGATAATTTATTCACAGCAAAATTGATATTCGCAGTGTTTGTTGGTGTTGGTGCTAAATATTCATGTGCTTCTGCCGAAAGAAATTCAAAAGAAAAGAAAGAAAAATGATAAAAATACGTAACATTCAGACGTCTTAAGTTTGGAAATTTAAATAAAATTCATCTATAGTTAATAATTAGCTGATTTTGCAGAAAATTTAAAAATAAGGTAAAATTACTAACAAAGTAATGCTGAATTTGCAAAAGTTTTTTTTGTGTTTAAAATGTTTCAGTTATTCGGAAATTTGCTTGTGAGCTTAAACAGATACAAACAATTTGTATCTTTATCCAGCATTTGTACTTGGTTTTAAATTATAGACATTCGAAATTAAAAACCTTTGCCATGCCTAGACATATATATATTTTTTTACTCTGTATCATGGCTCTGTATTATTCAAAATTTTATATTAGACATCATGAATCATTCCTCTGTTTGTACATGTTTCCAGTCAGTGTATTTGTTGTGCCCGTTACCCACACGAGACGTTTTATTGGTATTGCAAATCATGGTGTAATTGCCAACAAAAATCTAAGAAAGAAGCTGAATAATTCGTCAAGTTCAATGCGTTTAAGGCCAACTATTATTCCCGTCTTTTTAAATTATTTTTGTAATGTTGTTTTTTGTTCTAATTTTCTATTTGTTAGTCAACTGTTGCGATGTCTGGTCATATGGTAAAGAGTAGGTAGGGGAAACTTTGCTGTATCTGAATGGCCTTTATTGTTTATTTTTAAATCTATGAACGTATATAAATTTTCTATGACATTTATTAACGAATTTATTTGTTTTTCCCAATATATTGTCTTGGTTTATATCTCATTTGTTTCTAACAAGGAAAAGTGTTGTTAAAACATTGTTTCTATACCCTTCACCAATAGTCGGTAAGCCCGCCTGTTTGTACTCACTTAAATGGCCTATATGTTACAACTTGTTAAGGTCAAAGGGCAAACACGTTTTAGAACTTTATACGCTTTGATCTTGTGCGCATATTCTCCAATTTTGTAGTTCAAGCTTTAAAAGATTTTCTTCTACTTGGTCTTTCCATCGAAGTTTCGTACGTCCTTTTCTACATGTCCTAACCGCGCTTTATTATGTCAATAGATTTTACAGCTCATGGTTCCGTTGACGCAGCTTTTAAATTTATTAATTTAACATAGATTCTTTCTCTCAAAAGCTTCATCTGCTTGTGTAAGTACCCATAGTTATCTAGTTAGGTTAGGTTTAAAAGGCGATGTCAAATTTAAAAACATTTTCATTCGAAGACCCTTACGGCCCATAGTGATCCTAAGTAGAAAAGAGAGCAGCATAGAAGCTCTAGAATTAAGTATGGAAAATAATAGCAGTAGTACGATATAAAGCTATAGAACAAACTAAGCAATCTGAGTCAAACTATAAAACCTACTACATCACTCAATTAACACTGCTGTAAGTTACTTGTGGAATTTGCTACCCAGAAATTGAAGTCTTTTGTTCTGAAGCATAGTTAAGTTCAACAGATGCGGACGAGTCCTTGTCTGACCACAGTCTACATATGTCCGGAATTTTTCTACCCCACCCGTTTAGTCTAGAGTTTAGGGCACAGTTGATGGTCGCTTAGTTTGCCTAAGCATTTTCTTAAATTTCGTATAGAAAACTCTCGCATTGCTTAAATCATAGTTTAGTTATTACAGGCTTATACATATTTTAACTCATGAGTTGTTATCAGTAAATGTCATCCTAGACGACCTTATTATATTCTTATGCGTTGAACACCTTAGTTCGTATTGGACTGTAGTCAAAGAAGAAATGATATATGTCTTTTTGTTTGTCTTAGGTCTTCTCCAAGATTTGAGGTATCGTGATCAGATCTTCACGATACGTCGTATGGTCGATAGAATCGTATATGAGGCTTAAACCTTTATAATTAGCTCAAACGGTTTTATCTTATTTTTTGTGCGCTGGACAGAGACTTCTATCGTCAGGCATACGTTCTTTTAACCATCACCCCTGGCCTTAAAAACTCTGCAGTCAATATACCGACCATATACCCCCAATCTTTATAAATCTAGGATTTATCTATATACATACATAAATCTGCCACGTTAAGCTTTTAAATTTTAAAAATTATAGATTGTAGTTTTTAGTCTATACTAAATTTAGCACTTTAAATATTTATTATCATTTCTAGGAAATAGCGCTTATCTTTTTAAGTCATGTTTAAAGTATTTGTGATTTGTTTTAAATCACTTACAAATACAAAAGCAATACTACCATTTAGGTAATTGTATATGGAGTATATACGAAATGGGTAACCTTCTTTGGAAAGGGGATAGTAGAATGATGAAAGGTGCAAAAAAAGAAAGATAAAACTTTATATTATTCAACACTATAACTGCACGTCATATCTATTTCTAGAGCTGTGAAGTTGTGCCATTTGTTGTTATTTAGACGCATTGTTTAAGCTTTTTTGTTCTACAGACAATTTTATTTATTTTTCGTCGACGGCGTGTTATTGCTGTACGCTTACCGCCGACGGAAGATGCTGTGGTAATTAATTATTTTAATAGACTGATTACATAAATTGATGTTACCGAGACCGGCTATCGAACCCAGGCTCAATATGATGTTATGCTTAGTAGTCGACGTGCTAAGTAACTTAGCCACAATAAACACAATGTTTCATATCCGGCAATGGTTATTATGGCTTATACGATTCATGTTTACAAAAGACTTATCTGGGAAAATTATTAGCAAATTAACTTTAGATTTGTTAGCATTTTTGTGATCTTCTGGGTATTTAAGTGACTTTTGTGGGTTAGTTAAAGGTATGAGCGGATTCCAACAAAATTTGTAACACTTATTTTGGCTACTGAAGAATGTTCCGAATAAAATTAGCATTTACTATTTCCTAGATATGTTTTAAATGCCATTAAAGATTAGGAAGTAAAGGACTAAAGTAAATTGGTATAGCAAAAGAAGTCGAGCAACTTTTTCGAAGAGCGCCTTACACATCTATCAGAAAGGCAGCTCGTGTAGTTCTTCTGTTATCCTTGACTCCCAGTGGAGTATGGGGCCTCAAATTATAGCTCGTGTGGTTAAAAGCTTTAAAACATTTGTGCATGGAGAAAGTTCCAGATCGCACTTAAACGAGCGAAAAAAATTGAGTTAAATTTTGTAAAAAAAACAAGAAAGTGTTTTATGAACCCTTCATCCTTGTCAATCTTCCATAGCACTAAGGAGCCGAGTACCGTTCGGGGTTTTCGCATACACGACTCGAGCTTAAGTAAAATTTTCTACGATGAGATAAGAAAACAATATTGTTATACTTATATCGGTCCATATTTGAACATACAATATCTGCTGTCAAAAATCACTTAAATGCGACAAAAATCACAGAATTGCTCGTAAATCTAAAGATAACAGTTTTATAAACATAAAACTTATTTGCACACATCATTTTTGTGTATATGTTAAGTCTTAAGAAAATTTTTGGATGGTGATAAAATTTAACTTTTACCGCCGCACTGGTTCCTCAAAATTTATAAATTTAAATAACGAATTAATTATCGATTAACTGAGGACAAATGAGTGTTGACTATAGGAAGAAAAATTTGTTTTATCTCAGCCAAGCGAATCGTCAAAAACTTAAATGAAATTGAAAACTTTATTAAGCCATTTATTGTGTGAATTCTAATTATAAATCAATAAATCGATCAAAGTCAAATTTTGTTAAATTATGTAAATGATCTAATTTTTTTCTAAATTTGATTTTAACACAACATAGCTAAAGACTTTAAAATAGTTAAATTTAATTTTTAAGAATAATATTTCAATATCCAACAGTTGTACGGCATCATATGCTCATTCATGACCGTTAATATTTTCCCACATTCTATAAGTGGATGCATTTTACATACATATTTATTTATACAATATTTATTTAATACTTATTCATTGCCACAATTAAAAACGAACTATATAAACCAAATATCTATAGAAAAATATGAAATATACGTGAAATTATTTGTTGTAGCCAGGCGAGTAATCATGAAATGAATGAAAAGGGAAGACTACATATCGGTAGGTGATGTATGGCGATGAATGGTGTACATTTCACTGACGTACATGTTCATGAGTATTTTTTTTCCTATAAGTGTACTTATTTGTATTTTATTTTTGATTTAATGGCGTATGTCTAAAGTCTAAATGGTGACATGTTTATTTTAGCCATGAAATACTAAACTTATATAATATATAAACATGTGGATATGAAGGTACGTACCTACCTAGAAAGTTATAGATAAAATTATTGTTTAGATATTAAAAAAATAATATTTAACAGTGGAAAACGATTTGTATTTCACTTTCGCAAAACTAATTTTCGTTTTAAAAACTTTGATTATATTATTAAAGATTCCAAGCATAAGTGATCAAAACCAATGAAATTAGAAGATTAAAGGGTCGGGATAATAACTAGAGAGCTAGAAAAATATGATCGAGTTTTTATAAAAGCCAGCTTAGTTCAGCTATGAAGCCCACAACATCAGTGAGTTTGTACAATTTTGGCCATGTAGACCTAGATATTTCGCAGATTGTCATACTATACCGGGTTTTTGTTGTTTCCTCACTGAACCAGGATCTAATATCTATATAGAAGTTCTAGTCTCGAGCCTTGTCTTGTGCCTTCATCGACAATTTCTGGCCGATAATAAGAGTTTCCTCTCATTTTCATCCATTCTCACAATATGTCCTAACCAACACAGCCGCTCTTGCTGTATGCGTTTCTTTATGTCAATGTCAGAGTATAACTCATACAACTCATGATTCATTCGATATCGATATTCATTGTTGGTGCAGGGTCCAAAGATTTTTCGTAGAATCTTTCTATCAAAAACTCCAAGAATAGCTTCTTCTGCCTGTTCAAGTGTCCTGTTTCCATACCCTATACCAATGTTCGATAAAGCTATATCCGTCTGTACTTACTTAAATGTATATGTATTTAGAACCTGTCAAGGTCAAAGGACGAACACATTTTATTATATTTCATGCGTTTTGATCTTCTGCGCATATTCTTTAATTTCGTAGGTCAATCTTTAAAAGATTTTCCTCTTCTTGGTCTTTCCATCGAATTTTCGGACAAATTTCGAAATTTTCTCTTCTACGCGTTCCTTCGGGATCGCGGATTAGAACACTGTTTTTGCTGGAGTATTTTCGCCCATTCGCACAACATGTTCTAGCCAATAGTATAACCCATACAGATCATGGTTCATTTGATGTCGATATTCATTGATGACGCAAACTGGTGCAAAGATTTTTCGTAGACCGATCATTTCTAACTAGTTTGGATGCTTTCTGCTTGTAGGGCTTTACAAGCAGCCTAACTGTCAACGTAGATGGTCACCTAACAGTTGTCAGTTATGTTTTATAGAATTGGCTAGATAGACTCTTTATGCGTTGCAAAAAGACTCCAGAGCAGAGCCCGATATTCATCTTTGAAACATAAAATCGAATTGCCCTGAAAGAACGATGTACGACATTTCCTTTTCGATCTTTCAGAATTTTCGACTTCCGGTACCGAACTAAACAGCTATTCCTAGACTAAGTTATCCGTTAGAGGTAACCCCAACTCAAAGCTCTGAAGTTTAAAGTACTGGTGTGTTCTATCTGTCTGTATTTGAGTATATCGGCAGACTTATAGTTTGCCACTTCCTCCGGTCTTAGTCCCCACACTTTTTCTGCCGAACTTTACTTTGATTTAAAGCTTTGTAAGGGCAGACAGCTAGAAGGACAGGCGGATGGATATCTTGATTCTGGTTTGATCCGAATATTTAAAGATGGATGTGTATGAAAAATATGAAGCTACAAAATTGCTAGCCTGACATTTGTTTAACAAAAGCTCATTTCAAATTTTAAATCTATATTTCCAAATACTATAAAAAACATTAAGTTGAAGAATTGCAAAACCGATATCTCTTTAAGAAGAGCTGATTTATATGGCATATTTGGATTGACAGGACCAAATACTATAGACGTGGAATGTTCGTACTACTTTTTATTTGTAACAACTTTTTTGTTTACAAAAGATAAGTTCCCACACATGTAATTTAAATTTTTCTTTTAGGAAAATCTTATGATTCATTTTCAAAACTAAATTGTAATCAGTTTCCGGTATTTTATATAATTTTTTATGTTTTGAATGACTTTGCTGATAGCAAACAATCGTACAGACATTCATAATGATAAAAAAAGTAAAAAATTAGATAATCTAAGAATGTAAATGTACATTTTCGAGTACACTGAAAGAATATTAAGATTTTTTTATAAAAAATATTTTTCTTTAAACAAATCTACTTTTTTATAAAAATCAAAAAGTATTATATTAAAGAATTACAGCTATCTAACAAAATTACTAATAACAAACAACATTTTTTTTTTGTAAAGTTGTTATATTAATTATTGGATATACAAGTTAATAATTTTGATTCTGTTGCTTAAAAAATGCATGAGTTAATACATCATTCAAAGTATGGTCAGTCGTAAGCCAAAACATTTCCCATCTTTCTGGAAGCATATGGATTCCGCGGCAAAAGAACTGCTCAGTTCTTATTTAGTTAATAAATTAATCAAGCCACTTTCTGATATCCTCTTCTAAAGTGAAGCTTATTCCAGTTAGGGCGTTCTTCGATCGAAACAAATGGTAGTCAGAAGACCATGTCTTGTCTATAAGTCGACTTCCCATTCTCTGCTTTGAAAATTGTTTTTGACTGGCGTTGCAACACGTTGCCGAGCGTTGGCATGGTGAAAGATAATATACTCGTGTCTGGTCGAATATTCTGGCCTTTTTTCTTGATAACTTTATAAAAACCAATCAATATTATGTTCGCTTTTTGCTTTGGATATGGAACACCAAGCTTCCTCAGCTTCCAACTGAATTGGCATATCGTTGAAGACATATGGCTCTATATGTTTTTATTAATGTTAAATTTTTTCTTTTTTCCATTTTAAATGCACGCAGATATCACAATGCAGCCCCCATCGTGCTTTACGGTCTTTTTGGAGAACCAAGTTGTAAATTCTTAGCATTAATGACGATAAATACAATTGTCTTTAGTATAGGTCCTCTGTAATCGTCTGACCCGAACATACAAAATTGTATTTTAACGTATTTCGTCTTCAATTCATATGGGACATAATTTTCAATTTCAATTTCACTTTATTCATAATCTGTAAGCCACGAACCAAGATTATGAATGAATTCCAATGCTTTTAAACGTAAGAAAGTTACTTGTTGTGTGACTCTTAATAATAATTCAAGTTTTTTTTCCCTTGACAATAATCTTCGTTGGGACAAGCGTAGGGAAGTGCTTACGCGATTGTGTTCAAAAAACGAATCTTCAAAACGGGGAAAAAGATGAATGACGAATTTCATCTGGATGAAATTAGTCTTTCGTACTAACTGTGTTTATACCTTAATGCTTTCTATTGTGTTTCTTAAAACTTTTCGGTTTTCCATTCGACTTTTGAATTTCGTTTACAAGTTTTTTCAGTTGGTGCATGTTGACCAACAATCGATAACTTTTAGCAGCCGTTCTCTTCAAATGAAAGAAGGTTATTAGACTTCCCGAACTAAATTCCCATAATTAGTACAAATGGATTCTATAATTTTTTAAACAGTCTATATATGTGACTGCTCATAGAAAAAGGGACCTAAGGATAAAAAAAGGTAAAAAAAAATATTTAAATCTTTAAAATGGCACTCCTGAACAAAACCATTTACCTTACGTCACATGAAGCCAAAATTCTAGGGATTATCTTGGACAGTTATCTTGGAAGAGAAACACACAGGAAAGGATGAAAAAAGGGCTAAACGCTTACTACTTCTGCAGGAATTCCGTGTAATAAAAAATGGGGCTTAAGACCGATAGTTGTGTATTGGATTTACACAACAATTGTAAGGCCTGTTTTAACATATGGTTGCGCAGTATGGTATGAAGCAGTTAGCAAGGGTTCTTTTCTGGCTTCTCTCAACATGGTACAATGTTGTGCTAGTATTGGTATAACCGGTGCCCTTAAACGCAGACCTCAAGCAGCCCTAGATATAATGTTGTCATTGTATCCTCTTGATTTTTTCATAAAGGGAATGGCAATGAGAAGTCTAGTAAGGCTGTACGAGTCGGGTAGGTCATTGCGACATCGTTGGCAACAAAGTTGAGGACGAAGTCGCTAGACTAGGCTCGAGTTAAGACTTAAGTCAAAGAGTGACAGATATGGCTCTACCTATCTGCCACTTTTATCTGGGCATTAAGTCTTGGATTGGCAAGGAAACCACAAGGACATGGGGAAACATGGTTACGTGTAGGACATCTAGAGCTCTATGGCCTAAACCGAACATTAATGGAACCAAAATTCTATTAAGTCTGAATAGGTCAAACTTAAGAAGATGTATAGGGTTCCTTACGGGACACTGTGCCTTAAATTCGAGGTTACATAGGTATGATAGTACCATTTCGGACCTCTGCAGACTATTTCTAGATGAGGATTCGTCCGATTATGTAGAACACATTCAAAGACTCAAACATCTAGGCAGCAGATTCTTTGCTGAACTTCAGGATCTGCAACAGTGCAGTTTGCATGATATTGTAGGGTTCACTACTGGTCTCAACTTGCCTAGATAGTGTATTCTCCTTCCCTCTCTACACCTTTCTATTATCTTTTCTCTTCCTTTATATTCAATCTTTTTCTTTCTCCTCTTCTAGTAAAGGTTCACAATAGACCCCTGGGGTCTCCGAGTGAAGATGTCGCTTGACACCTCCTTTGTTACCTAACCTAACCTAGGTTCCTTTCTATTTTGCTAGTTAAATGAATAAAAAATAATGTTTGTCTGCCTGTATGTTCTTTATAGAATAGTAAACTATACATTTGAATATGTTTTAATCTTAAGAAAAGGTGTTGCGCATGAGTCGGAAGTTTTTGATCATGCTATGATCTTTAGGGAAGTTTTTGCGCAAAAACCGACAAAGGTTCCTAATTTGGTAAGACAAATTTTAAACAGGTGGCGCCACAGAAAATTACTCAAATTCAATTAAATCGTAAACTGTGCATTTGATCATGCTATTTTCTGTAGCAAAATTGTTTCGCATGAGTCGATGGATGTTTAGCTGTTGTTGCGATTAATTTCCTATAGATTGCGACTTTGAAAATTATTAAAAATGAATTGAATCGTAAACTTTATAGGTATTTGGTCATGGATCGGACACAATTAATAAAATGATTCAAAATTAATTGGATATTTGTGTAATGTCTTTCCTTCAAATTTCTTTTAGTTGGTGGTGCAGCAACGCGCACAGGGTACAGCTAGTATAAAATAAAATTAAAACTTTTCGTAATAAAAAGCAATATGGTTTAAAAATATATCAGAAAATTTAGATTCTATTGAACCAACGGCACTTCTAAGTACCAGGGATTTTACATACACCTTTCGATCTTCCAAAAAACTTGGAATAAGTTTTAAATTATTCCAACTTATTAAAAAAAAAAAAAAAAAAAAAAAAAAAACAAAGTTAAACAAATTAGTGAGGGCAGTAATTGTTACATTTTGCTCTGGAAGTCTACAATTAACATTTATTGCTATTGTAGCACATTTATTGTTTAAAACTTTGAACTTTTCATTAATTTCAAGTCTTGTGCATAAATTCAATATGTTTTCAATTGCTACACCCTGTCTAAATGTCAATTTGCATCATGTGATGTATTGCGCAAACTCTACACAGAATATTTCAAAAAATGCGTACACCAACATCATCGTCGTTGATTAAATAGATTTTATTGATTTTTTCATCATTTTTTTTTCATTTAACTCGAATCACATTGTTTTATGTCTAATGCTTGTTCTTCTATTTTCTTAATTTACAGATTTTCTACAACCATCCTACAGTCAAGAGCTCCAATTTTCTCCTGAACTATACGTCCGTCAACGACAAGACAGTGCAAGCAAATTTTTTATTTAATTTTGTTGAACAAAAATCATTTAAATACTTTTTATTAAAAAGAAAAATACACTCCCATTTTGTGTGTAATATGCGTTAAACAAAAAATATTTATTATTTCAATTTCAATAAAGAAATATAAATTAAATAAAATTTCGAAAAATCGAAAATACCAAGAGACTAATGAAGTAAAAAAAAAATTGTATTGAATGTTTTGAAATAAGAAAATAAATTGTGCGAAATGAATATGAAGATTTTTCAGAGTGTGCATGAGAAACAAAAAATCAAATTAATTAATTCTATATTAATGCATAATTTTACTACAGCCATTATTATTAGTAAGTGTAATAAACCATTATTTAATAGTTTAATTGTAAAGTCAACAAAAAATCTATATTATATTCAACAAATTATAGAACAATTATCTTTAAGTAATTGTAAAAATTTAATAAAATTTTGTTAGAACAAATATAAAAATATAAAATTATTTAACAAAATAACAACACCCACAATTTAAAAAGAAAATCTCAAAAAAACAATCAAGTGGAAAAGAAAATTGTAATCAAGAATAAAATAAGAACAAAAAAAAAACATTTGTAGCAAAAAGTATACACAAAATCAAAAAGAGATTTATACCTACGACGAAGAATAAAAGATTAAAAAAAAATTCAAAAACTAATAATAGACAAAAAAGTGTAATTTTGAAAATAATTTTTGTGTGTTAAAAGTGCGATTCAAAAACGCCCTTTAAATTTGTTGTCACGTTCGTGTTTCTAAACGTAATGCATTCAGTTCAAAGTGTCTCTAAACAATCAAATCTTAGCAGAAGACAACGAAGACGTCATCGTTACAGTGCAGCGTCAGCAACTGCCGCAACAGCATCATCATCATCTTCATCCAACTCACCACGAAATAGTGGCTATAAAGTAGCAAAATCCTACCGAAATACAGTTCCTATAGTACATGGCATTGTAGTATCCAATCTATCGTTGGTACTACTACAAAAGGAATATATAGAACAATTCTATTTTGAGAAACGCAGCGGCGGAGGAGGACCCGATCCTGATGCGAATATTGCCGGTTTCTATCGTTATTTGAATGCAATGTGTGGTAAACCCCATACACAATTGCAGCCGTTACGTTTTGGATGATTGATTTCATCGAGACTATGTGCTAAATGACAGGATTATAATATAAATGCAAATTCTCTTAATAAAGTCAATTATAAAAAAATTTATAACACTTTCTCGCAAAGGCTTCGTCTGGAAGAAAAGATACTACAATTTGCTCCATTCAAACAGCAGCAGCATCAATACAAAAGAAGACGTTTAAAAACTCGTACTCGCAATCGTTAAAAACCTTACTAACCTAAAGGTATTTGAGTGTTTTTCTTAACACCTGAAACGGAATAAAAATTACGTTATTGAAAAAAACTTGCAAAAGCTGGCTTTGACGGAAGAAGATATATCAAATATCTTAATAGAATTCAATCAATATTCGTATGAATTGTATCACTACAAACGACTGTTGATGGTTAGATAAATTGACAGATTATAGTTCGATTTTTTTATTGTTTGTTTGTGTTTTCGTCGTGAATTTTTTTTCAAAATGGAACTCAGTCAACCAGGAAAATCGTTAATTTCTATTGAGCAAATAGAATACAATAGCAATAACAGTAGTGATTACGATATGAGCCGAGTTTGCCACATTGCTCATGTACGCGATGTTACAGGAGCTAAGAAACTGCGAAGCTGACATTATCTATTACTATACGATGAAGATGATGCCATTATATAGGATCAACTAAACAAATTAAAAAAAAAGAAATTTAAAAATATAAACAAAAACGGAAAAAAATCCAAGAACATTGAAATTGTAAAATAAATGAAACTTAAAATTAAATCTTTAAAATAAACATTAAAAAAAAATTAAAATAAACTTTTATATTACGAATATCATACAAATTATAAGATTAAACAAAATAATCAAGAAACTAAATTATAAAAACAAAAAAAAAAAAAATTAGTTTAAACGCACAAGAAAAAAAAATAAAACAAAATTCAAAATGCAAAAATATACACCCCTTAAAGAAGGTGTCAGTGATGTGACACCCTTAGACCCACCCGTATCAACTATACCAAATGGTACAATGGATAATATTTTAGACTCCAATTTAAATTCCGAAATGGATGCAACAGATAATGCCTCAGCAATCGATTCTACAGCGGCCGCCACAAAACATTATACAAACAAAACCAACATGGCTAAACTGCAATGGTGGAATGCACCGACTAAACGTATCACTTTAGATACTTCTGCCTCTTCTTACAATCCCGCTGAACATGAACCACTCAAAGCACCACCAACTCAGGAAGGTAGGGACAATGAAATTCTGCCAAAACATACACCAAAAAGTCAACAACATCATGATGAGCATGATCCTCCTCAACATCATCCTTATCATCATCACCACCAGCACCACGAGTCGCATCATGGTCACAACGAATCTGGTAATTCACCGTTGTCGAAAAGTGCTAGTAGTTCACAACATAAACTTCATCATTTATCGGCAACTAGCAATGATCGCATATCCAATAAGATGCCATTAACTAATCAGTTCAGCATTGAAGAAGATCCAGATTTAACCAGACAGGACTCTCAATTATTGTTAAATGGTAAGTGATAATTTTTACATTATATTTATTTCCTACTCACCATTGATCGAAATCAGTAAATTTGTTTTAGATATCTTAAAGTCATTAATCTATATACAATTTGGAATCGTTTTAAATTTGATCATACTTCTAATTATTACCACAAATTTCACTAAAACTACTACAATATTATACATATTTTTATATTCTCTTAAGTGGCCATTGGTCCATAATATAATGTCAACTATATATAGGTAGTAGCAGTGAAGTCCAGGTTCGAACCATACACCACCATAGTGGTAGAACAAGCCCAATTTACCAATTTCGTAGAACAAGCTTTGAAATATTTTCTTCTACATGGTATTTCATTTTCGAACATTTTCCTTGATGGAGTATTTTCAACTTTACGCACAAAATGGGTGCTGGTTGTCAGCGTATAGCTCATACAGCTCGTTAGAGTTTGCAAAAAACCGTGAAAATGAGAAACCACGGTTTCGGTTTAAAACACCCAAAACCGGCCGGTTTCGTGTCGGTTTTCGGTTTTTTGAATAAAACTTTTTTGATTTAAATTTGTAGTAAAATTTAGTTAATTTTATTAGAACAAGGTATATTTATTAATGTTCATATTTATAATTTAATACTAAAATTCAGGAAATTAATTCAGATTTTTTGAAAAAGAGAGATTTCTTTAATAAGTCTTGTTTCTTTTAGAGAAACTTTAGAGACCCTTTAGGTTTAATAATATTTGAATCCGAGCGACAAATTGCTTCAACAGTCATTTTTACAAACAGCAACGAATCTTTAAAAGAATTTACAATTTCAAAATCGATGGAATGAAGCAAATCTAAGGTCGACAGATTTTCTAAACTTTCATGAATACTTTCTTTCAGAAGCAGAAATTTAAAAGTAAACTTAATTCACGATTATGATGATTTTTAACGCTTGTTTGTAAAATATTATTACGAACTGACGAATTTTTTAAATACCGAACAGTTTTTCTTACTGCCTCTGAGTTTCAATTTATATGGGCAATCAGTTTTAAATGATTCAAAGTTTCATCGTCGCTATCTTCCAAATTGTCTTCGCTTTCTTCGGTTTCAAATTCTTCCACATCTCGATTTATAAAAAATTTTTCATAAAAATATATACCGTCATATACAGTCCATTCGCCCATTGTAAGGCACCTTTTGTTTTTTTTTTCATTCTTCTGCTTCATTTCATAGAAAAACTGCGTTCAAATTTATGATAAGCTAATGTTATTTCTGAATACGGTTTTCGGTTTTGAGGCAAAAAACCGAGGTTTCGATTAAAACCGAACTGCAAACCCTACAGCTCATGGTTCATTCGATGTAGATATTCATCGCTGACGCAGATTAATCCATATATTTTTTGTAAAACCTTCCTCTCAAAAACTGTTTGGAGTTGGCAACATATTGCCAACTCCATGAAGACTGCTGCAAAATTTGTATTAGGGTTCCAAAACCACCTTACAAAGGTGGTAGTCGGTTCTTCGCACCGGAACGACTCGGAAATTTTAGAGTTCCAACCAAGGACTGCCACTTCTCCGAATCACCAATAATATCGCAGTTACAACAACAACAACTCTACAATCTGTAGTGAGTCGAACTTTAGAAAGATATCGAGAGGAAAGGAGGGAAGAAAAACCCCTATTCCGAAGAAAAAAGACATGGAGAGACGTTTGCTTAAAGAAATTTAGATCTATAAGAGTCGTAATGAAGTGACTAAATTTTATCAAATAGTTAAATCGGATAGTTTAGACAGTTGTGTCTTCTCCTTTAAGGACGACCAAGGAAACCTGGTTTTCGGTACTTGAAAAGGTAGTAGTCACCTCATGCTATTTCCGTCCCCAATATCTATGTCATATGCGGCATATTGAAGGATTTTCTCCATGAAATGCTTAAGTGATTGCAAGATAAACTATGGCCATGCCTGAATCCTCGTTTAGTTATGAAGGGAAATTTACGAAAGATTTCTATTTTAACTGATGAGGTTGTATTAAGATCTTTAAGAGTCGTAATGAAGTGCGTAAATTTTAAAAAGAAGTTGAATCGGATAATTTTGACAGTTGTATCATATCCTATAAGGACGGCCAAGGAAACCTGGAAATGCGGTAGCCACCTCATGCTATTTGCGTCCCAGAATATCATTGTCATGGAGATTGCATGATAAACTAGCGCTTTGCCTGAATCCTCGTTTAGTTATGAAGAGATATTTACGAAAGGTTTATATTTTAACTGATGAGGTTGTATCAGTTATTGACATCCTGCTTCTCCTTATGAACTTTAGTTATGTCAAACTAAGACATTACGTTAAACACTTTCGTTCTTATCGGGCTATTTATTTGTATCGGCTGTAAACAACGAAGAGGTTGCGATATAAGTCTCAGACTCTAATCATCCGGTCTTTAAAAGCTTTATATAATGCCGTCGTCATTGATATTTTTATGCTATGTTGTTGTTGTTGTAACAGCTTTAACATTTAAAATATTAAAACTTTGTTTTTATGTTGGATCTGTTGTGCTACTTCTACTAAACGAGTCCACAAATCCTCAGGACTAAGTTGGCAGTACAGTTGAAAATGTGGAGGGTATCATGAGGACCCTGACCGCAAGCTGGGTATATATTGGGGACGGCACGGTCTATTTGTTTAGGCTATCGTCTCGGTCGCTTTCCTTTGATATCAGCAATTTGCAAAAGTGCTCCAGTACACTTTATGTATCTGTCACCAGATTTTTTGGTCGTCCTTTCATAAGAAGACATAATTTCCAGAAATCAATGTACTAAATTTAGCTAAAAGTGGTCTATATTTGACCATAACTCTAATACTAGACCTATTGTGAAAAGTAACTTACATACAAAATAAGGGAGAAATATGCCTCAAATTTGACTCTAGTGGTGTATGGTAACACATGTCCGGGATTTACCTACTAATCAGATTCCGTTAATAAAGCAATTTGTCACTGCCGCATCATTAGACTTGAGGCTATACTCGGCTCTATAGCTTCCGGGTACACGTGATTTGCTTTCCACCACTAGCTAAAGCTTTACGAATGAAAAAAATATATGTATATTTATATGTTGACTATTAAACAATTCTTATTATTATTATTATTATGTATTCCACAATTAAATGTGTTGACTTATTAAACGATTCTTATTGTCATATTTAATTTCATGGTAAAATCAATTAATATTTATGTATATCCAAACGACAAATAGCATTAGACATAGTTCAATAGCTCCAAGAAATTTATTTGATCACAACAATTTCCATATATCACTTATATTCATTTAAATGAATTTCTGGGAAATGTACTTACAAATATGTATATAATGTAATGGCATTTATTGTTGAAAATAAGATTATGTAATTTTTGGGTAATTTTTTTAATAAAAAAAAAATTTAGTATTCAAATCATTGAATGCAAGACAATAAATAATTTAATTTAAACCCCAAAATTTCAATTTCAAAATAAATATGCGTGCAACAAGTTCAAGAAAATGCGTAAACTGAAGATCTTTGATTATATAATTCTTTTGATTTTTTTCTAAAGATTTTGCAAATTGATTTTTATATAAAGGAAAATCACAAAAAACGGCAAATTCTTATTCTCATTTTATTACTAAAATGAATTCTGAAATTATACTGATTGACAAACCGAATGTGGAATTAGAGTTATTAGAGATGAAAAATTATCAGAATTTGCAAATCTAATAACTTCTAAAGGATCTACATCTTAAAGAAGATGTTTACCGTGTTATTTACATTTTTGGACACATCGCTTTAAATTTTGTACTCTTGTCCAATGACAAGAAAGCTTAACCTTTTGTTGCAAAATATTTCATTTTTAGAAATTGTGTCATTCGAATGAAGAAGCCAGGATGAGTTATGGGTAATAAAATCTCATTTCACTGTTCGGACAACATTCGAGAATCTTCCAAATGGAAGCAAAAAGTGCTTTAGAACTGCTGTAGGAAATGGCATAAATATTGTTGCTGCGATAAACAAATTAAAGAATTAACAAAATCTCAAAAATTTAATGACAATTGGTCCACACTCGACTTATGCTATGAGGCATTTTCTTACTTATTGATGTTTGTTTTTGTTCCTTAATTTGTTTGGTGTTGGTTAAACTAAATTTAAGTTATCGGAAAATGACTCCCATTGACTGCCTTTTACTTTATACGTACCCACCCCTGATATTATTCATCTGACATTAAAAAGTTGATATAAGTATTTTATTAATTTATCTACTTTTTTCGGAAGTCCTTCCATTAAAGATTTTATAGTTGCCTCTGTTACCTTTTTCGGAGTACGCTTAAAAACGGACATATTCTGGAACACCTTTTTTGAGTTCTTGAATGCCCTTTAAAAAAAAAGGCCAATACCTATCCACAGTAACAATGCCAAATCAAACTACAAATATTTAAACACTCTGTGCTGTCACAGAAAAGTTCTTGTAGACACTCCGTTATATAAATTTCTGCGCTTATCAATGCCTAAGGTTTCTTTTGCCACACAAAGGTATTAGAGCATTTAATTTCTATAATGTAAAGATATTGCATTCCATACATTTGTTTTCCGCCAAAAGTGAAATTTAAACTCTTAAACGCACAGACAAACATATATTTCATAAGCACGTGTGCATGCCTTATCTTTCTCTTATTGAATAATCGTCTCCATTTGTTGTTTTCGAATTAGAGTAAAAGTGTTTTACTCTCTTTTTATGGGACTTTTCAAAGCGACCATACGACAAATCAATGTTTCTGTTATTGAATAATCTTCTCCATTTGTTGTTTCCGAATTAGAGTAAAATCGGTATACTCTCTTTTTTATGGGAATTTTCAAAACGAACATACGGCAAATCAATGTATGAAAAAGCAACAAATTTATATCATTAAATCTTTGATTTAACTGTACAAGCAGCTGTTTGATAGAACTGTCAGGCTTTTTTTTGCTTTACCGATATCTGTTGAACATGTTAATAATAATAAGTAACAACCTTACCACCTGTTTAGCTGTACGATGGTGGATATATCAGATTCGACAATCTACTTGACTAGAATAAGAAAGATGCAAACAAATAAATATATATGATGTTAATTTTCACATTTTTATACCCTTCACCACCAAAAGTGGAAGGGGTATTATAAGTTTGTACTGATATATGTATGTAACACATAGAAATATTTTTCTTAGACCCACCTTTTAGTATACCAATAGGCTTAGAATCATTTTTTGAGTCGATTTAGCGATGTCAGTCCGTCTGGCTGGACGACTGGACCCCCATGTAAACCATGTAATCAAAGAACAGGTCTCAATTCTAAAGATAATTTGATGAAATTTGGCTCAGATAATTTTTTATTGATAGTGGTACCATGGCTATTAAATTCGTCAAAATCGGTCCATTATTTATGGTATCTCCTATAGGTCTCGCTTCCCGGAATTGATATTTTGGCCACAAATATTAATGTTTTTTTATGAAATTTAAAACAAATACTGCTTTGTAAACCAAAATCACTGCACTAAATTTCGTTGAAATCGGTCCACATTTGGCCATAGCTCCCATACAAACTCTTCTGTCTGAGACAAAAATCTCTAAAACGCTCACAAATCTGAAGATAATGAAAATTTTCAGTTTATTTTTTGCATACATAATTTTTGTAAAAACTGAAATCAATTTTTTAAATTTCGAGATATTTGGTCCACATTTGATCTTAGCTCTCATATAAGTCCAAATTACGGAAACAACTTAAATACATAAGTTTTGAGAAAATGTTTGTATGATAGCAAATTTTAGCAAATATTTGTCTTTATACAAAAAAAAGACGGTTGAACTTAGTGCTGAAGGGTATCGTACGGTCGGACTTGACCGACTATAGCACTTTCTTATTTGTTTTTATTAATTTTAAAGTGTAAATAAGATTTCAGAAAATTATGGAATGTGGCGTCTCGACAATTAATAGGCAAATTGTTTAGAGTATGCACTTAAAATTCCAATTGTGTTTTAAATGAAGTGTAACAAATTATAATTTTACACAAAACTACTTAAAAAAATGTATTGTTACAGTGTATAATAAAAACATTTTATTGATGTAAATATTAAAAAACCTTCATATTGACCGAAATGCTTATAAAGCGTAACACAGTTATAATTCCTATTGGGTACTTTACGGAGCGATTTAAATAAATGAGAGTGAATAAATAACATTTTTTCCACTAACATTAACTCAAATGTAATGATTTTTGTTGCTCTTCTTATGTATTCACTTACATATTTCTCTGCTTTATTAAAAATATTTTTTGTATTTTCTTATTATGGTCCCCCCAAGACAGTAGTCACTGGCATTCCAAGACAGTAGTCAAAGGGGCGATCGTCGAATTCAATTTTACAGACAGACAATTTATTATGAATTCTCTCGTGTTCTCAATTTAAGAAAATTAAAGTCAAATCAAAATGATAAGACAATACTCAAACACATTTTAATCAGTTTGCGTTATTTATTTTAATAAAAAGTGTGTTACTTTTGCATTTTGTTTTTTTCGCTTAATATTGAATAAATTGCCTGTTGTGGTGATGTTAATTAAAATGTCTCCAACTTTGTTTAAATAAAGTCGTCTGCAATAATAAACAAGATTAAAAGGAGAATAAGATGTAGTATAAGTGACATACTTTTTTTTTTATTATTGTTTAAGGTTTTTTATTTTACTCTTGAACTAACACTTAGGGGATGACCCCTAGTCATGTAAATCATTGTAGAAAGAAGGAAGGATTGATTGTGGACATTTGATTTGAAAATTTTGATCGACCTACATTTCGACGATGGTCCAATGAGTCAATAGAGTTGCATACCATATTGCAAACGATAAGTTCCTTGAAAGCTTAAAAATGGACTATGAGTAGGCCCATAGATGAGAGGTCATTACATTTTTGTTCGGATATACATACATAGTTCATATAAAAAGTAAGAAGATCAGTTCGAGTGAAATATACATATATTTTGCTGCTTCAAGAAAAGTACAGGTCGCAATTTTTAACATAAATTAATACATTTTGGTACATACACTAGGAACGATCTAATTAAAATTGTTGGAAATTATTTTTTATACATCCCAAAGAATTTAATTGAGATTTTAATCACTCAGAGACACTTGCAAAGTACTTTCAAAAAATGTAAACGTTATTTTACTTTAAATCGGTTGTTTTAAGGCAGATTTAGAACAAGGTTGGCCAAATGGAGAGCGTTTTTAAATGAGAGTGATCAATCATAAAATGAGAATGTGCTCTGAGAATTGTATTTTCTGTTTGTTTTGTTATGTATTGTTATTGTTAGTTAAGTATGCATTTTTGTTTGCGTTTTTTGAGAACGATTAAAGAACAAGTTTTCTTGTTTAATCTAAATTGTTGTTATTCCCCTGACACACAAATAATGGCATTCAGTTTTATTGATACCAAAGTAAAGTAAAAATATGAAAATTGATAATAGAATATGAAAAATTTAATGTACAGAATAGACCAATTGACATCGCCAATTACGCGTTCGGATCTTTTGGTAATTGAATTATATTGCCGGTTATGGTTTTAGCCCTCTTGCTTAAACCAAAGGTCACTGATGTCAATATTAGCCAATTGTGGTTAGGGCGTTCCTTGTCGGTTTTTGAAAAAACGGGTTGATGATGTAGCCTAACAACAAACCGTACCATACGATCACATTTTTTTTAATGTAATGGCTTTGAGAAGACTTGTGGATTTAAACAATCCAAAAAGATTTTCATCGGCCCCGTCACTGAAGATGATTTTATCGGCAAAATCATAATTTTCATGTTGTTTCTCCAATACCCAATTAACGAACTCCCTTCGCTATCCATGGTCATCTCGCTTCAGTTTCTGAGTCAATTGAACTTTGTATGCATGAAGATGCAAATCTTTTGTCAAAATTCGCTGCATAGCTAATTTGGAGACACCAATTTGCTGAGCTCGGTGTCGAATTGAGGTGCATGGAGTTTGAGCGACATCATCACGTACAGCTGCGGCATTTTCGGTCGATCGACCTGGTCGAAGGCGCGTTGTTGTCTTTACATCACTAACAACCCCAGTTTCGGCAAATTTATCCATTAATCTCTTTACAGTTTACTCTTTTGGAGCATTATTGTGACTCCAAATTGATCGCAATTTGGGAACTGTAACCGCAAAACGTTTACCATTTTGGTGAAACAATTTCACAATGAGAATGCGTTGTTCATTCGTGTAGCGCTCCATTTTTACTAACCTCGTACCTTCTACTAGCAAACAATAACAATTGTTCAAATGTCAAACAGTGACACTTCGAATCGCGTCAAATTTGAAAAATGGTCCACACTTTATAATTGTTAGTTTTTTATATTAAAAGTAAATAAATTATTAAATATCTTTATATTTTCCATTTTCCTCGATGACTATCGCCATCTTTCTGGTAACTTCATGAATCCGCGGTCATAAAACTTCTGTTTTTTTTTTTCTATGAAACACTGAACCAAGTGCGATTTTAAAGTCATCAACGTTAAAAGTTTTAGCGTTTAAAGAGTTCTCTAAGATCACAGTTCTCCAGGATCAGCCAAGCTTTCTCAGTTTTTAGCGAGAGACCAAAAATGTATGCAGTCTAGCGTTGTCGTGGTGAAATATGACACTTTTGCGATTGACCAATTTAGGCCGTTGCTTTTGATTATTTTAACCTTTCTTTAATCTCACGCTCAGTTGTATGAATCGGCTCGATTAATGCATTGATTTTATCATCATTAAATTCAGTTGACTGACCTGAACGTGATTAAAATTATCATTAGCTCAATTCTTGACATTCATCATTTGGCAGTCAATTTACTTCCTAACCTTAAAATTTAAGGCTTAAATTTGCCAAAGTCTTCAAAACTATTAGTTAAATATATTAAAAAGATCTTTTAAATGATCCATTACAAAGCATTGAATTTTAAGCATGTACTGTTAAAATTAATTATATTTCTAAAATCATAATTTATATTAAACAAAAAATTTATAATGATTTGAATTAATTGAATCATTAGACTTATGACATTTTTTTACATTAAATATAATTAAATCAAAGAAAATTAACCATATCGCGCAAAAAATATTAGCATTGCTTTTCAATTGATTGATAATAAAATCAATTAATTACTTTAATCATATAATTACAATATATGATAGCCAGACAAATTAGCTTTAATTTCAGCTATAATATGCCATAAGCAAGCACTTAAAAGATAGAAATACTTCAAATTTATTTTTGTCGCGGGACAACCTGATCGTTCGTTGTGTGATCGTGCCTTGAGTGAATCTAAAGCACTTACAATAACAGTTTTAATTTTTTTTTGGAATTATTCGTCTTAGTAAACAATGACAAGTAAACCGAAAACTCCAATTCAAGTGATCTTCTTATCTTATTAAACGATTTTCTTTTTAAAAATGCCTAAAAGTATACATTGAAATGTTGTCTACTAATACTAATTAATTAGCATTTACATTGTGTCATACTCATCTAGAACTTCTCTTTTTTATAACATCGCTTATCGGAAATTGTTCCTAATCAGTAAAACTGAATAATTAAAACGAAATAAAATAAAAAGAAATTAAAATTAAACTCAATTCTCTTCATATATAGATTTGAAATTCTTCTTTCTCGCTGTAATGTGATTATTAAGTATGAATTTCACGTTTAGGGCCATAAATGCGTGTTTATTTTAAATTGGACTTGATAAAATTCATGATATTCACTTTTTCGTATTTCATTACTACGAGTTTAAATAAAAAAACGTTTTTGATTTTTAATTAAAAAACGTATAACAAAAAACGTATTTCAAAATTTTACATCGTTTTTACAAAATAGCAGTGATAAATTTTAAGTAAATAAGTTCTGACATCTCTCTAATGAAATTGAGAGCCAGACCTGTTGCCCTGTCACCCAGAGATCATTGTTGTCAAATACCTTATTTTAAATATCAGCCTTGAATTTTGTATGGCCTTTAAATCCGGAGACAATGCTGGCCATTCTATCAAAGAGACATTATTGCCCATTTTGGGTCATCACAGAATATGACAAAAGCAAAATGCTTACATTTTAAAAGGGGGAAAAATGTAACATCACATGTCAGCTTTCAAACGCACTTAATTTGTACTAACTAATAAGTGGTTACCAACGCCATCTAGTGGTAAAAATCAGTAAATATTTTTAGATTACCCTTTATTCTTAATTTTGTTGTCATTCCGCCAACATTTTATCTCAATGATAAAGGGTATCATATGGCAGGGCTTGGCTGACCCTAGCTTTTATATAAAACCCGCTGTTAAAAATGACATACATAGATGTACTCAAATTTCGAGAAATCTGTACAAAACTATTAAAGCCATACCATACAATCTGCTTTTCTTATCGAAGTTTTAGCAGAAAGAATGTGTGAGAGAATTGTTAAGGAGGCTTTCTAAATTGACCTTTTTTTGTAATTAAAATTTTGGAATATAAAAATTTGTCATTTTTTTATAAAATTTGATACTCTGGGGGGTTACTGCGTATCTCGATTCGAAAATAAAATTGTTCGAATTTGTATGCTTAAAGCATCGTGTTTCGAAAATTATTTCTTTCGAATCGAAATACGCAGTAACCCCCTGAATTCGCGCTACTTTTTATTTTTTAAATCTAAAGAGAATATATGGGACTATATAATTATATTTCAGAAAGTTGCAAAATCGGCTTGATTTTTTTTTGTTATATGTTCGAAAACACAAAAATTTTCTTTTAAATTAGACAAATTTCGGTCAATGCTGTTCATAGAGTGAATATTGTCTCGTCTTAAAATTTGGTTTAAAATCACCCTAAAACCCCATTCTCTACGAATATATAATAAAACATTAACTTTTAATAACAATTTTTTTCGTAGAAAGTAAAAAATTGATATCATCTTTTTGACAAAAAAAAAAGGACTTTTTACGATCAGCGATATTTGATATTGATATTTGTTGGACACAATAATAATTCGTATTTATTCTGTCCCTCAAATAATATATAATGTGTGGTTTCGCTCTGTCTAGTATTAGGTATAATCCTTATGATGATATGGCCTAACCAATCATCGAAACGCGTCGAGGAAAGGTTTCCCCACCAACATTTTTTGGTTTTATCAAAAAACTATTTCTTACAATAAATAATTATAATAAATTGGGATCTTAGTGCAATACACTACAGTAAAACTTTTTAATTAAATGTTTGATGTCCCAACATTTTTGATAAACCTTTTTGAACAGTGTGTAAACACAGGGTAACCATAAATTCGAAATTTAGAAGGCTTGGTAGGTCCTCCTTTTAAATTCTCTCATACATACTGATGCAATCAGACTTAAAGTTTAGAAGATACAGATTTATTACCACTTTATTTTTATTTCGAACCACTGTATACAGCGTTACCGCTGACAAATTTGAAAAAGTCGCTTTTTACAAAAAAAGTCGCACAAAAAGTCACTTTCAATAAAAAAAAGTCGCACACTTTTTTATAACATTTTTTTTTTAAACAATGAACAAAAGATTATAAAACAATTCATACTTGAAAAGATATTATATATAGGCAAAAATCAGGCAAAACAGTTTTAATTCCTATAAAACCGACTTTCAACTCGAATAACTTTTGTTCTCTTAGGTGTTCGGAAAATCTAATTACAGATTTGAACTCCTAAGTCTACAGGTATATTGAACGCAAAATGTTAGTAGCGCAAGTTTTCACTTCTTAGCGTAATTGGCATGCAAATTTCAAAAACGTAAAAAAATCGAATGAAGCATTTACGTTTTTCATATTTTGTCTTCTTTTTTCGTTTCATTTGGACCCAGTCGCTATTTTATGAAATAGACACCATACTTGGGGGATGAATTCATTGCACTCTAAGTTTTAATTTCGTCATTCAAATACTACTTAATGGCTGCCAAAATTTAATCACGTTTTCGCCACTTTTAAATTTTTTTCGCATATTTTTCGGCCCCCTCAATGAATTCCTAAAAAATGGATAAGGATTGGTAGATCTTTCAGTTGTGCATCGTTTGATATACATATATCTCATTTATGTGCTGCATGTTGATATAACATACGACAAATATGTATAAAAATTCCAAACTACCTCGTAAACTGAGTTTTTGCCATTTAACACCTAAATTTTGAAAATCGTGCAAAATATTAAATATTGCTTTTAATGGTTTTAGATAGCAAACTGAGACCAAAGAGATGGCATTTATACTTAAGTTACAATAATTTTTGGGAATTTTAGTTGAGATATTGAATATGGGCTAAAAATAAAATTTTTAAATAATTTTCTAAAAAGGTGTCAAAAGTCGCACAAAATTCGAAAAAGTGGCAAAAAAGGGTCATGGAAGAAAAGTCGTAGGCCACCTAAAAAGTCGCAAATTGCGACTTTTGTCGCATAACGGTAACGCTGACTATAACGTTTAATAGCATTTGAAACAATTCGAGGGTCAACTTTCAAAATAGTAAAAGCATATTTCATTCGTAAGACTTTTTAATAGCAAAAAAGGTTGTTAAATCTATAGAATTATTGCTAAAAAAAATAGTAAATTTGTATAGTAGGTTAATTTGACAATACATTGTAGTCAAATTTAATTTATTATACCCTTCACCACCATAGGTGGAAAGGGTATTATAAGTTTGTGCTGATGTTTGTAACGCATAGAAATATTTGTCTTAGACCCACCTTTTAGTATACCAATAGACTTAGAATCACTTTCTGAGTCGATTTAGCGATGTCCGTCCGTCCGTACGTCCGTCCGTCTGGCTGGCTGGACCCCCATGTAAACCTTGTAATCAAACTACAGGTCGCAATTCTAAAGATATTTTGTTGAAATTTGGCACAGATAATTTTTTTGATAATGGGACCATGGCTATTGAAATTGGTCAAAATCGGTCCATTATTTATGGTACCTCCCATAGGTTTCACTTCCCGGAATTGCTATAAAGAGTGCTCTAAATAAAATTTGTAGTTGGATTTTCTTAAATAAAAATCAAACCTTTTAATATAAAAACTCTACAAAATACGCAAATATAATGACATATTATACAAAATCATTTAGCATTAAAATGTTTACTTAGTACTCGGGTTTTGCAAAATTATCGACTTTTTTCGGAAACCCTCCCATTAAAGATTTTACAGTTGCTTCTGATACCTTTTTGGAGCATGTGTTCAAACCTGCGCTTAAAATCGGACATGTTCTTGGAAATCTTTCCTGTGTTCTTCAATTCCTTTTTTACCAGAGCCCAATACCATTCCACAGGCCGAAGTTCTGGACAGTTAGGTGGATTTGCCTCTCGTGGTACAAAAATGACATTATTCTTTGAGTACCACTCAAGTGCCTTTTTTCCATAATGGCATGATGCCAAATCGGACCAAAAAAATGTAGTCACTCTGTGCTCTCTTAAAAAGGGTAAAATCCAGGTTTTCTTTCAATGCTCAGGTTTTCCTTATACCGTCTGATGGCATTAGAAACCGTTCGAGGGTCAACTTTCAAATTTTTAGCTATTTTTTTAAAAGTCCATGACGGATTTTTTTGAAAAGTTTTAATTACATTTTCACGAACTTTTTTTCGCAGTCCATTTTGATTGAAATAACTATTGAAAATTAATAATTTCTAAAATAATAGTATCTGACATATCTATAGAAACTAACTTGATCAAAAAATAAATTATTTCTTGCACTATGGATAAATTTTGTCTAAAATAGTAAATGCATATTTTTTTTAGAACACTCTTTATTGGCCACAAATATCAATATTTTTTCATGAAATTTAAAACAGATACTGCTTATGTAAACTTAAATCACTGTACCAAAACTTAAATCACTGTACCAAAATCGGTCCACATTTGACCATAGCTCCCATACAAACTCTTCTTCAAAAACGCACTAAATGAGACAAAAAATCACTAAAACGCTCGTAAATCTAAAGATAATGAAAATTTTGAGTTTATTTTTTGCATACATAATTTTTGTAACAACTGTAATCAATTTGCCAAATTTCGAGATAATCGGTCCACATTTGACCCTAGCTCTCATATAAGTCCAAATGACGGAAACAGGTTGAATATATACGTTTTGAGAAAATGTTTGTATGATGGCAAAATTTAGCAAATATTTGTCTTTATACAGGAAAAATAACACCTTTGACCTTAGTGGTGAAGGGTATCGTATGGTCGGCTTGACCGACTATAGCGCTTTCTTACTTGTTTTTTATTTTTGTTTAATTGAACATATTGTAATTTTTAATTGTCGTTATTTTTGCTCCTTCTTAAATTATTTACTCTTAAAAAAAACTTGAATATTCTATAAGAATATTTGGAATTTGTCCAAAAGAGTTAATTGTTTTATTTTCATGTTATTATTATAATTATATTTTATTAAAGAAATAACAACAACAATTTCGAGCAAATAACTAATTTAATATTTTTTTTTAGTATTTTCTTCTTTTGTTTTACTCTTTTTTTTTCTTGAAATTGTTTGTATTGTGAGTTTGTTTAATATTTTTTTTTCATATTTTATACTTGTTGCGAACGTCGATCAGTTAAAGTCGTGATCTGATCGTTTGCTGGTCTTGTCGCCGTTTGTCGTTCATTCTTAATTTTTAATTTTTTTTTTTGCTATAATTCCCGATCGTTTATATTCAGTTTCTTAAATTATATGCTTTATATTCTTTGTGGTGATTGTTAATTGAGTTTTGTTATCGATCGATGACTTTACCAGCAGCGAAGCGCCTTCAATAAAATATTTTTGATTAAAAAAAAAATTTGAAACAAAAAATTCACAATAACGAATTTCGTCAATTATTTTACGCGCATACTTAAGTGATCTTAACCAATTGAAAGTAATAAATGAAAATCTAGACATGAAAATTGGAAAAGAAAAGTAAAATAAAAAAGAGAAATTAAAAAAAAGAAAAAAATATACACGTTTTAAAATATTGTGAGAAAATATTGAAAAAAATATACAAAAAAATAAATGAAGAAAAGTATAAATATTCAAAGTAGAGTGTGAGAGAAAGAGTGTGAGAGCTATAACGATTAACATCAGTTTTTTTTTTTCAATTTTATGTTTATTATGAAATGTTTAATTAAAAAAATAATATATTTTCTTTTCTTTAAATGCTAATGGTTAATATATAAAAAATTATAAATTTATTTTGAAATTGTTGCAATACCTGCAATAACTAGTTTTTAACAAAATATACATACATAGCAACATGTCTTAAATGAAACCATGTCAAATTCAATATTACACCGATCCTTAACGATCATGTAAAATTGTAAATATTATTTATGTTAATTTTTTAAGTTCTGTTTTGCAATTGACCGATCGACCGGCCGACCGACCGGTTTTTGAAACTTATACGAATTTGTTTGCAAACAAATTTATTTGCACTTATAATTCTTGTTATTGATCGTATTAGATCTTGCATCAAATACAGATAAATTGCAGTCACATAAAAGTTTAAAAGAAAACAAGTAAGAGTGCTAAATTCGGCTGTGCCGAATCTTAAATACCCTTCACCAATAGTGTTCCAAAAGTAAAGTACAGAATCGAAATATTTTATGGTCATTTATGTATGTATGTCACGACTGGCTTTTGTGAGTCTTACAGAATTGCCATCATATTTTATTTATTTTGATCCGTGCACTTTTTATAGTAAATTTTTGAAAAATATACTATAAAAAGTAAATTTTTGAAAAATGTACTATAAAAAGTAAATTTTTGAAAAATTTACTATAAAAAGTAAATTTTTGAAAAATTTACTATAAAAAGTAAATTTTTGAAAAATTTACTATAAAAAGTAAATTTTTGAAAAATTTACTATAAAAAGTAAATTTAAATTTTTGAAAATTTACTATAAAAAGTAAATTTTTTGAAAAATTTACTATAAAAAGTAAATTTTTTGAAAAATTTACGATAAAAAGTAAATTTTTTGAAAAATTTACTATAAAAAGTAAATTTTTGAAAAATTTACTATAAAAAGTAAATTTTTGAAAAATTTACTATAAAAAGTAAATTTTTGAAAAATTTACTATAAAAAGTAAATTTTTGAAAAATTTACTATAAAAAGTAAATTTTTGAAAAATTTACTATAAAAAGTAAATTTTTGAAAAATTTACTATAAAAAGTAAATTTTTGAAAAATTTACTATAAGAAGTAAATTTTTGAAAAATTTACTATAAAAAGTAAATTTTTGAAAAATTTACTATAAAAAGTAAATTTTTGAAAAATTTACTATAAAAAGTAAATTTTTGAAAAATTTACTATAAAAAGTAAATTTTTGAAAAATTTACTATAAAAAGTAAATTTTTGAAAAATTTACTATAAAAAGTAAATTTTTGAAAAATTTACTATAAAAAGTAAATTTTTGAAAAATTTACTATAAAAAGTAAATTTTTGAAAAATTTACTATAAAAAGTAAATTTTTGAAAAATTTACTATAAAAAGTAAATTTTTCTGAAAAATTTACTATAAAAAGTAAATTTTTGAAAAATTTACTTAAAAAGTAAATTTTTGAAAAATTTACTTAAAAAGTAAATTTTTGAAAAATTTACTATAAAAAGTAAATTTTTGAAAAATTTACTATAAAAAGTAAATTTTTGAAAACTTTAATATAAAAAGTAAATTTTTGTAAAATTTACTATAAAAAGTAAAGGGGCAACAACTCCTATCACTAGTTAAGTATTAAATGGTGCCCTTCGCTTGCCTAATGGGATCATTAATCAAAAATGAAATTTTATTTAAACCTTGTCTTCTTTTTGTCTACTTTCATACGAATTTACCCAATTTTAAATTTACACAAATTTGATTAAGTAAAATATGAAATTAATGGTGTAATCAATAGACTTTTTGTAGTCATGGTATTTTTCAAAACATTTTTAACCTTAGACAATAATTGAATCTGACATGTATGTACATAAATTCACGAAAAATACTAAGATTAATGATTCTTAAGAATTGTCTAGAATTATATTAGGAAGTATATGATTTGATAATAAAGGGCTGCCAATAAAGAGATGTTAGTTAGAAAATTCATATATCGTTTAATATTTTCCTCTGAACCACCCGTTAGTTTTAAGTTTAGTTAAGAACAGATTATTTAATATTAATTATATTTGTGTATTGGTTGTTGACCGTCCATATTGGCGTTATCTTCCTTTTTTTGAATTCTTATCAATTTTTTTATTATATGTAATTCATTGCCATTAAAAAAAAGAAAAAAACTTATACACACCAGTACAAAAACCCCAATATAAAAACTTTAAGTTCAATTTCTAGACACTTTTTTATGTGTTTATAGTATATATTTTTTTTTCGCAAAAAAACCGAGTCAGCAATTCTCTATAATTCGCCATTCAGTAAGACTCTTAGGTACTGACTTGTTTTCTTACCGAATTACGGAAATATGAATAAGCCGTCAATTAAGTATGAAAAACGATTTTGTAATAGTCTTTATCAAAACAGAATTCTGAATTTGTTTAAAAATAATTAACAGTGAAGTTCAAAAGATTGTAACATTATCTGCAAAGAAATCTAATCTAAACAAATTCCATAACCAGTCAATTTTTTATTGACTATAATTTAAAATGTAACAATAACAAAGTGTTTGATAATTACATGTTTTGCAAACTAATTTTTAAAATTTCCTCGAAAATTAGTTTTTAATTTGCGGTGATATTTAAAAAAATAGTGTGGACTGTTACTAATTCAGAACAACATTCTACTAACTTAAAACCCAGATTCTAATGATTTTTTGATCAAAAGACAAGCTTAACTATCAGATCCGTAATACCACCACGTCTTAGACCCACCTTTTAGTATACCAATAGACTTTGAATCATTCTGAGTCAATTTAGCGATGTCAGTCAGTCCGTCCGTCTGTCTGGCTTGACGGCTGGCTGGACCCCCATGTAAACCATGTAATCAAAGTACAGGTCGCAATTCTAATCAAAATACAGGTCGCAATTCTAAAGGAAATTTAATGAAATTTGGCACAGATGAGTTTTTTGATAGTGGGATCATGGCTATTGAAATTCGTCTAAATCGGTCCTTGAGGTCCTATGCTCCACTGGGAGTCAAGCATAACAGAAGAAGAAGAAAATCGGTCCATTATTTATGATACCTCCCATAGGCCCCAATCCCCGGAATTGATATTTTTGCCACAAATATCAAAATATTGATATTTGAAATTTCAAATAGGTACTGCTTATGTTAGCCAAAATCACTGTACCAAATTCTGTTAAAATCGGTCCACATTTGACCATAGCTTCTATACAAACTCTGATATCAAAACGCACTAAATGAGACAAAAATCACTAAAACGCTCGTAAATCTGAAGATAATGACAATTTTAAGATTATTTTTTGCACACATAATTTTGTAAAAACTATAATCCATTTGATAAGTTTCGATAAATCGAAAAAAGCTTTAAGAAAATGCTTTGAGAAAATGTTTGTATGATAACAAAATTTTGCAAATATTTGTCTTTTTATAAACAAAAACTGATATGTGACCTCAATGGTGAAGGGTATCATATGGTCGGGCTTGACCGACTATAGCATTTTCTTACTTCTTAATATTGTTTTAGGTCTTTCGGCACTATTTTTTAGCCGTATATCGGTGTTCCTCAGTCTTATACTAATAAATCGGGTTTGCCATCTAAAGGTTTATATTTTAAACACCGCTTATTTATATTTGGTTATTCTATTCTGTCACAAAATTCTGTATATTATCTCCTCAGAACAAGAAATAGTTTTACGCGATCTGGGCTTCCAATTGACCAGCCCAAAACGTTAAAAACTTTAAAACTCCAGAAATTTTGACACTGTTTTATAGGCGTAGTTTGGAGAAAATGGATAAGGAGTAAGAAACATTAACCCCTCACGTAACATACAAGACCAAAATTAACTACTATATCTTTGAGGGTTCTGTGGCTTAGTTGGCTAGTAGCACGTTGATTACTAAGCATATCATAATATGGCTCCAGCCATGTCGACATCAATTTCTGCATTATTAATTTCTATTAAAATCATTAATTACTTCAAACATTTAATTAAAAAGTTTTACTGTAGTGTATTCCACTAAGATCCCAATTTATTACAATTATTTATTATTGTAATAAATAGTTTTCTGATAAAACCAAAAAATGTTGGTGGGGAAACCTTTCCTCGACGCGTTTCGATGGTCATCTCTTCAGAAGGATTATCCCTAATTCTAGACAGAGCGAAAATCACACATTATATCATATTTGAGGGAAAGGTTTCCCCACCAAAATTTTTTGGTTTTATCAAAAAACTATTTATTACAATAATAAATAATTGTAATAAATTGGGATCTTAGTGCAATACACTACAATAAAACTTTTTAATTAAAAGAAATACAATTGACTGCAGATTAAAAAGCTTAAATAATGCGTCTTAATAACAACGAATGGATCAACTTCACTGTTCTAAAAATTGACATGACGTGTAATTATTGTTTTGAATAATATAAAGCTTTATCAATCATTTAAACTACCTTTCACCTCCCTACTATCCCCTTTCCAAAGAAGGCAACATAGTTTGTATATACAATACATACAATTGTATATTTGCCTAAAAAAGGTCATATTCCGAGCCTATTTTAGAATTACATGCGATTCGATCTTGAGGACTTATTCTCCAACTTCGTAGGTCTAGCTTTGAAAGATTTTCTTCTACTTGATCTTTTCATCAAAGATTCGGTCGTCGTCTTCTACAAGTTCCCTCGGGAACATTTCGAATACTTTCCTTGCTGGAGTATTTTCGTCCATTCGCACAACATGACCTATCCAACGTAGCACCTGGTGTTTAATGCTTTTTACTATGTGGATGTCAGCTTATAGCTCATCCAGCTCAAGTTTCTTTTGATATCGATGTTTACCGCTGACGCTGGATGGTCCATAAATTAGAAACTATCAGTTTTGTTTTTAACAGCTAAATCTACTTTCATTTATTCCTTCTCGATACTTGAAAAGGCGACAGTCAGCTTACCTAATGTGCGTCCCAGGATATCAATGTCAATAGTTTTATCTCCTTTTGGACAAATATCGCTGAAACTTTAATCGTCGGTCATGCCTTCAGAGATATGTCTAGGAGACAAAAAAACATATAAAATTTGTAGACAACTGTTCTAAAACTAACCATAGTTGTCCAGACCGACTATTTGATACCCTTGTTTCAATTAAAATTTTTTATTATTCATCTGCTCATTGTGAAGATGTATAAAAATGAGCCCATTGTGCAGCACTCTCTAATTTTTTTACAATTATATAAATTTGTATCGATTTTTCATCAAACACTTGTGTCATCTCAAGTATTAGATATTTATTTTGTTTCCCCTTCGATTATATGCTCACTTATGCACTTTTAACGTTAAATACTTAAAACTATAATATTTGTCTGAGCCTTAAATAAAGTATTCGAATTTTTAAGTTTCTCTAGATAAGGTAAAATACCACAATAATTTACCTGAATATTAATGCTAATGTCGTGCCCAAAGATTAGTTTTTACTTTGAAATATTTCTCAAACTTACAAATTAATAATAGTAATCGAAAAGTTTAAAAATTTTCATATTTTAAAATGTTTTAAACTAAATAAGCTGAATTGTTTTAATACGTTTAGAATTCTATTTAGAGATAAGCCTTTATTTTTTACATAATCTCGCTTAAAACCATATTTTTTGTCTAATTAAATTTCAAAGTTTGCTCTGACGTGCTAGATCATTAAGTAATTGTTAGAAGAGATAATAGAATAGAAGTTTTGGTTACCAAGTAAAATATTTAATTTTAATTAAAGTACGTCTAAATGTCTTAGGGTAGAATTAGCCGAACGTCCCCTAACGTGGATTTAACAAAACGTGTCGGCTGTTTGAATGCTTACCGAAACAAAATGTCATGTTGACGGAACGTAGCGATCTGTATAACATATAACTTGTCAACGTTTTTACGTGACGTTTGTTAACAGAGTAGCCGTTGCATCTCTAAAACCTGTAAAATTGTATTAAAACTGGCAATTTAGCACATAGGTAACACTGCTAAATGTTTTTCTTTTTATTGGCCAACGCCCCATTTTATGCTTGTTCCCGTACTCAAACGAAACTACCCAAATTTACCCAAACTTGTTCCCGTACAAAATTTTCAATACAAATTGTTGTTTTTTGGGTAATTTCTGACAACTTCGGACTGTTTTGGGTTGTTTCGTTAGAGTACGGGAACAAACTTTTTCTATAGCGCTTTTTTTGTTTTAATTACTTTTTTTTATAAATTTTAAACAAATTCAAGAAGTTTGACCAGTTATACTTTTCAACACAAAAGCAAGAAAAAACTTTTAAATATTAATTTTTGTTTACGTCAGGAACAGTTGATACGTTTTTAGAGATTTGGTAACTACAAAAAACGTTCAAACGTTACGGCCCATTTCTACGTTCTTACCTCAACGTTTGGCTAATTCTACCTTTAGTCTATGTGTTCGACTATTTCTTAGTCTATGTCTTAGTCTATGTCTTAGTCTATGTCTTAGTCTATGTCTTAGTCTATGTCTTAGTCTATGTCTTAGTCTATGTCTTAGTCTATGTCTTAGTCTATATCTTAGTCTATGTCTTAGTCTATGTCTTAGACTATGTCTTAGTTTATGTCTTAGTCTATGTCTTAGTCTATGTCTTAGTCTATGTCTTAGTCTATGGCTTAGTCTATGTCTTAGTCTATGTTTTAGTCAATGTCTTAGTCTATGTCTTAGTCTATGTCTTAGTCTATGTCTTAGTCTATGTCTTAGTCTATGTCTTAGTCTATGTCTTAGTCTATGTCTTAGTCTATGTCTTAGTCTATGTCTTAGTCTATGTCTTAGTCTATGTCTTAGTCTATGTCTTAGTCTATGTCTTAGTCTATGTCTTAGTCTATGTCTTAGTCTATGTCTTAGTCTATGTCTTAGTCTATGTCTTAGTCTATGTCTTAGTCTATGTCTTAGTCTATGTCTTAGTCTATGTCTTAGTCTATGTCTTAGTCTATGTCTTAGTCTATGTCTTAGTCTATGTCTTAGTCTATGTCTTAGTCTATGTCTTAGTCTATGTCTTAGTCTATGTCTTAGTCTATGTCTTAGTCTATGTCTTAGTCTATGTCTTAGTCTATGTCTTAGTCTATGTCTTAGTCTATGTCTTAGTCTATGTCTTAGTCTATGTCTTAGTCTATGTCTTAGTCTATGTCTTAGTCTATGTCTTAGTCTATGTCTTAGTCTATGTCTTAGTCTATGTCTTAGTCTATGTCTTAGTCTATGTCTTAGTCTATGTCTTAGTCTATGTCTTAGTCTATGTCTTAGTCTATGTCTTAGTCTATGTCTTAGTCTATGTCTTAGTCTATGTCTTAGTCTATGTCTTAGTCTATGTCTTAGTCTATGTCTTAGTCTATGTCTTAGTCTATGTCTTAGTCTATGTCTTAGTCTATGTCTTAGTCTATGTCTTAGTCTATGTCTTAGTCTATGTCTTAGTCTATGTCTTAGTCTATGTCTTAGTCTATGTCTTAGTCTATGTCTTAGTCTATGTCTTAGTCTATATTTTAGTCTAACTAACTTAGACCCACCTTTTAGTATACCAATAGGCTTAGAATCACTTTCTGAGTATATTTAGCGATGTCAGTCCATCCGTCAGGACAGCTGGCTGGACCCCCATGTAAACCATGTAATTAAAGTACAGGTCGCAATTCTAAACATAATTTGATGAAATTTGGCACAGATCATTTTTTTGATAGTGGGACCGTGGCTGTTGAAATTCGGCAAAATCGGTCCATTATTTATCGTACCTCCCCGAAATTGATATATTGGCCACAAATACCAATATTTTTTCATGAAATTTAAAACAAATACTGCTTATGTAAACTAAAATCACTGTACCGTTGAAATCGGTCTACATTTCACCATACCTCCCATACAAACTCTTCTATCAAAACGCACTAAATGAGACAAAAATCACTAAAACGTTTATAAGTCTAAAGATAATGGGAATTTTAAGTTTATTTTTTACATACATAATTTTCGTAACAACTGTAATGAATTTGCCAAATTCAGATAATCGGTCCACATTTGACCCTAGCTCTCATATAAGTTCAAATGACGGAAATATCTTAAATATATATGTATAAGTTTTGAGAAAATGTTTGTATGATGGCAAAATTTAGCAAATATTTGTCTATATCCAGAAAAAATAACACCTTCCGCCTTATTGGTGAAGGGTATCGTATGTTCGGGCTTGACCGACTATAGCACTTTCTTATTTGTTTTTTTTTGTTGGATTAAGGTCTAAACGAAAAATAAAGTTATGACAAGCTTGTAAATTAGATAATTTTATTTATCATTTAAGGCGGAAAGGTTTTAAAAAATTTTAATTGGAAATACTTTTGTTAACTTTTAACTAAATATTTACTAAAGAAAAATGTAACGCAATTTTTTGCTAAAAAGATAAATCATATTTTTTGATTAGAATAACCTATAAATATAATGTGTCTAAAATTTAGACTCTAAATGAAGTAGGTGCTCTTTAGACGCTCTTGTTCTTTCTCTCTCTTTTTCTTAGATGCTCTTGTTCCTTTCTCTCCCTTTCTTACTTAAATATTTCTCTTGTTTTAAATTCCTTTGCAAATTTTTTAAGAGTATCGATAAGTTTTCATTAAAGAACTCTTAGAAAAACAAAATTAACTTAATAATAATTATTATATAAATGATTCACATGGTTGATTGTATTTTATTAATATTTTGTGTGTACTTCATTCTTTAAACAAAAATATATATATTTTTTTATTAAATGCTAGTGAAGGTTGTGTAAAACAGAACTTAAAATAAAAAAATAATTAATAAACAGAACACACAGATCTTAAGTTTTAATTAAAAATGTAAAGCTTTGAATTGATTTGACATGCAACTAATTTATAATTAATTTTCTATTTTTGTACATTAATAAAGGAATAACTAGCAATTAAATGCAATTATGCGTAAATTTATTTAAATTTTTTTTAAATATAACAAAGCACCAAGATAATCCTAAACTGTGAAAAAATTTATAAAAATGTAATGATAAAAAACGTAGTTATGATTCAATAAAAACGTTTCAATTAAACAAGAAACATAAAATTTTAAAAACAAAGAAAAAATCCCCTTGGATTTTAAAACAAGTGTTTCGAAGAAAGTTTGTTTTTAAATTATTTCCACCTTCTTAATAATTCAAAAAACCCATAGTTTATTGTTTAATGTCGCTTAATAAATTCGAAAAGTCTGCTGCACATTCTGTTGCCTTTCCCCAAACCAATGAACGATAAAGAGTCTGTAGTTTCAGGTATGTTTCCTTCTCTTAGTATTTATTATTATTATTAATTATTTTATTTTGATTAAAAGTTAACATTCTTTTATTTTGCCTAATGGTCTAGCTTCCTTCTTCCGGAAAAAGTTTTTTTTTGTTAATCAATCGAATGTCAAATTATTCGCAAATATTTGAAAGTAATAATGATAAGAAACAAAATTATAATTAGCTTCAGATATTTATGCTAACACCTTTAAATGTAAATACAAAGAAAAGACATACACTAAGACACAGACATGAACTTATACTAACACATAGACTTAGACATAGAATAACACTTAGATATACTATGAGATTGTCTAAAATATAGACTAAGATTAAGAAATCTTATTAAGGCATAAAAAAATAAGACATAGACTAAGACATAGACTAAGACATAGACTAAGACATAGACTAAGACATAGACTAAGACATAGACTAAGACATAGACTAAGACATAGACTAAGACATAGACTAAGACATAGACTAAGACATAGACTAAGACATAGACTAAGACATAGACTAAGACATAGACTAAGACATAGACTAAGACATAGACTAAGACATAGACTAAGACATAGACTAAGACATAGACTAAGACATAGACTAAGACATAGACTAAGACACAGACTAAGACATAGACTAAGACTTAGACTAAGACATAGACTAAGACATAGACTAAGACATAGACTAAGACATAGACTAAGACATAGACTAAGACATAGACTAAGACATAGACTAAGACATAGACTAAGACATAGACTAAGACATAGACTAAGACATAGACTAAGACATAGACTAAGACATAGACTAAGACATAGACTAAGACATAGACTAAGACATAGACTAAGACATAGACTAAGACATAGACTAAGACATAGACTAAGACATAGACTAAGACATAGACTAAGACATAGACTAAGACATAGACTAAGACATAGACTAAGACATAGACTAAGACATAGACTAAGACATAGACTAAGACATAGACTAAGACATAGACTAAGACATAGACTAAGACATAGACTAAGACATAGACTAAGACATAGACTAAGACATAGACTAAGACATAGACTAAGACATAGACTAAGACATAGACTAAGACATAGACTAAGACATAGACTAAGACATAGACTAAGACATAGACTAAGACATAGACTAAGACATAGACTAAGACATAGACTAAGACATAGACTAAGACATAGACTAAGACATAGACTAAGACATAGACTAAGACATAGACTAAGACATAGACTAAGACATAGACTAAGACATAGACTAAGACATAGACTAAGACATAGACTAAGACATAGACTAAGACATAGACTAAGACATAGACTAAGACATAGACTAAGACATAGACTAAGACATAGACTAAGACATAGACTAAGACATAGACTAAGACATAGACTAAGACATAGACTAAGACATAGACTAAGACATAGACTAAGACATAGACTAAGACATAGACATAGACTGAGCCATATGATTTATAATATAACATAGACTAAGACAAAGACGAAAGTATAAGCAGAAGTATCAGTCCTTGGTCGGAATTTTACGATTTTTGAGTACGTTCCGGTATAAAGAACCGACTAATAAACATAACATATTAGCACATCGTCTATGTAAACGAAATAAAATTAGCTGTAGACCAAAAACTTTAAATAATGTGTCAAGCTAACAACAGATGGCGCAATTTTACGGTTCTAAAAATAGACATTACGTGCAATTGAAAAATAAAAAGTTTTATATAGGTATCTAATATTCACCACCTTTTACCTTTCTAAAATTCCCTTCCCAAAGAAGGTAACCCAATTTAAATATACAATGTATAGACAGTATTTACCGAAGTGTTACTTCTCATGTAATAGATTTTAATTAACAATTTTAAAGAAATTCTGCAGAGATAGAAACGAATGCTAGTCCAAAAGTCCGGTCTATATTGTAATTGAATAATTTCCCATTTACATATTTATTGAGGATGAATTAAAACTTTCTATTCAATCTATGTCAGTTTTTGCCTCGCCATGAAAGATGTATGCTATCGGTGAAATAGTTACTGAGATATAAGCAATATAAACTGAAATGAGAATCAATTTGAATAGTATAATGCTTACAACAAATAGTTAAGTGCGAGTATTAAATGTTACAAAAACGTATTATTAAAATGTAAGGCTACAACAATAGGCCCTAAAAGTTATTGACATTCAATTTCAAATTGACCATTAAATTATCACGAAACTGAGCATTTTAATAATATTTATATTTAGCAAGTTAACAAGTTAAAATTAAAATTTTTAAATTTATTTGAAATACAAATAATTTTTTTGTACCTACTCGTATTATAGCGTAAGAAATTGTTCACATTCGTGTTAATTTAAATGTCAATAACTGAAATGTTTATTTCAAAATATTTTATGAGCATCAACAAATTTTATCTTTATATATATTATGTTTTTTTTTATTGTAGAACTATTTGTTTAACAATTTATCTGAAAGTCTATTATTTTACAATTTAAATTAAATTTTATTAAATATTTAACAATGACACATTTAAGTTTATAAATAAATAGTTTAAACGTACAAACATGAAGTACAAATTATTTTATAATTAGCAATTAAATCAATTTAGCAACACGATTTAACATTTTGTACCGGTTAATTTGTATTTATTTCTGAAAAGTTTTTTGCCTGAATTTTGAATATGCTTTTAGAATTAGACAGGAACACAAGAGCTTTTTCAACCACACTTTGATATCTTGGATGTGATAAATCTGAAAATGGTGTTGAAATATTCAAGTTAGTTTTAGTTTTCGAGATAAAACTTTAATAAAAATATTGACTAATGTCACTATATCTAAATAATTCCAGGAAAACTTTGTTTAAGTAACAACATATTATATATCATGTTTTTGTTTAATATTTTATTTTTGTTTAATATTTTTCGAACTAATTTCCTAAAAGATGCTATTAATTTTCTTAATTCCTATTATGAAAATTATTATACACTTTTGATGACCCAACAATATTTTAAAGCTTTATTTCCATTTTTCTGGCTCTATACTGCTTCTGTCACCCTACTTTTCAATAATTTTTGTCTAACTTTTTTTTCTCATGTGCTTTACTCCATAAAGACGTATAAAAGTACATAATACTTAGACTTAAATAAAATTCGAAATATTTGCACTTAATTACACAAGGAATTCTAGGTATTTAAACAATTAATGAAAAGTATTCGTCTCTAGTAAAAGATTGCAACAAATAAAATAATTGATTTATATACCACTAAAGATAACGTTTTGAATACGTTAACAAAAATAATCATAAAAATATTATAACATTGATAAAAATGAAATTAAAATTTCCCCTATTTTTTCTCTTATTGCAGATAAAAAACCATGTTTTGGTTTACTGAATCCCAACGAAGATGATGAAATGAAAATAACCGGCTATCGCCGGTCAAATTTGCGAACAGTTTTATGTTGGCTTTGCATATGCTTGACTGGCGGCCTATTGCGTTTAATATTGCACTGGTGGCGTCATTGGTATTTAATGGCCACCCATAAAGTGTGCTCATTGGAAGAAGCTGAAAAAGTTTTAGTCCAAGAAGATTATAAGGGAAAACATAAAATCTATTTTGTTAAACAAATACAAACATTAGATTTTAATACGTTGCGGTAAGTACTCACTAAAATGGTCTTAATTTTTATTATTTTTAATATTATTTTTCGTTTTCCAGCCAAGACCAATTGAAACGGGCGAAACAACTGAAAAAGAAGTCTGCGACCAATAATGAGATCTTGGCAAATGGTTGTAATAGTGTAGATGCTGTTGCCAGCATTGATGAAAAGAATTTTCATCTATCGATGCATTTCGAAACGGGACAATTTAAGTGTAAGTAAAGAGTGCTCTAAATAAAATTTAAAATCAAATTAAAAATCAAACCTTTTAATATAAAAACTCTACAAAATACGCAAATATAATGGCATATTATACAAAATCATTTAGCATTAAAATGTTTACTTAGTACTCGGGTTTTGCAAAATTATCGACTTTTTTCGGAAACCCTCCCATTAAAGATTGTACAGTTGCATCTGATACCTTTTTGGAGCATGTGTTCCACCTGCGCTTAAAATCGGACATGTTCTTAGAAATCTTTCATGTGTTCTTCAATTCCTTTTTTACCAGAGCCCAATACCTTTCCACAGGCCGAAGTTCTGGACAGTTAGGTGGATTTGCCTCTCGTGGTACAAACATGACATTATTCTTTGAGTACCACTCAAGTGCCTTTTTTCCATAATGGCATGATGCCAAATCGGGCCAAAAAAATGTATTCACTCTGTGCTCTATTAAAAAGGGTAACAACCGTTTTTGTAGGCACTCCTTTATATAAATTTCTGTGTTTATTGTGCCAGATGCCACAAATACTTTACTTCTTTTGCCACAACTGCAAATAGCTTGCCACACGAGAAACTTCTTAGGGAATTTTGTTTGTTTTTTTGTGCGAAACTCTTGCCGAGCATTGCCCCGTTTATCAGCAACATAAAAATCTTGACCAGGAAGTTGAGAAAAGTCTGCCAGTACGTATGTTTCATCATCCATCACACAACAGGTGTATTTTTTTATAAAATCAGACTTCAATTTTTTCGCTCATTTTTTTGCTTCTAAGTTCTTTATAGCATTGCGATCTGGAACCTTTTGGACTTTGTATGTCTTCAGTCCAGCTTAAGCTTTGACTCTATGTGCAAAATTCGTAGAACATTTCACCGTACGAGCTGATTTTCTTAAAGAAGTGTTAGGCGCTCTTCGAAAGAGTCGCTCGACTTCTTTTGCCTTACCAATATCTGTAGGACCTTTTTTCCTCCCTGATCCAGGTTTTCTTTCAATGCTCAGGTTTTCCTTATACCGTCTGATGGCATTAGAAACCGTTCGAGGGTCAACTTTCAAATTTTTAGCTATTTTTTTAAAAGTCCATGACGGATTTTTTTGAAAAGTTTTAATTATATTTTCACGAACTTTTTTTCGCAGTCCATTTTGATTGAAATAACTATTGAAAATTAATAATTTCTAAAATAATAGTATCTGACATATCTATAGAAACTAACTTGATCAAAAAATAAATTATTTCTTGCACTATGGATAAATTTTGTCTAAAATAGTAAATGCATATTTTTTTTAGAACACTCTTTATTATTTTATTATGAAATTGTAGGAAAGTTTCAGAAACGGTCAAGTCTGAGGATATGATACTCTTCACCACAAATGATTTTTTCCAAATTAAGCAATTTAATTACAGTTTTTTTAGTTCTGAAATTTCGCACATACGAAAGTTGACGATAGGACAATATTTCTATAGAAAAGTTCACAAAAGGACAATATTTATATAGAAGAGTTGACGATAGAGAATAGAGAACCATATTTCTATAGAAGAGTTGAAGATAGGACAATATTTCTATAGAAAAATTGAAGATAGGCTAATATCTTATAGAAAAGTTGAGGATTGGCCATTATTTCTGTAGAAAAGTTGACAATAGGACAGTATTTCTATAGAAAAGTTGAAGATATGACAATGTTTATATAGAAAAGTTGACGATAGGACAATATTTTGATAGAAAAGTGGGCGATAGGAAAATATTTCTATAGAAAAGTTAACGATAGGACAATAATTCTTTAGAAAAGTTGACGATAGGACAATATTTCTATAGAAGAGTTGACGATATTTATATAGAAAAATTAAAGATAGGCCAATATCTTATAAAAAAGTTGAGGATAGGCCATTATTTCTATAGAAAAGTTGACTAGAGAACAATATTTGTATAAAAAAATTGACGATAGGACAATATTTATATAGAAAAGTTGAGAATAAAACAATATTTCTGTAGAAAAATTGAAGATAGGCCAATATCTTATAGAAAAGTTGAGGAAAGGACATTATTTCTGTAGAAAAGTTGACTAGAGAACAATATTTGTATAAAAAAGTTGACGATAGGACAATATTTACAATATTTCTATAGAAAAATTGAAGATAGGCCAATATCTTATAGAAAAGTTGAGGATAGGTCATTATTTCTGTAGAAAAGTTGACAATAGGACAGTATTTCTATAGAAAAGTTGAAGATATGACAATATTTCTATAGAAAAGTTGACGATAGGACAATATTTTTATGGAAAAGTGGACGATAGGAAAATATTTTTATAGAAAAGTTGACGATAGGACAATATTTCTAGAAAAGTTGACGATAGGACAATATTTCTATAGACAAGTTGACGATAGCACAATATTTCTATAGAAAAGTTGACGATAGGACAATATTTCTATAGAAAAGTTTGACGATAGGCCATTATTTCTGTAGAAAAGTTGACAATATAACAGTATTTCTATAGAAAAGTTGAGATATCACAATATTTCTATAGAAAAGTTGAAGATAAGACAATATTTCTATAGAAAATTTGACGATAGGACAATATTTCTAGAAAAGTTGACGATAGGACAATATTTCTATAGACAAGTTGAAGACAGGCCGATATTTTTATAGAAATGTTGACTAGAGAACAATATTTCTATAGAAAAGTTGACGATAGGACAATATTTCTATAGAAGAGTTGGCGATAGGACAATATTTCTTTAAAAATAAGTTGAAGATGAACCAAAATTTTTATAGAAAAGTTGACGATAGGCTTATATTTCTATAGAAAAGTTGACAAGAGAACAATATTTCTATAGAAAGTTGAAGATAGGGCAATATTTTTATAGAAAAAATGACGACACGACAATATCTCTATAGCAAAATTGACGATAGGACAATATTTTTAAAGACAGTTGATTATATGCCAATATTTATATTATTATAAGAATATTCTTTATAAAACGGAACATACATATATAATTTATATTTCACCTAATTTCTAAGTATTTTAACAATTAATTTAAGATAATCCCTTGTATATGATTTACGAAAATATGTTATCAACTCAAGTGAGGACATATGACTTATATTGAGTAATAAATAATCTAAAAATCCCCTTCAAATTCTACTATCAATAAAATATCTTTCGAGTGTTTCCCTTGCAAAGTAATCCCACTTTTGTGGCTGACTATAATTGTTATAAATAATTGCATATCTCCAGTACTAAACTCTTTTTCTAATTGTCTTAATTCCCCTTACACAGATTGTTCCAGTGCCCGTATATTCAATTGCAAACAATTGCGTTATGCCTGGAATTCACAAACACAAACATTCGATAAACTACAGGGTCTGGATGTGGAGGTTTTGAATACCTATTTCCATCAACAAAAAGGTTTAAATGCACAAGAGCAAATTGCACGACGGCTGGTTTATGGGCCAAATGAAATAACAGTTCCTTATAAAGATGTCAAGACTTTGTTGTTCTTAGAAGTACTTAATCCGTTTTATGTTTTTCAAATCTTTTCGGTGGCCTTATGGTTCGCCTACGATTACTATTATTATGCCTGTGTCATTGTGCTGATGTCGGTGTTTGGCATTACAATGTCGATAGTACAAACTAAAAAGGTTAGTATGGTCGATATTATTATTTATAGGCAATACTGCTTTAGATATTTTTATAACTGAAGCGTTTTAGTTATTATTGAAATACAAATTTACTGGTAATAACATTAAATTTTTATTACCAGTAAACTACAACTAATGAAAAGTGAACAACAGTAAATAATAAAATTTATGGTTTTCAGAATCAAGATGCTTTACGGGAGACAGTTCACAATACTGGCACAGCATTGATTGTAAGTGAAAAGGGAGATGTGCAAGAGGTACCCACACAGTGTCTGGTGCCGGGTGATATAATAGAAATACCCTCTAGTGGTTGTACCATGCAATGTGATGCTGTTCTATTGGCGGGAAATTGTATTCTAGATGAATCTATGTTAACGGGTAATTAGGAAATATAACTTTGGTCACTTACACATTTTAAATAATCTCCAATAATTATTTTCCTTCAGGTGAAAGTGTACCAGTTACTAAAACCCCCTTGCCCATGAAACGTGATGTGATATTTGATAAGAAAGAACATGCCCGTCATACTCTTTTCTGTGGTACAAAAGTCATACAAACTCGCTTGGCTGGTTCGGAAAAGGTTTTAGCAATTGTCATTAATACTGGTAACATAACTGCCAAAGGTGGTCTCATACGCTCAATATTGTATCCACCACCAGTTGATTATAAGTTTGAGCAAGATTCCTATAAATTTATAGAATTTCTAGGTCTAATTGCCCTAATTGGTTTCATTTATACGTTAGTGAGTAAGGTAAGTGAGAAACAGGTTCTAAAGCCATATATTTTTACTAAAAATGTATACTTTATACAGATAATGCGCCATGTGGATCCCGTAAAGATAGCTGTCGAGTCCTTGGATTTAATAACAATTGTTGTGCCTCCTGCCTTGCCGGCTGCCATGACTGTGGGTCGCTTTTATGCTCAAAAACGTTTGGAACGTAATAGCATTTATTGTATATCACCTCGCTCCATTAATGTGGCCGGCAGTATCGATTGTTGCTGTTTCGACAAGGTATTTTTATTTGAAAATAATTTTTTTAAATCTTTCCTAATAAAATTTCATTGTTTTTAGACTGGCACCTTAACCGAAGATGGCCTGGATATGTGGGGTGTAGTACCCAAGTCGGCCACTAATCAGTTTCAAATACCCATCAAACAAATTGAACGTTTACCTTGTGATAATTTCCTTTTTGGTATGGTAACATGTCATTCAATTACCATAATGAATGGTAAGATGATGGGTGATCCTTTGGACTTAAAAATGTTTGAATCTACTGGTTGGATTTTGGAAGATTCTCAAAATCAACCTGAGGGCTTGATGCAATCGACTATGGTAAGACAACCAAAGAATCGTCAAATCGAAGAATCTAGTGAATCGAGTGAGGGTAACACTGAAAAGAAACCCATTAGAGAGAGACAGTCATCTGTAGATGATCTGCTCTCAGACGTAGGTCTGCTCAATGGTGAGGCAAACAATGATCATGGCATAGTTCGGGAATTCCCCTTTACCTCCAATCTTCAAAGAATGTCGGTGGTTACTAAACGTTTGAGTGAGAAGAATTTCAATGTCTATTGCAAAGGCTCTCCTGAAATGCTGCAGCAGCTGTGCCTGGCAAAAAGTTTGCCTGAAAACTTTTCCCAACAATTGGCCATTTATGCCAAACAGGGTTATCGTGTCATAGCCATGGCCTACAAGAAACTTAGTCCGAAAATAAACTATACCAAAGTACAACGTTTGGCTCGTGAAAATATTGAATGTGATTTAGAATTCCTAGGATTTGTGGTTTTAGAGAATCGTTTGAAACCCGATACTACGGACGTAATAGGAGCCTTAAGTAAAGCAGAAATTAGAACCATAATGGTAACAGGTGATAATGTATTAACAGCCTTAAGTGTAGCTCGAGATTGTGGCATTGTCAGCTCCACACAGCCGGTGGTAACAGTTAATGTGCGTGAAAAACCCGAAACTCATGAAGAAGGTCATGAACATAAACATTCACATGGTCATGGACACGGCCATGGTCACGGTCACACTCATGGTCATGGCCATGGCCACCACGAACATGATCATCATAATTATGAATTGTATTATACCTTAGATTTGGGTAGTGCTTCATGCACCACTAGCTCCGTAACCAACGGTAAAACGAATGGTACTCTCAATAATTCCAATACTACCGATAGCCTCTCATATGCTGCTGACAACAATTATCACAGACTTAATGGCGATGTGGCCTCCTTATCCAGTGCAGCTTGTCTTACTATGCCGAATAGCAAAAGTTGTGGCAGTGTAGAAACCATGGATACCTGGACTCATAATGATATCGAGCTGGGCATTTCCACACCCATGGATGAAGAACCACCTTCATTGACGACGGCAAATAATGCTCATTCTTTGCAGGACCAGAAATGGCGTGACAATTATCGTTTTGCCATGGTAGGCAAAACATGGCAAATTGTTAAAGACCATTTCCCCGATCTGTTGCAAAACTTTTTGACTCGTGGTGTTATTTATGCTCGGATGTCGCCGGAACAAAAGCAAGCCCTTATAGTGGAACTGCAAAATATTGACTACTGTGTTGCCATGTGTGGTGATGGAGCCAATGATTGTGGTGCTTTAAAAGTAGCTCATACGGGTATATCCTTAAGTGAAACTGAGTCCTCTATTGCCTCGCCATTTACCTCACGTAATCCCACCATAGCTGCTGTACCCAATGTCATTAAAGAAGGCCGAGCTGCCCTAGTCACCTCCTTTGGTATTTTCAAATATATGGCAGCCTATTCAATGGTGCAATTTATTTCTGTTATGATTTTATATTCCATTGATTCGAATTTGACAGACAAACAATACTTGTATATAGATTTGGGTTTAATATCCATTTTTGCATTTTTCTTTGGTAAAACCGAATCATTTAGGGGACCTTTAGTGAAACAGGTGCCCTTGTCTTCTTTAATCTCGCTAACACCTTTGGCCTCAATTGTTTTGCATTTGATAGTGGTCATTGGATTCCAAGTGTCGGGCTGGTATCATTTGCATCAACAGGAATGGTTTGAGCCCTTCCAGCACAGCAGTGAAGAACATTTAGGCTGTTGGGAAAACTATACCATGTTTGCCATATCCAGTTTTCAATATATTATCTTGGCCTTTGTTTTCTCCAAAGGTGCTCCTTATCGCCGGCCTATCTGGTCTAATCTGCCATTCTGTCTAACACTGATCGCCAACTTATGTATTGTTATCTACCTCATTTTAATACCACCCGTTTGGTTGGCTGAATTTTTCCAACTCATCCTACCGCCCCAAATGAATTTCCGCTATTGGATGTTGGTCTATGGTGTGTGTAATTTTATTGCTCATGTGATCATTGAAACTTTGGTTGTTGAGTATTTATTGTTTAAGAAATTCCAAGCAAGTCGCGATCGCGATTTAAGTACCTCAAAACGTAAATACATGCAGATTGAGTATGCTTTAAAATTCTTTCAAAATTGGCCACAAATCACAGAAGAACCCTTGCATACATTGGAAGTGGCTCATGCAAAAACTAATCCAGCCTATTATGAAATTAGTGCTGAACAAAATTTCGATACACCCGCTTCCGATGATAATCCTTTGAACAGTTTCTTTGATTACGAACCTACCACTCCAACCACACCGGATCAACATTTCAGAATGCCACAAACACCGCCAGACTCTAATACATCCACTCCTAAGGTAGCCTCGGATAAACCAACACAGCCAATAGTTTCAAATAATATGAGTAGTGTTATAGAATGTTAAGAGTTTGATTTAAGACATTTATTAAGTATTTTTTTCTTAGGATTTTTAAGTTACATTCTCCCAGTTACTGGTTACAAGTAAAATGAATGTTTCAAAAAACAAAACACAAAAGTTTTGAGATGGCAGTTGTAGAGTAGAATAGAAAAAGTAGGTTTTAAGGAAAAGGTTCTTTAATATTCTCAGTCTAAAGTTTATATTTTTTATTTTCATCTATTCATTGTTTTTCCTGAAAAAATTGAACAAAAGAAACAGAGTTTTTACTCTCGGAATAGGGTTTTAAAGTAATTTCTTACCCTTTCCAAATCCATTTCCGATATTAATTGGCTTCATTCAATAAGCACCCAGAATGCAACAACTGCATGCTTTAGTTAAATTTTATTAGTTTTTAATTTTATTTTTGTATAATCTTGTAAATTACAAAATTATCTCTGTATATATAGTTTGAATTGAATATTTTGTACTTACGAGAAACTATTACTTAATTGCATATTTTTTGTAAACACTGAGTGGTTAAAAAAATTTAAATAGGAAACAATTTTTTGTTAATTCCTTGCAAAATCAAATGCAGCCAAAATGAAGAAAATCGCTTGGACAAATTCATAATAAAAATGTTAACTCTTTATATTAAACGGAAAAAACGAATCTTTCCGAAAATGTTTCTATAAAAGCTTTTATAAAAAATTTTCGGTGTAAAAATTTTTATACCGAAAATTTTCTATAAAAATTTTTAATCCGAAAATTTTTCTTTAAAAATTTTTATAACGAAAATTTTTCTATAAAAATTTTTATACCGAAAATTTTTCTATAAAAATTTTTATACCGAAAATTTTTCTATAAATATTTTTATAACGAAAATTTTTCTATAAAAATTTTTATACCGAAAATTTTTCTATAAAAATGTTTATACCGAAAATTTTTCTTTAAAAATTTTTATACCGAAAATTTTCCTATAAAAATTTTTAAAACGAAATTTTTTTTATAAAAATTTTTATACCCAAATTTTTTCTATAAAAATTTTAAAACCGAAAATTTTTCTATAAAAATTTTAAAACCGAAAATTTTTCTATAATAATTTCTATACCAAAAATTTTTCTATAAAAATTTTAAAACCGAAAATTTTTGTATCAAAATTTTTATACCAACATTTTTTCTATGAACATTTTTACACCGAAAATTTTTCTATAAATTTTTTTTAACGAAAATGTTTCTATAAAAATTTTTTAACGAAAATTTTTCTATAAAAATTTTTTAACGAAAATTTTTCTATAAAAATTTTTTAACGAAAATTTTTCTATAAAAATTTTTTAACGAAAATTTTTCTATAAAAATTTTTTAACGAAAATTTTTCTATAAAAATTTTTTAACGAAAATTTTTCTATAAAAATTTTTTAACGAAAATTTTTCTATAAAAATTTTTTAACGAAAATTTTTCTATAAAAATTTTTTAACGAAAATTTTTCTATAAAAAAATTTTTTAACGAAAATTTTTCTATAAAAATCTTTTTTAACGAAAATTTATCTATAAAAATTTTTTTAACGAAAATTTTTCTATAAATTTTTTTTTAACAAAAATTTTTCTATAAAAATTTATTTTAACGAAAATTTTTCTATAAAAATTTTTTTAACGAAAATTTTTATACTGAAAATTTTTCTATAAAAATTTTTTTACCGAAAATTTTTCTATAAATTTTTTTTTAACGAAATTTTTTCTATAAAAATTTTTTTAGCGAAATATTTTTTAAATGTTTTTATACCGAAAATTTTTTTCTATAAAAATTTCCTAAAATTTTTCTATAAAAGTTTTTAATATCGAAGCTTTTCTATAAAAATTTTTTAAACTGAAAATTTTTTTATAAAAATTTTTGATACCGAAATTTTTTCTATAAAAATTTTTATACCAAAATTTTTTAAACCGAAAATTTTTCAATAAAAAATTTTAAACCGAAACTTAAAAAATAAAAATTTTTCCACATAAAATTTTTATAGAAAAATTTTCGATATAAAAATTTTTAAGAAAAATTTTCGGTACAAAAATTTCTATAGAAAAATTTTCGGTAAAAAAATTTTATAGAAAAATTTTCGGTTTAAAAATGGTTATATTGAAAATTTTTCTATAAAAATATTTATACTGAAAATTTTTCTTAAGAGTTTTTATATCGAAAATTTTTATAGAAAAATTTTCGATATATGTTTTTATACCGAAAATTTTTCTATTAAAAAATAAAAATTTTCAATATAAAATTTTTCGATATAACGTTTTTTATAGAAAAATTTTCTATATAAAATTTTTTATAGATAAATTTTCGATATAAAAATTTTTAAGAAAAATTTTCGGTACAAAAATTTTTATAGAAAAATTTTCGGTAAAAAGTGTTTATAGAAAATTTTTCGGTAAAAAGTTTTATAGAAAAATTTTCATTTTAAAAATTTTATAGAAAAATGTTTATACCGATTTTTTTTTTTTTTTATAAAAATTTTTATACCGAAAATTGTTCTACAAAAATAAGACATTAGACTTTTCATTATGAATTTGATCTAAGGTTAATACTAAAAACAAAATATTTAGATTTCTAGGAATATTAAGATTATAATTATGATTTATGTATTTAACTTAAAAACCTGGTCCTACCATAACTTATCACTTACTTAAAAACTACTTATCTTAAACATAAATACTTACTATATATGTAAAACTCTTAGAGTTTGTTAATTTATCTTTAAATATATTTACATGTACTTTTTAATTATAACTTTTACTCGTTTAAGTTCGAGGTGTTTTAGCTGTTTATTTTGTTAAATTATTTAAAAATAAAATAAAAATTGTAAAAAAATCCAACAATAAAAAAAACACAAACAAACAAATTTATATACATTGTATATCCATAAATTAAGTCAAACTTTTTTATATAAGAAAATTGTTATTACTTGCTTAGGATAAAATAAAAATAAAACAATTAAAGCCAATATTCAATAAAATTGTTTTTTGTTAAACCATAAAAAACACAAACATTTTTAAACAAAGCCTTTTTATTTTTTTTATACCAAAAATGAAACTAGAAAACAAATTAAATATAATTTAAATAACCCATTCCTTCCACTTTCTTTCCACCTTAAAACAATAATTGAAATAGAATTATTTCTCATAACTTTCGCACTGTTTTTTTTTCATGAAATTCTAAAATTGTATTTCTTATAAAATTTCTTTGATTTGTAATTTTTAGTTATTATAATGTACTTTAATTATTATAATAATAATAAAAAACAATTATAATTGTATACATAAATTATTGAAAAGAAAACTAACTATAATATAATAATAAAACCTCTATATTATTGTTGTAAAAAATGTATTTCTTAATTATACAAAATTTAAACAGAAAACTATGAATTTAATAAAAATTATAAACAAATTAAAAAGTTTTATTATCAGAGGTGTTGATGTTTGTAATCCATCGAAATAAAAGTCTGACATTGTTCAGTCGACTCAACTTGTCCCATTTAAATGTAGGAAAGCAAATTGGCAGTCAAATGATGAAATATCAGGAATGGAACTGGCATCTTTTGACATTTATATATTTAGTAAAAATTTTGAAAATTTTAACTATGGACTGTTTTAAATTTGATCAAAAGAGGGTTTGGTTTTGGTACTTTATCACCTTAATAGCCGCATAGGGTTAACTTCAAATTTGCCTAGCCTCTATTTTAACTAAATTTGAAACAGGTTTTTTTTTTTGGTACAAGGATTAAGTCTTATATACAGGCGTGGGCAGCCCTACCACCAGAAACCGACGAATTTTTGTAATTTTCGTAAATTCCACGATCATTAATGAAACTCGTGAAAATGAGTATAAAAGCAAACAATTTTAGATTTTCTAGATAAAAAAAATATTTTTCGATACAAACATTTTTTAAAAAAATATGTTAATTAAAAATATTTTTCTCAGCAAAATGTTTCTGTAAAAATATAAATAAAAATAAATTTTTTTTTTCTAAAGAAAAATTTTCGACAAAAATATTTTTCTATAGATAAAAAATTATTTTTCTTTTGATAAAAAAATTTTCTATCAAAATTTTTATAGAAAAATTTTCGGTATAAAAATTTTTGGTACAAAAATGTTTATAAACAAATTTTTAAAGAAAATTTTTCGATATAAAAATGTTTAAAGAAAATTTTTCGGCATAAAAATTTTAATAGAAAAATTTTCGGTACAAACATTTTCAGTATAAAAATGTTTATAAAAAAAAAATTTTATAGAAAAAATATTTAGTATAAAACGTTTATAAAAAATTTTCAGTAAAAAAATTTTTATAGAAAAAATTTGCACTATAAAAATTTTTATAAAAAAATTTTCAGTATAAAAATTTTTATAGAAAAATTTTCCGTATAAAAATTTTTAACAAAAATTGTTGGTAAAAAAATTTTTAAAGAAAAATTTTTGGCACAAAAATGTTTATAAACAAATTTTTAAAGAAAATTTTTCGGTATAAAAATGTTTAAAGAAAATTTTTCGGCATAAAAATTTTAATAGAAAAATTTTCGGTACAAAAATTTTCAGTATAAAAATGTTTATAAAAAAAATTTTTATAGAAAAAATATTTAGTATAAAAACGTTTATAAAAAATTTTTCAGTAAAAAAATTTTTATAGAAAAAATTTTCAGTATAAAAATATTTATAGACAAATTTTCAGTATAAAAATTTTTATAGAAAAATTTTTCGTATAAAAATTTTTATACAAAAATTTTTGGTAAAAAAATTTTTAAAGAAAATTTTTTGTCATAAAAATTTTAATAGAACAATTTTCGGTATAAAAATTTTTATACGAAAATTTTCATTACAAACTTGTTTATAGAAAAAATTTTTGTAAAAAAATGTTTATACAAAAACTTTGCGGTATCAAAATTTTTATAGAAATATTTTCGGTATAAAAATTTTTATAGAAAAATTTTTGGTATAAAAATTTTTAAGGAAAATTTTTCGGCATAAAAATTTTAATAGAAAAATTTTCGGTATACAAATTTTTATAGAAAAATTTTCTGTATACAAATTTTTATAGAAAAATTTTCGGTATACAAATTTTTATAGAAAAATTTTCGGTATCAACATTTTTATAGAAAAATTTTCGGTATCAAAATTTTTATAGAAAAATTTTCGGTATCAAAATTTTTATAGAAAAATTTTCGGTATACAAATTTTTATAGAAAAATTTTCGGTACACAAATTTTTATAGAAATATTTTATAAAAATTTTTGTAGAAAAATTTTCGATATAAAAATTTTTGTAAAAAAAATTTTTATAGAAAAATTTTCGGTGTAAAAATAAAAATAAAAATTTTTATAGAAACAAATTTCGGTATAAAAATCCTTGATACCGAAAAATTTTCGGTATAAATAAACACTTTTATAGAAAATTTAACAGTCTACAAATTTTTATAGAAAAATTTTAAAAATTTTTATAAAAAAAATTTTAGTATAAAAATTTTTATCGAAAAATTTTCGGTATAAAAATTTTTATAGAAAATTTTAATTTTTTTATAAAAATTTTTATAGAAAATTTTTGGTACAAAAATTTTTATAAAAAAATCTTCGATATAAAAGTTTTTAAGAAAAATTTTCGGTATAAAGAATTGTTAAAAAAAATTTTTTGATATAAAATTTTTATAGAAAAATTTTCGATATAAATATTTTTACAAAAAAAATTTTGGTGTAAAAATTTTTATAAAAAAAAATTTGGTGGAAAAATTTTTATAAACAAATTTTCGGTATTTTTATAAAAAAAAAATTTGTAGAAAAATTTTATATAAAAAAATTTTATATAGAAAAATTTTTTATAAAAATATTTTCCATAGAAAAATTTTTAATAAAAAAAAATTTCTATTGAAAAATTTTTTAATGAGAAATTTTTGATAAGAAAAAAATTTTCAGTATAAAAATGTTTATAAAAAAAAATTTTATAGAAAAAATATTTAGTATAAAAAGTTTATAAAAAATTTTTCAGTAAAAAAATTTTTATAGAAAAAATTTTCAGTATAAAAATTTTTATAAAAAAATTTTTATAGAAAAATTTTCCGTATAAAAATTTTTATACAAAAATTTTTGGTAAAAAAATTGTTAAAGAAAAATTTTTGGTACAAAAATGTTTATAAACAAATTTTTAAAGAAAATTTTTCGGTATAAAAATGTTTAAAGAAAATTTTTCGGCATAAAAATTTTAAATTTTTCTATTAAAATTTTTATGCCGAAAAATTTTCTTTAAACAAAAATTTTCAGTATAAAAATTTTTATAAAAAAAAATTTTATAGAAAAAATATTTAGTATAAAAAACGCTCATAAAAAATTTTTCAGTAAAAAAATTTTTATAGAAAAAATTTTCAGTATAAATATTTTTATAGAAAAATTTTCAGTATAAAAATTTTTATAGAAAAATTTTCCGTATAAAAATTTTTATACACAAATTTTTGGTAAAAAAATGTTTAAAGAAAATTTTTCGTCATAAAAATTTTAATAGAACAATTTTCGGTGTAAAAATAAAAATTTTTATAGAAACAAATTTCGGTATAAAAATGCTTGATACCGAAAAATTTTCGGTATAAATAAACACTTTTATAGAAAATTTAACGATCTACAAATTTTTATAGAAAAATTTTAAAAATTTTTATAAAAAAAATTTTAGTATAAAAATTTTTATCGAAAAATTTTCGGTATAAAAATTTTTATAGAAAATTTTAATTTTTTTATAAAAATTTTTATAGAAAATTTTTGGTACAAAAATTTTTATAAAAAAATCTTCGATATAAAAGTTTTTAAGAAAAATTTTCGGTATAAACAATTTTTAAAGAAAATTTTTTGATATAAAAATTTTTATAGAAAAATTTTCGATATAAATATTTTTATAAAAAAAGTAATATAGTAATAATTTTTATAAAAAAAGTAATATATTTTTATAAAAAAAGTAATAGGAGAATACACAATCAATTAAACGTAGTGATGTTCGATCAAACTCAATGAGTTAAATTGATGATTATCTGTGCAATTTGACAACTCGACTGTGGTCGAGGGCGCTAAGTGCTGATGACGTCCTGTGGCGGGACAGAAATTGCAATCCACTGAGCCGCGTTCAAAAATATTTTTTTCAGTTTTTCTCCACAATTACTTTTCAAATTTTCAAAATTAATAATTTGAAAGTTAAATGAACTCAAGCCTGATTAAACCTAATTTTTCAATCAATTCTAAAGTTCGAATAATTAATTCCCAAATAAAAAAATTTTGGTGTAAAAATTTTTATAAACAAATTTTCGGTATAAACATTTTTATAAAAAAAAATTTCTGTAGAAAAATTTTATATAAAAAAAATTTATATAGAAAAATTTTCTATAGAAAAATTTTTTATAAAAATATTTTCTATAGAAAAATTTTTAATAAAAAAAATTTTCTATTGAAAAATTTTTTAATGAGAAATTTTTGATAAGAAAATTTTCTATTGAAAAATTGTTGATAAAAATATGTGTCCAACAAAGAATCATAAAATTATCGATATTTTATGTTTTTGAAGCATTTTTGTGAATTCCGATGCATTTAGGGGAATGGTCAAATACGGACGATAAGAAATAAGACTTAAGGGAGGCACCCGGTATAATATTTTATTAATATAATATTTTAATAAAAAAAAAATCTTAATATCCTGAATATTTTTAAAATTATTTTATATATTGCCATATATTTTTTCTAAGGAAAATTTGCATTTAAATTCTATAAACCAATTAATGCCTTATTAAACGCTTGTTGTCGAAATTTTGTATGCAAAATTTGACTTATAAGCTTGTCATAGTTATATTTTTCGTTTATGAACTGAGAGGAAAATATGCATGTATTTTTCATTGTACATCCACTTTTTGTTTTTAAACACATCTCGCTGAATAATGTTTCAATTCGCTTGGTTCCGTTACAGTTTAGCAACTGAACTATGCCGACATTTTTGGCGAAAAAGCGGAAACTGTAACAAAATAAACAAAAACAAACTTTTGCGAATAAACAAATTCCAATAGTGCAACAGTATATTAACACTTTAAGAAAATGTAGGATATAGTTAAAACTGATTAAAGCACTTATTAACGAAAAGACAAGACTAGTGCAATACATTTTTATGTAAGTCTTAACATTGTGCCAAAAATTGTGATTTTTTTAATTAAAGAGCTGTGGAATTATCTGCTCTTATTGGAGGTAATTGCAAGGATTTTTTCAGAATTCACTTGTCAGAGTTTACCATTGTAGTTGGAGTGATTGATAAGAGCTTTTTCTGATGTTCAAACATTTTGGTGAGATTATCATATTCATTTACAGCGATCGACTGAGATTCCCTCGCCTAAAAATGTCTTTCCGCTTAGAAGTTCCTACACATGGATCTTTGGTGTACCTTCTATAGAAATGTTCACAACTCACAATGAACTTTTAATTTTAAAGTTCTGAAATGAAAGCCGTCAGTTCTAATATTAGAATGCAAGTATAAATATAAACCTGGTATGATAATAGTCTTAATAGGGAAGTTCTATACGTTCCTATACTCAGTTTTGATCCACAGTTGAATTTAGTTCCTTTACAAACTGTAAATAGAAATTTACTTAATTTTAATGGTTTTAATACCATAGCTATATTCCTTTGTATTGGGATTGAGTTGAAGTTTGTAACGTATAGAAAATGTATCCTTAAGTGTGTAGATCGATTTAGCAGACCGGCTGCCTGAGTCAATCATTGGCACAATGATCCCTATACTTTGTGCACCTAATCGGCTGACTCCCTACCGGAATAGAGATTTTGGCCCTTTGCAGCCATATTTTTTTTATATTTGAATAAATTTCAGCACAAATATTGCTTCTAGGAAGGAGAATATTTTTAGTTGTCCATGAATCAAAAACGAAACTGATGGTTTTTACAAGCAGACAGTCTACAAGAATTGCTCCATATGAGAACTATAGCTTCGAGGTTGTAAGGGAATATCTAACGACATAAGTTTCGAAGTTAAACGTATAATCAACAGATGCTTTTTTGGCCTAAGCGGGCAGCTAAGAAATAAAACTCTAATAAATCATGGACACTTGAAAAAGCAGATAAAGTCGTTCTTGGGGTTTTTAAGAGGAAGATTTTACAAAAAATCGTTGGACCAGTTTGCGGCACCAATGAATATGGACATCAAATAAAACATGAGCTGTAGGTATAAGTTATACACTGACATCGACATAATAAAACACATTAAACAGCAGAAGCTGCGTTGGAGGAAAATACTTCTTCGAGTCAACTCGTAGGAGAGGACATCCGAAACTTCGATGGAAAGACCAAGTAAAGGAAAACTTTTCAAAGCTTGACCTACGAAATTAGAGAAACATTTTCTAACAATTTTTTTGATAAAAAAAAGTTTTCTATATAAACATTTTTAATAATAAGTTTTTCTATAAAAAAATCATTGATAAAAAAAATTTTCTATAGAATAATTTTTAATAAAAAATTTGTTAGAAAATTCTTTTTACGGAAATTTTTCTTTAAAAAAAGTTTTTATGAGAAAATGTTTGTATAGAAAAATCTTTTTTTGAGAAAATTTTTTTATAAAATGAAAAATATTTTTTCATGAAAAATTTTTCTTTAGAAAATTTTTGTATAAAAAATTTTTCTATAGAAATTTTCTTTATCAAAAACTTTTTTTATAGAAAAATTTTTGATAAAAAGGTTTTCTATAAAAATTTTTTGATAAAAAAATTTTCTATATAAAAATTTATAAAAAAAAATTGCATAGAAAAATGTTTGATAAAAAAACGTTTCAAAATTTTTCTATAGAAAATTTTTGATAAAAAAAGTTTCTATAGAAAAATTTTTGATAAACAAATTTTTAGAAAAATTTTTGATAAACAAATTTTTAGAAAAATTTGCCACGGAAAAATGATTCTATCGAACATTTTTCTATAGAAAAATATTTTTATTGAAAATTTTTGTATAGAAATTTTTTTGGAGAAAATTCTTCTATAATTTTTTTTTTAGAGAAAATTATTCGATATAAAAATATTTTTTTATCAAAAATTTTTCTGTAGACATTTTTTTTATGAAAAATTTGTTTATAGAAAAATTTTCTGCAGAAAAATTTTTGATAAAAAAAATTTCTTTAGGAAAATTTTTAATAAAAAAATTTTCTATACAAAAATTTTTGAATAAAAAATTTTCTATGGAAAAATGTTTAATACAAATTTTTTTATAGAAACATTTTTTATAAAAAAGATTTTTATCAAAAATTTTTCTATTGAACTTTTTTTTCTATTTTTTTTCTTTTTCTATAGAAAACATAGAAAACATTTTTGTGGAAAATTTTTCTGTATATAAATTTGTATGAGAAAATTTTTCTATGAAAAGTAAAATATTTTTTTTTATGAAAAACTTTTCTATTAAAATTTTCTTTATCAACAATTTTTTTATAGAAAATTTTTCTGTAGAAAAAATTAAAAAAAAAAATTATCTATAGAAAAGTTTTTGATAAAAAAAATTTTCTATAAAAAAATTTTTGATAAAAATATTTTCTATAGAAAAATCTTTGGTAAAAAAAAATTTCTGTAGAAAAGTTTTTGATAAAAAAATGTTTAGACAACAATTTTTGATAAAAAAATGTTCTATGAGAAAATTTTTGATAAAAAAATTTTCTATAAAAAATATTTTCTAAAAAAATTTTCTATAGGAAAATTTTTTAGAGAAAAATTTTCTATAGAATAATTTTTGATAAAAAAATTTTCTATAGAAAAATTTTTGGTAAAAAAATTTTTTATAGAAAAATTTTTGGTAAAAAAATTTTCTATAGAAACATTTTTGTTAAAAAAATTTTCTATAGAAAAATTTTTGATAAAAAAATTTTCTATAGAAAAATTTTTGATAAAAAAATTTTCTATAGAAAAGTTTTTGGTAAAAAAATTTTCTATAGAAAAATTTTTGGTAAAAAAAAATTTCTATAGAAAAATTTTTGGTAAAAAAATTTTCTATAGAAAAATTTTTGGTAAAAAATTTTCTATAGAAAAATTTTTGGTAAAAAAATTTTCTATAGAAAAATTTCTGTTAAAAAAATTTTCTATAGAAAAATATTTGGTAAAAAAATTTTCTATAGAAAAATTTTTGATAAAAAAATTTTCTATAAAAAATATTTTCTAAAAAAAATTTCTATAGAATAATTTTTGATAAAAAAATTTTCTATAGAAAAATTTTTGGTAAAAAAATTTTCTATAGAAAAATTTTTGGTAAAAAAATTTTCTATAGAAAAATTTTTGATAAAAAAATTTTCTATAAAAAATATTTTCTAAAAAAATTTTCTATAGAATAATTTTTGATAAAAAAATTTTCTATAGAAAAATTTTTGGTAAAAAAATTTTCTATAGAAAAATTTTTGGTAAAAAAATTTTCTATAGAAAAATTTTTGGTAAAAAAATTTTCTATAGAAAAATTTTTGGTAAAAAAATTTTCTATAGAAAAATTTTTGGTAAAAAAATTTTCTATAGAAAAATTTTTGGTAAAAAAATTTTCTATAGAAAAATTTTTGGTAAAAAAATTTTCTATAGAAAAATTTTTGGTAAAAAAATTTTCTATAGAAAAATTTTTGGTAAAAAAAAACTTTTTCTTTTTAAAACATCAGAACTACACATTAAAAAATACAAAATTTTTGCAAATTATATTTAAGTGCTAAAAATAAATTTGAGTTTTACAGGAAAATTTAGTACAAAAACTCAATGAAACGAACTTTTAAGTTTTATAACGAAATGTTAGCAGATTAAGTTTTAGTACTAGAACTTGTAACAAATCTTAATGTAAGTACTATGTTTTAATTTTTTAGTACTAAATATCATTTTTTTAGTTTTAAGTATCAATTTTTTAGTACTTTGTATCAATTTTAATTTAATTTTAAAAGCTTATTTTAGTTTTGAATAGAAATTTTAGTACTAAAATATACTTTTTGTAAAAAAACTCAATTCGGGTACAAAAACAAAATTTTTGCACATTTAATTTTAGTACTAAAAATAAATTTGAGTTTTACAGGAAAATTTAGTACGAAAACTTAATGAAAAGAACTTTAAAGTTTTATAGCGAAATGTCAGTACTAAAATTATGTTTTAAAGCTAAATGTGTACTAAAATTTTTAGTACTCAAATATTTAGAATTTTATCAAGACCCTTTGATCTGACAGATAATAAGTACTTTAAGCAGGTGCATATGTAATTGTGGTGAACTTTTTCGAAAAAAGTATAGTCGGAAAGCTCTTTTCAGCCAAAATTAAATGGTGGAGAAAAGCGATAATTGTGAGTAAATTCTCAATATAAAAGAGTCAATCGATCATTTTAAATTCAAAAGAAAATTAAAGCAATATTTTAATTTTTTTTAACAGTTTTATATATTAATATATTTTGTAAGCAAAGAGAAGTGTTAGCGGCAAGACATGATTTTGGTATTAAGCAAACACATAGAGTGATAAAGAGAGGGAGAGAGCTTTTTTACTTTTGAGAATTTCTCACACATTTTGAAATTGTTATTGTAATTGGGGCTTTGGGAGAGTGTGTGTTGGTGAATGATTTAATTTGATGGGGGGCTATTTGATTATAACGCGTACTGTAGCACTTTGAGTTGAGTTGGAGCCGTTAAACGTAACACAACATCTCGTCGTTGTTCGCTTGTATTGAATATTCAAATTCTCAATTGCATCGTAAAGATTTTGTTCGCGTGTTTGTCATTCATTCAGCCACTTGGACACTCAGTCAGTCAGTCAGCCAGTCAGCCAGTCATTTTGTCAGTCAACAGAGCTACTAATTTTACTTCTCTTTTGCTTTTCTTGTCATTATATTATTTTGTAGCTGTTGTTGTTTTTGTTGTTGCTATTTGCTATTGCTTTTGTTATTTCAGCAATAAATATTTCTTCAACGTTAAACATTTCTCGTCGTTCACACAACAGAGACAACAGAGTCAAACGAACCCAACGACCGACCAGTTCAGTTTATTTCAGCAGCAGCACCAGTTTCAGTGTTTTTTGGGGGCCTATTGCAAATAGAGTCTCAAGTATCACTTCACAGTCGAAATTTTTTTTATTATTGTTGCTATTTTAAGTGCCAGAATAAAGTAAAAATTTTTTTTACGAAAATATTTCTTAAAAATAAAAACAAGTGCAAAATTTACAAAAATTTTTAGTTAAAAAATTTAAAATAAAAATATTGTGCATTTACATAGAAAAATAAATTTAAAAGAATTTTAAAAGAAATTTTGAATTGAACAAAATTTTCAACAAAAATACAAAAGTTTAAAGCTGAATATTATAACGAAAAGTGCTAACTATAAAATCAACGAAATTTAAACAAAAATAAAATAACACTTAAATAAATTTAAACAATTGTGTCAAAATAGTTAATGGCAGAAAATAAAGGAATCATGTTGGCGAAATCTGTACAAAAACACGCTGGACGTGCCAAAGAAAAGGTAAGTTTTTTTTATAAATTTTAATTTAAATTTTTAATTAATTCCTAATTTAAATCTCAATAATTAACAAAAATCACTTAAATTTTTTTTTATTTGTTGATTATTTTATCTATGAAAAGGGTGTCACCTTGCAATTTCTCGTATTCAAATGCACTTTTTTTATTTACTTATTTTTATTATTTTCCTTGCATTTAAGGTATTTTTTATTTTATTATTCCTCGCTTTCGAAATTCGAATTTCTCTTTTGAATTAGTTCTCTCTGTTGTTATTTTCCTTAACTCTCTTTTTATTTTGTAAGTTTCTCTGTTAGTTAACAGCGTTGGATAATAGTTATTACTGACAAATGTTTAAGACATTTTTGCATATTATATAATTATGGTTTTGAAATTTGGATATAATAGGAAATATTGAGTAATTTTAAGGAAATACTTTAGTTTAAGAAAATCTGGTACTAAAGACTGTCTGGATTGAAGTTGATACTTAGGTTCAATAAAATTAAAAATCTCAGTTTAATTTTAGAAGATTAAAGCTTTTATTAATTCATGGTATCTTCCAATTCTTAAAACTCTGTAAGAAAACAGTTAAAATAAGTAATTGCATTTCGAAGTCTTAAATAAGCTTTCTTTCGAGAAAGACTATATGAGGAAAAAATTTCCCATTGTCATGAACTTAGTTCAAAACTATACGTTGGTACTGATTTTGTTAGCATAAGCTTGTACTCTCGCCGAAAGATGGGAAATAGTAGTGGTCAGCGAGGGAAAGTGTCCCATAATAAAGCCTCGAATTTCGAAAAAAAGTAAAAAAAAGGCAGAAGTATAGTTGTACACCTAATATTTTGATGGTTTGAAGGGTAAAAATGTAGCAAGAACTAATTCTTCTTCGTCTTCTTTTTTTTGGAAATATTGTGAAAAAACATAATCAAAAATAACTTTTCCATCTGTTAAAAGCACAATGATTGACAAAAAAGAACCATGACAACAAAAATTCCCACCAAAAACACATGTTTTTCCCATATGCGTCGAAAACTACGCAGAGGGTAGACAACGTAACTTTTTGGATCCAATCGATAAAAAAATAAAATTTTGGAATAAAAAATGGCTTAAATTATGTAAAATCATGATTATTACAAAGTCAATAAATTTTGTTAACTTAAAGCTTTTGCCCAACGGTTTAATGCTGCGGCTTGTCTAAATCTAATTTTCACATTGCACCACCAATGACATCTATCTGTATCTAATTTATGCTTAGGGCCAGCAACGCGGACCGGGTCTGCTAGTTATCAATAATAGTTTTCAAGAAATCTTAATTAATATGAAATCAAATTAACTTAAATTCTTTGCCTTCAGCAGCGTGACATGCCTACGACTGCGAATTTTTTGACAAGATTTTTCGGCTACCTTAGTTTTGATTTGTTTCCTTTCTGATGGCATAACAATTTTAAGAATCTCAAGAAAAAATACAGGTTTTGGCAAATGAAAATTGATTCTAAGCCACTGTACGACGTTCGTCTGCGTATGAAATAGAAAAAACCTATCGCAATGTTTTTGTTGTTGTAACTGCGATATTTTTAATATCGTAGAGGTGGCAGTCCTTGGTTGAATCCTAAGACTTCCAAGTCGTTCCGGTTAGAAGAACCGACTGCCGTGGGAACAAACTATTCGTAACGCACGACGAATTTCGTCGTACGCATCTATTGTGAGCACTTTCATATAAACCCATATGTTATATTTCTAACGACTAATATTCATTCCGAAAAATTGGTCGACTATGAAGTCAAGGCTCTTAGAACCTCTTAGAAGTTCCGATCATTGTATCTTTTTTTTGTTGACTTTCAAAAAATTTTAAGTTAAAACCATTTAAACATTCAGTAACTGACTGACTTGCTGCTTCACATAGACCTAGTACATGGATCGAGTATTTCTTTATACTCTAGGTGGTCAAGTTTGTCCCACCACAGGGCCGTTTTGTAAACTGAAAACGTCTTTTATATCGACATATTAAGTTTCTAAAAAAATAGTTGCAGATTAGAAAGCAAATAAAACATAGTAACAAAAAACACAGAAAAAACTTCAATAGTGGAACTTTATAGTTATTTTAATAAGATTTTTTGAACTAAATACTTCCTAGGCGCAAAATTTTAAAGTAAACCTGCATTAATAAAAGAGTTAATTAAAAACAGGGAAGAAAGTGTTAAAGTAGGTGCAGTATTTTTTTTATAAATTTCATTGAAATATAGTGAAATTAGTGTCCAAAAACTCTATTCCGGGAAGTTAGACCTATGAGAGTTACCAGAAATAATAGACCAATTTCAATAGCACTAATCCTACTTCCAGAAAAGCTGTCTGCACCAAATTTCATTAAATTATGTTTAGAATTACGACCTATACTTTGATTTTTTTGGGAGTCCAGTCAGCCAGCCGTCTAGACGGACTGACATTATTAAATCGCCTCAGGAAGGTGGGTCTAAGACTAATATTCTATGCGTGACATACATCAACAAAAAACTTTTAATGCCCTTTCCGGTATAAAAACCTTCTCCTGTAAAGTTTGTAATATTGCACATAAGCTTTTTTCCGGTTATGTATCGATATGTTTATTTAAACTTACACGTTATATTCCTTAAAAACTAACCTTAATATAATTTGAAGTTTCCATCTCTGTTATATACATACATTGTATTTATTGTATAGGTTACTGTTATTTTGTGGGATTATATTCTATCCCATTCCGCATTTGGCATTGCATTACATTGCACTTCACTTCATAACATTCCTTTATCATCTCAGCAATCTACTAAATATTTTTTTATTTACTTCAATTTGTTTATCTTATTTGCAATTTGTTTCTTTCGCACTCTCTCTCAGTTTTTCGCAACTCCTTTTAGTTGATTTTTCTCTTTGCATTCTCAAATCTCAAAAGAAATTGAACCAGGGATGGCAAACATGGTACAATTGTACTTTTTTATACATTTTTAACCTGATTTTTAACCGTGGTACTTATGAAGTTGTTGGAAGACTAAAACTGTAAACTAATTTTTAACACGATTAACTTTCTATACAATTGGTCTGATGTTTGTAACACATAAAAATAGGTCTGAGACCAACTTTATTTTGACTTAGCATCACTCTCTGAGTTGATTTTAAGTTCAGGTGCAATTTTAAAGACATTTCTATTGAAATTGGGTTCAATAGGTCGTTTATTTCGGCTTTTCATCACTGGACCGGAACCCCGGATTTGAGATATGTGCTCATGATCGTCACTATTTTTTTAAAACTGAGAAAACTTTAGCAATAATATACAAAGGGACATAGTAAGTGACAGTATCATATTTTGTTTAAAATGTTTCGTATTTCACCATAACTCCCAATTAAGATTTTCAATTTAAAATCACTTTGATAGCCCGTGACAAGAGGTTCATACTTAACCCTAGCTCTCATACCGCCAAATATTTTTCTAAGCATGACAAAATGTTCTCGATTTGCTGAAAACTGTTCATCGGACCTTTGAAGTTAAGGATACCACAGAATCGGTCGAGCCCGACTTGATTACATTCTTACTTGTATATAAAATTATATAATTTAAATTAATATGTATTGTGAAAGTGGGTTCAAAATGATCTTGACATTTTCATTCCTCGACTTTTTCAATTGCAAGATTTAAGTACCTATTACACAGTACGACAGTGGTTGGTACACATGGTAAATGTTAACAGAATATGAAAATAGGCTTAAAATACAGAAAATAGGCTTAAAAAACGTGTCTCGGCGTTTTGCTGTAGCACGTCAGAATTTTAAGAAAATCGATTTTAAAGATTCTAAGGACCGTGGAGGCTCACTTGTAACGTAATACTATTACAAAAAGTTCTATAAAAATAGAATAGGTGAACCGATTTAAATGCTTGAGCCAGTTTTGAAAAGGGAATTAAATTTGAATTTATTTTTTTATTTTAAGCCTATTTTAATATTCTGTTACTCATGTGTACTCAAAAAAATTTGATTTTGTCGTACTATGTTATATAAGATTTCTATCTATTTTTTACGGAACATTTTTCAATATGAATTTTTTATGAACTTAAATTGTAATCGAGTTTTGGATCAAAAGGGATCAAATAATATCCATTCTATAGTTTCTAATTTGATAACCGTATAATTCTTCATCTTTTGAAGAAAATATGTTTCGTTATACCCTTCACCACCATAGGTGGAAAGAGTATTATAAGTTTGTGCTGACCCACCTTTTAGTATACCAATAGGCTTAGGATCACTTTCTACGTCGATTTAGCGATGTCAGTCAGTCCGTCCGTCTGGCTGGACCTCCATGTAAATCATGTAATCAAAGTACAGGTCGTAATTCTAAAGATAATTTGCTGAAATTTTGCACAATTTGTTTGAAAGTGGGACCATGGCTATTGAAATTCGTCAAAATCGGTTCATTATTTATGGTACCTCCCATATGTTCCACTTCCCGGAATTGATATTTTGGCCACAAATATCAATATTTTTTCATGAAATTTAAAACAAGTACTGCCTATGGAAATTTAAATCACTTTACCAAATTTCGTTGAAGTCGGTGCACATTTGACCATAGCTCCCAAACAAACTCTTCTGTCAAAATGCACCAAATGAGATAAAAATCACTAAAACGCTCATAAATCTGAAGATAATAATTTTTGTTTTTTTTTTAACATACATAATTTTTGTAAAAACTGTAATCAATTTACCAAAGAGATAATCGGTCCACATTTGACCCTAGCTCTCATATAAGTCTAAATGACGGAAACAGCTTAAATCTAAAAGTTTTGAGACAATTTTTGTATGATGGCAAAATTTATGAAATTTATACTGGAAAAAGAGCACCTTTGACCTTAGTGGTGAAGGGTATTGTATGGTCGGGTATTGTATGGTCGGGTTTGGCCGACTATAGCACTTGCTTATTTATTTTTATTTTTAATATAATACATTCCAAGATATATATACACGGTAGTTCCATTGTCACTATTAAATTTAAAAATCACCATCTGACATATTTAAGGATTTTGACTTTTAAGTAAAAATTAAGCTACTATATATTTTTGATTTTGTTTGAAATTTTATATTTGTGTATTTTTTATTTGTCATTTGAATTTTTTATTTTGTTTATTGGAAAAAATATTGTTATTTGAATTAAAATAAAATATAAATTTAAATTAAATTTGGACTTTGGACAATCGGGGACTCATATACTATAATTTGCTGTCCCCTAAACATTCAATAACGCTGCAAGCGCGATTACAAACAACGCTGCCGTTGTAGACAAGAACACAAAAATCATTGCTGCAGTAGCTTTAAATTTGGAAAATGCCTTTCCTCACCAGGCCCAGAAGCAAATACAACAGACGGCTGTTACTACTTTGAACGCAGTTGTTGCAGATCCGGAGTAAACGAGAAGCGGAGTACACGAGTTAATAAAGCAGCCCGGCAACAAAGAATTGAACGCTGCAAGAATGTGAAAAACGCGCTTAGGAATCGGAGACAGACTTGCGTTTGGCAAGCTACCGAAAAAACTTCCTAATGGCTCCACACAGTTTCAAATAGAATGGATGAAAAAATGTAATAGAAGTAAAACAAAAGCAAAAAAACAAAATACGTCAGCAGTTGAAGATCTTTTTGACAGATTTCTCCAGTTAAACTATGATTTAATTGTATAACGATACAGCGAAATGAAAACTCCTTTCCCATTTATATTTTCATTAAAAACTATATAAATTTCCTAGCTATAAAAATATATAAAGAAAATAAGTAGGACATTCCTATAATTATGGACTAGCTTTGTTTTAGTTTATGTATATTTTAATTCACCAAAATAAAATACTAGAATTTTGAATAATACCATTACACTTAAAAAAAAAACTCCCCATATGGAAAACCCTTTATAAAAATGTGGCAACGATTTTTCTAATCTATAAACAAAAATCAAACTTCAAAAATCCTTATTAAAAATTTAGTAAGGCAATTGGTATTACCTTATACTTATATCATGATACATTCTATTTAAAAAGTGTTAACATCAACACCCAAAAAGTACATTTTGTTTTCATATTTGGTACAATATCAAGAAACCCATTTTCCATCCCTGAATTGAACCTGTAATAATAAAGAAAGAAAGACAGACTCCGACTGAGAGTCATTTGTTGTAGTAAAATCAAATGCTAACATTATTATATGGTTAAAATGTGTGTGGGTTGGTTTTGGTGGTTTTCTTGGGTTTTGTTGTGGTTTGGATACTTTTTCGAATCCGGTTGCTGCTGTTGCTTTATCTTGCTGGTGTGTATTAATTTAATACTTTATTTAATGTGTAGCTTTCTTTAAATACAATGTTTTTTTGTTGTTGTTTGCATATTTATTTAGTGCTGACGCAAGTGCATCTCTCGCAGCACCTGTTTTTCCACGTATTTCTTTACATTTATTTATTAAAATTTTGCTATTTTATTTGGTTAATAACCTGCTAAGAACTAACAAACAAACGTATTTAGTAGCTGCATTCATAGATGGAAAAAATTTAGATTTTTCTTCGGTATCTGAGATACATGCTGTAGTTTTTCTTAAGCTTCATTGACCATATGGTTAGATTTGTACTTGTTTGTCTAATGGTGCTGGTTTCGGACAACAGCCATAACCACCAACCCATCCAAAACAACCTACAGTCTGTCGTAAGTGTCAATTAATGTTCTTGTTTAAATTCGAAGATGTTGTTAATTACGTGTGTGATGGAAAAAATACAAAATTTTACTAACAAAATTTGAATTTATTAACAACAAGTAGGAAAGTCCTTTAGTCAGTCTAGCCGGCGCTGTAATATCCTACTCCACTGAGGTCAAATCTGGAGCAATTGTAAACAATTTTTTTAGGTAGATAAGGAAAGATTCTGTGCTCAATTTGGAAGCTGGAGATTTTAAATATACAAATTAGTTTCTGCAGTTGATTCAATATAGGAGCTATGTACTATGTAAAGTACATATCGTTGGTCTCATGCAGAAAGGTCCTAACTCGCATATTAAAAACTTTAGCGGAAAAGGTTAGAACTGATTTAAATTGGTACAATTTTATTTTTATTATTAAAACGAAGGACTTTATTTTTATTATTTATTTTTATTATTAAAACGAATTTATTTCTCAAAACTTTTTTTTTAAATAAAAAACTAAATTGAGATAGGCCTTTTTGTTTTCTCATTTCAAAGCATAAATGTAACTTAGGGCTTTTCTGTAGTGATCAAAACAAATTATATTAAGGAAAGCTTTACATAGCGAACATTTTCCATAGAAAAGCTTTTGATAGCGAATGCTTTCTACAAGAGATCTTTTGGTATTTAAAAGTTTTCAAAACAAATTATATTAAGAAAAGCTTAACGTAGCGAATGTTTTCTATATAAAAGCTTTCGATAGGGAATGCTTTCTACAAGATACACCAATATTATTAAAATGAAGGACGAATTTGGTTCTCAAAACTTTTTTTAAAATTTTAAACATATAAAAAATTAAAAAAAGACCGTTTTGTATTCTCATTTCATAGCATAGATGTAACTTAGGGCTTTTTTGTAGTGATCAAAACAAATTTTATTAAGGAAAGCTTTACATAGCCAATGTTTTCTATAGAAAAGATTTTGATATTTTTCTACAAGAGATGTTTCTGTATTAAAAGTTTTCTAAAGGGAATTTTTCGATATTGTTTCTATAGGAAAGCTTTTGATATTGAAAGTTTGACTTGGAATGTTTTCTACATGAAATCTTCCTATATTCAAAGTTTTATGAAGGAAATCAAAAGTTTTCTATAGAAAATCTTTCCATATCGATATTGTTTCTATAGGAAAGCTTTCGATATTGAAAGTTTAACTTGGAATGTTTTCTACATGAAATCTTTCGATATTCAAAGTTTTATGAAGGAAATTAAAAGTTTTCTATAGAAAATCTTTCCATATCGAAAGTTTATTATTAGAAAACATTTCGAAATCGAAGGATTTATAAAGGAAATGTTAAGATATTAGCATTTGTATATTAGAAAGCTCAAAAGATTTATATAGGAAATCTTTAGATATTGGTATTTTTATATTGGAAAGCTCTTAATACGGAATGTTTTTAGTAAAAAGCTTTGTATATTAAAATTAACCTTTAGGAAATCTTCTGATATAAAAGGTTTTCAATCCGAGGTACTTTGACGACAAAAGTTTTGTATAAGAAATTTTTTGATATCGAATGTTTATTTTAGGAATCTTTTCGACATCGAAAGTTTTATACAGGAATTTTTAATATAAACAGTTTTTTTTAGAAAGCTTTAGATATTTAAGTTATTTAAAGAAAAAGCTTTTGAGTTTGAATTTTTTCTTATTATACAAAAAGTTTTCTATCTGAAATATTTTAACGACAAATTTTGTATATAAGAAATCTTTCTTTATCGAAAGTTTATTATAGAAAATCTTTCGACATTAAAGTTCTATATAAGAAAACTTTAGATAAATAATGGCAGTTTTTATTAGAAAGCTTTTGATGTGGACATGATATTAGTAGAAAGTTTTAGATATTAAAAGCTACCTATAGGAAAGCTTTTAATATTGAAAGTTGTCTAACCGAAAAATGTTGTCGAAAGTTTTTTATCATTTGTTGATGCAACGAAACATACTTTGGCGAGATAGGGCTTTTAAAAAATATATTTATTTTAGGAATAAGTTAGGGCTTTTTAGGAAATTACTTCAAAAATCGCTAATTTTGATAAAATTGCCTTACATTTTTGTTAGGAGGTGTATTTGCTTTAAATCCTTTGGAATCACAAAAAAAAAAAATAAATTTCGAAAAAAGTGTGAGTTAGACCCTTCTACATGATACCAACGATATGTATGTAAGAAAGGTTTATAAAAAGATTTGTATGGTATAAGATATAAACAAATATGTACACATGAATTGACTATACGATCAACTTTATATATAAATGCAAAACTTTGGCGAATCGAAACAAAATGGACCCGATTCTCAAATGATTAAAGATAAAAAATAGATAAAAAACGAGAACTTAAAACGCAAACGCAGTATACTTGGATTAGAAGAAATTGTCTGCTACAAAATTCTGGATCATGGCCAAATGGTCAATTTCGATCTCTAATTGCACCAGTGCAATATCCGAACTATACGGACAGCTGGGGTCTGTTTTTGGCGGGTTATCAAAGATTTGTCTGGTCTGACGTTGTAGTGGTTGAACTCAACACTTTTTTTATTGACCAATTCGGACCGTTTGAATTGATCGAAACATATGGTAGTTAGAAGGGGCATGGTCTGGGCTATTATGCGGGTAAGCAAGAAGATTATGGCCTCGTGTCTGGTCAAATATTCTTTTTGTTTTTTTTGTTTTTGTTGTACAGGTCCCCTGTGATCATCTGACCCGATATCAAATGCTCATAATACAAACCACGCGTCATGAATATACAAAGATGTGAAAGATATGGTTAGGCTTCGGTGTGGATTTGGCTGGTTGGCTTGGTAATGCATCCATTTATTATCACTGGTGCAAAAATTACTTCTTTTTGAAGCATTCAATCATCATTTTTGACATGTTAAGTTACTTTTCAACGTCTCTCGGTTTTAATTCATATAGGACCCAATTTCCTTGCCTTTGAATAAATCCCAATGCTTTTAAACGAAGGGAGATGAACTGTTGTATGACTCCCAATAATAAGTTCTTCTTTCGTTTGACATCAACCTTCGTCAAGTAATGCTTCCAATTGCTTTTTTTATAACTTTTTCGGTTAATAAAGCATTTCCTTATCTTCTGCAAGGAATTCACTACTTTTGAATCGGCCAAACCATTGTTCTACCAATAATCAATAACTTTCAGCACCCATTTTCTTTAACCCTCTGAAACTGACGTGGTAGTCTAGCAGACCAACAATGGCAAAGTTTTGTTCAGGAATGAATTTTCTGATAAAACCATAACGATAAATCAACTTAGAATACGACTTTAAGCTTTGAAATAAGTATAAAAACAATATCATCTTATTAAGTTTACAAAACTGAAATGCTGTCTGGTAGTCTACCACGTCAATGGAATTGTGAGGAAAATACCACGTCAGTCGCAGAGGGTTAAATGAAAGAACAGTAGACATCCCGTAATAAATTTATAGGCACAAAAATAAAGCGATTGCTAAAAAATTCCAAAATTGCAAAAATTTCCTTATATGATGGTTATGCCATATGTTGTCCAAATCGATATTATTAACTTGTAGAGCCCAATTACCCAAACTTTTAACATACTCCTTCCCATCTTGGAAAATTGTTTTCCTATGTGACATTTGCCTTGTATGTCATTTGTTTTGTATCTTGTATTTAAAATTTCATTTCGAAGTTCATTTCCGTCTTTTCTAAAAGATAAATAAATAAAGACTAAGTATCATTTGATAAATTTAGATTTTAAACTTTACAAATATCACAGTTGAATGACCAAAATTCAAACTCATTAGGAACATTTTCAGAAAAAAAATGTTCAACAAAATAAATACTAATTTAGGAGAAAATCGAAACATACCCAGTAAAACTTTTCATTACCAAATAATGAGTTAAACAGTTAAACTATTGAACACGAACTACTTACTCATTCGCTGTTTAAGTCATTACATTAACATGGGGATGTCATTGGAGGCAAGTACTTACCAATTGCAGAAAAGTAATGACTTGGGTAAGCAATTTGAAAGCAACAACAACAACAGCAACAACTTTTTTGTTGTTGTTTTATTAAAAACATATATTTTTAAACGAAATACAAAATTTTTTTTTATGATCCCATGGGGGCTCGAACCCAGACCCTCCGACTGCTAGGCAGAGACTCTTCCACTGAGCTACTTCATATGTTGAAAACTTAGCAGCTTATAATTAATATAAACAATTTTTATTTTTAGATCCAAAATCATGTGAAAATAACTTTGTTTTTCCCTGTTTTTTTTTTTGCTTTGTTGTAATTTTTGGAAAAATATTTTTATACGTTTTTTTGTAATTATTTTAAAACTTTTTTAAAATTATTTTAAAACTTAAACAATTTAAATCTTCTTTTTTGTATAAGTTTTTACATAAGATTGACTCTTACTTACTTAAATGTTACAACCTGTTAAGGTCAAAGTCCGAGCATATTTTAGAATGGATTTCCATCTTGTGCGAATATTCTCCAATTTTATAGGCCAAGCTTTGAAAAATGTTCCTCTACTTGGTCTTTCTATCGAAGTTTCGGACATCCTTCTCTAACATTAGGTAGTGGGACATTTCAATTCTAATTTTATCCTCTTCATTGTATTTTTTTTCAAGAGAGGGTTACTAGCCCGTAATCCTAACCCATTTTTATCGATCTTATGGGACAACTCTCGGAACATGTTAACTCACAATATTAATGGGTGTTAAACTATATCCCCGGGTGATACCATGAGGAGGTGTGTGTCCACAGTTGAGATGAAGAATGACCCAGATAAGTTGGGCTTACCAAGTTAAGACCAATTAGAATCGTGTTTGGTATTCAACATCCCCTACATAATCAAAATTGACTCATGATTGTATTTTTCATTACCGTGAGTTAGTTTTACAAATTTTTTTTACAGAAGATAATATTTAAGTTCTTAAAATTCAAAAATCATTTAAAAAGACTCTTTTAATAAAAAAAAAAAAACTAAAAAAAATTATTGCCCTTGGTGGGATTTGAACCGGGGCCATTCAGTTTAAATTACCATCTTAATTACAAATAAGTACTTCTGTAATAACTTATTATTTATTCGGATGGTATGTTGTAGTCGTTACAAGGTAACCAGTTATCAGAGTACTTGCCATTACCAAAGTTTTGCTGGGTACGTATATAAATCACATAAATGCAACTTTTCGAAAAATTCTTTATAACTTTTGTTGGACTTATTTTTTTAAATTATTTTTTTAACCCTTAAGATGAATTTCAGATAAATGTTTTGCGTAAATATCAATATAATTGGATGCATTTCTATTCACTTAAATGTTATTCATATTAGGACTTTCATGAATCCAAACCTACCCAAATGCTTTATGATTGAAAATATTAAGAACAAAAGTAATGGTTTTTGATAAAATGGGAATGAAAGGGTTAAGTAATTTCAAAAATTGTGTAAATTGTCCTACCATTTGTTACGCTGAAAAGGGTTACAAAGACCTCTTAAATTCTAACTATCACGGGATTTTGTTCTAATAGAATAAGTACAAGGATATTATTTAAAATACAACAATTTAAATCCTCAAGATTTTGCTCAAAATTACATTTTCCTCATAAGCCTCCATAAATAATGGAAATAAAAGGCTTTTCCATGAAGTTTTTCACATAATTATGCAATATATTGTGTGTATTTATGTACTTGACCCACATAACATACAATTTTCATTCACATTTTTCCTCCTTTAACTTTTCATATTATAAAAGATTCTTCAAAAAAAAAAACAAGAATAAAACCGAAAAAATAACACAATATAAATATTGTTAACCGCAACAAGAATTATATATTTTTTTAACAGAATATTTAACTCAATCTCTGTTGAAGAAGACAGAAAGACGAAGTTGTTGAAAAATACGAAATTGTTAAAGAATGAAAAGAAATGGAGCAAAAGCAGCTTTTGGCTGCTGTAAGAGATGAACATGAATGAAAACGAAGTTGAGCGCATGTTCCGCGAAAATTGTAGGCGCCAAAATTGTTATAAAATTTTTATTAAAGAATTTTACTTGTTACGTTAACCCATTTTCTACCATCAGAAAAATTGTTAACCTGGAAGATGTTAAGAAAGCATTAAAATTAGATTTCATGTTAAGCCTTTTTCTTTGTCTTATATAAAATATTTTAAAAAATATATTAATTATAATCACAGGTCGTCGCAAAGAAAACAGAACACAAAAATAGTCGACAGAGTTGCCGTTTTGTATACTTTTAACAAAAATAGTTATTTTTTCAATGTGTAGTTCTAACTTTAAAAAAAAGTTGTCTACTATATTTCTATCAAAAATTTTTTTATAGAAAATTTTTTTATCAAAAATTTTTCTATAGAAACTTTTTTTATCAAAAATTTTTCGATAAAAAATTTATCAAAAATTTTTCTATAGAAAATTTTTTTATCAACAATTTTTCTATAGAAACTTTTTTTTATCAAAAATTTTTCGATAGAAAATTTATCAAAAATTTTTCGATAGAAAATTTATCAAAAATTTTTCTATAGATAATTTTTTTATCAAAAATTTTTCTATAGAAAATTTTTTTATCAAAATTTTTTATCAAAAATTTTTCTATACAAAATTTTTTTATCAAAAATTTTTCTATAGAAAATTTTTTTATCAAAAATTTTTCTATAAAAATTTTTTTATCAAAATTTTTTATCAAAAATTTTTTTATCAAAAAATTTTTTTATCAAAAATTTTTCTATACAAATTTTTTTTATCAAAAATTTTTCTATAGAAAATTTTTTTATCAAAATTTTTTTATCAAAATTTTTTATCAAAAATTTTTCTATACAAAATTTTTCTATAGAAAATTTTTTTATCAAAAATTTTTCTATAGAAAATTTTTTTATCAAAAATTTTTCTATAAAAATTTTTTTATCAAAAATTTTTCTATAAAAATTTTTTTATCAAAAATTTTTCTATAGAAAATTTTTTTATAGAAAGCTTTTTATCAAAAATTTTTCTATAAAAATTTTTTTATCAAAAATTTTCTTACGAAAATTTCCTTACAAAAACTTTTCTATAGAAATTTTTTTATCAAAAATTTTTCTATGAAAATTTTTTATCAAAAATTTTTCTATGAAAATTTTTTATCAAAAATTTTTCTATAAAAAATTTTTTTATCAAAAATTTTTCTATGGAAAATTTTTTTTATCAAACATTTTTCTATGGAAAATTTTTTTATCAAAAATTTTTCTATAGAAAATTTTTTTTATTTTTTTTATAGAAATTTTTTTTTATTTTTCTATAGAAAATCTTTTTAACAAAAATTTTTTCTATAGAAATTTTTTTATGAAAAATTTTTCTCTAAAAATTTTTTTTATCAAAAATTTTTCTATAGAAAATTTTTTTATCAAAAATTTTTCTATACAAATTTTTTTTATCAAAAATTTTTCTATAGAAAATTTTTTTATCAAAATTTTTTTATCAAAATTTTTTATCAAAAATTTTTCTATACAAAATTTTTCTATAGAAAATTTTTTTATCAAAAATTTTTCTATAGAAAATTTTTTTATCAAAAATTTTTCTATAAAAATTTTTTTATCAAAAATTTTTCTATAAAAATTTTTTTATCAAAAATTTTTCTATAGAAAATTTTTTTATCAAAAATTTTTCTATACAAATTTTTTTTATCAAAAATTTTTCTATAGAAAATTTTTTTATCAAAAATTTTTCTATAAAAATTTTTTTATCAAAAATTTTTCTCTAAAAATTTTTTTTATCAAAAATTTTTCTATAGAAAATTTTTTTATCAAAAATTTTTCTATACAAATTTTTTTTATCAAAAATTTTTCTATAGAAAATTTTTTTATCAAAATTTTTTTATCAAAATTTTTTATCAAAAATTTTTCTATACAAAATTTTTCTATAGAAAATTTTTTTATCAAAAATTTTTCTATAGAAAATTTTTTTATCAAAAATTTTTCTATAAAAATTTTTTTATCAAAAATTTTTCTATAGAAAATTTTTTTATCAAAAATTTTTCTATAAAAATTTTTTTATCAAAAATTTTCTTACGAAAATTTCCTTACAAAAACTTTTCTATAGAAATTTTTTTATCAAAAATTTTTCTATGAAAATTTTTCTATGAAAATTTTTTATCAAAAATTTTTCTATAGAAAATTTTTTTATCAAAAATTTTTCTATGGAAAATTTTTTTATCAAAAATTTTTCTATAGAAAATTTTTTTTATTTTTTTATAGAATTTTTTTTTTATTTTTCTATAGAAAATCTTTTTAACAAAAATTTTTTCTATAGAAATTTTTTTATGAAAAATTTTTCTCTAAAAATTTTTTTTTATCAAAAATTTTTCTATAGAAAATTTTTTTATCAAAAATTTTTCTATAGAAAAATTTTTTTATAGAAACTTTTTTTTTCAAAATTTTTTTTTCTATAGAAAATTTTTTTTATCAAAAATTTCTTCAATAAATATTTTTCTATAGAACATCTTTTTATTAAAAATTTTTCTATAGAATTTTTTTTTTATCAAATATTTGTCTATAGAAATTTTTTTTTAAAAGAAATTCAATTTATTACAATAATAAATAGGAATCTTAGTGCAATACACTACAGTAAAACTTTTTAATTTTTTTTTTATCAACAATTTTTCTATAGAATTTTTTTTTTATCAAAAATTATTCTATTGAAATTTTTTTTTTAACAAAAATTTTTCTATAGGAAATTGTTATCAAAAATCTTTCTATAGAATTTTTTTTATCAAAAATTTTCCTATAGAAAATTTTTTCATTGAATATTTTTCTATAAAAAATCTTTTTATCAAAAATTTCTATAGAATTTTTTTTTATCAAAAATATTTCTATAGAAATTTTTTTTATCAAAAATATTTCTATAGAAATTTTTTTTATAAAAAATTTTTCCATAGAAATTTTTTTTATCAAAAATTTTTCTATAGAAAATTTTTTTATCAAATATTTTTGTATAGAACATTTTTTTATCAAAATTTTTTATCAAAAATTTTTCTATAGAAATTTTTTTTTATCAAAAATTTTTCTATAGAAATTTTTTTTATCAAAAATTTTTCTATAGAAAATTTGCTTACGAAAATTTCCTAACAAAAATTTTTCTATAGAAAGCTTTTGATCAAAAATTTTTAAAAAATTTATTTATTTATTTGATGTATTTGATGTCCTGTACAACAAAACTAAAAGTTTTATAAATTACAGTACAGGATGAGCTTAAGTTAAATAGTTTCATATATAGTCAAAAACATTACAAATCATTTCTAATATTTATTGTTCAACTATGAAATTTTTCTATAGAAAATTTTTTTATCAAAATTTTTTATCAAAAATTTTTCTATAGAACATTTTTTTATCAAAAATTTTTCTATAGAAAATTTTCGTAAGAAAATTTTCTTACAAAAATTTTTCTATTAAAAATTTTTTATCAAAAATTTTTCTATGAAAATTTTTTTATCAAAAATTTTTCTATGAAAATTTTTTTTATCAAAAATTTTTCTATAGAAAATTTGTTTATTAAAAATTTTTCTAAAATAGACAATTTTAGAAAATAGAACATTTTTTTATAGAAAATAGAAAAATTTTTTTTATAAAAATTTTTTACAAAAATTTTTCCATAGAAATTTTTTTTTATCAAAAATTTTTCTATAGAAAATTTTCTTATCAAAAATTTCTCTATAGAAAATTTTGTTATCAAAAATTTTTCTGTGGAAAATTTTTTGGATCGAAAATATCTAAAAATAGAAAAATCTAATGTTTAATATTAAAATTTATTTTTGTTTTGAAAAATATTCCTAATATTTACAAAAATATTCCCAATGTTTACAAAAATAATAGTGTCGTGGCAACAATGTTCGAGATTATATTTCTTTGTTCTCTCGAACCATGTATTTTGTTGCTAAAAGTTGGATTTTGATTTGTTTCTTGCCTATTTTGTTTTTGTCTTTTTTCTTTAACAAAACGGCACCAACTCTGTAACATCCAAATTCCAACTGAATGATTTTAATACTCATTTTCACGAGTTTTATTAATGATCGTGGTATTTACGAAAATTAAAAAAAAAAAATCATCGGCTGCTGGTGGTATGGCTGCCGACTCCTGATTATAATGAAATAGAGCGAGATTTCTTAAAAGCTTTTGAAGTGTAAATGCGTTTTTCTAAACAAACTCTATACCGACATACTGGTTATTTTAGAATAAGAGGTAAACCTACTTTAATTCAATATAAAGATACTTTATAAAAAGCTCTTTTTCTTTGGTGGGGTGAAAATCCCCCTGCTCCTACCCTATTCTATGAAAATGTAGGCGACAATTAGTTTGGTAGAAAATGGGTTAAGAAAATACCAACAAAAGAATGAATTGCTTATTTTTTTTAATACCTAAGAAGAAGCGTCGAAAAGGCAACAATATACATTTTTTTACACATGAGCTTTTGAAATGAAAGTCTTTCAATATTTATCAAAGTAAAACACAAAAACTGAATGAAATCTAGCCAACAAAAAATTCGTGTTCGTATTTCCAGAGTTGGTAACAAAAAGAAAAGTTAAATAAAAAAGCCGCAACCAACCAACTTCAACATCATTGTCATAATCCATCCATACGGACAGATTTTTATTTCATATTTATTTTTGTATAATTAACTTGCATTTCATTAGTAGAAACAAAAAACAAATAAATAAATAGAAACTGAAAAGAGTTAAAAAATAACTTTAGAAAATGAAAAAAATAATAATAAAATTCCAATTCATAGATACTTGGAGATGATAATGGGTTTGTAAATATCGCCGCACATCTTTACCTCAGTCATGGTGATGTTTTGAGGTAATTAACATAGTTTAGCGACTCATGTAAAATTACACAGCGTTTTTAAAGCAGTTTTTACTTAAGAGTGTTAAGATATTTAAGTTATATTGTCAAATACATGGAGCCTTTAAAACCGATAAGTTGTCATTTATACAATTTTTATATCGAAATTTTTTCTAAAGAAAAAAATTTTATGACGAAATTTTTTCTAAAGAAAAAAATTTTATGACGAAATTTTTTCTAAAGAAAAAATTTTTATGCCGAAATTTTTTCTAAAGAAAAAATTTTTATGTCGAAATTTTTTCTAAAAAAAAAAAATTTTATGTCGAAATTTTTTCTAAAGAAAAAAATTTTATGTCGAAATTTTTTCTATAGAAAACATTTTTATGACGAAATTTTTTTAAAAGAAAAAATTTTGATGTCAAAATTTTTTCTATAGAAAAAATTTTTTCTATAGAAAAAATTTAATGCCGAAATTTTTTTCTATTGAAAAAATTTTTATGACTAAATTTTTTTATAGAAAAAATTTTTATGACGAAATTTTTTTATAGAAACAATTTTTATACCGAAATTTTTTCTATAAAAAAATTTATATGCCGAATTTTTTCTGTAGAAAAAAATTTTATGTCGAATTTTTTTCTATAGGAAAAAATCGAATTTTTTTCTGTAGAAAAAAGTCGAATTTTTTTCTGTAGAAAAAAGTCGAAATTTTTTCTGTAGAAAAAAGTCGAAATTTTTTCTGTAGAAAAAAGTCGAAATTTTTTCTGTAGAAAAAAATCGAAATTTTTTCTATAGAAAAAAGTCGAAATTTTTTCTATAGAAAAAAGTCGAAATTTTTTCTATAGAAAAAAGTTGAATTTTTTTTTATAGAAAAAAGTTGAATTTTTTTCTATAGAAAAAAATCGAAATTTTTTCTATAGAAAAAAGTCGAAATTTTTTCTATAGAAAAAAGTCGAAATTTTTTCTATAGAAAAAAGTCGAAATTTTTTCTATAGAAAAAAGTCGAAATTTTTTCTATAGAAAAAAGTCGAAATTTTTTCTATAGAAAAAAGTCGAAATTTTTTTTATAGAAAAAAGTCGAAATTTTTTCTATAGAAAAAAATCGAAACTTTTTCTATAGAAAAAAATCGAAATTTTTTCTATAGAAAAAAGTCGAAATTTTTTCTATAGAAAAAAGTCGAAATTTTTTTTTTATAGAAAAAGTCAAAATTTTTTCTACAAAAAAAAGTTGAAATTTTTTCCATAGAAAAAGTCGAGATTTTTTCTTTAAAAAAGTCGAATATTTGTATAGAAAAATTATAGTTGCAAATTTTTTTATAGAGAAATTTTAGTTGCAAAATTTTTTATAGAGAAATTTTCGTTGCAAAATTTTTTATATAAAAATTTTCGTTGCAAAATTTTTATAGAAAAAATTTCGAGACAAAATTTTTTAACAGAAAAATTTTCGAGACAAAATTTTTTTAACAGAAAAATTTTCGAGACAAAATTTTTTTAATAGAAAAATTTTCGATACAAAATTTTTATAGAAAAATTTTCGAGACAAATTTTTAGAAAAATTTTAAATTCAAAATTTTTATAGAAAAATTTTCAAAATAAAATTTTTTATACAAAATTTTTAGAAAAAAAATTTTTAGGACAAAATTTTCGAGACAAAACTTTTATAGAAAAATTTTCGAGACAAAATTTTTTTATAGAAAAATTTTCGAGACAAAATTTTTTTATAGAAAAATTTTCGAGACAAAATTTTTTTATAGAAAAATTTTCGAGACAAAATTTTTTTATAGAAAAATTTTCGAGACAAAATTTTTTTATAGAAAAATTTTCGAGACAAATTTTTTTTATAGAAAAATTTTCGAGACAATATTTTTTTATAGAAAAATTTTCGAGACAAAATTTTTTTATAGAAAAATTTTCGAGACAAAATTTTTTTATAGAAAAATTTTCGAGACAAAATTTTTTTATAGAAAAATTTTCGAGACAAAATGTTTTTATAGAAAAATTTTCGAGACAAAATTTTTTTATAGAAAAATTTTTGAGACACAATTTTTATAAAAACATTTTCGAGACAACATTTTTATAGAAAAATTTTCGAGAGGAAATTTGTATAGAAAAGTTTTCGAGACATAATTTTTATAGAAAAATTTTCGAGACAAAATTTTTTTATAAAAAAGATTAAAAATTTTGTTTATAAAAAAGATTTTCGAGACAAAAGTTTTTTATAGAAAATTTTGCAAGACGAATTTTTTATTATAGAAAAATTTTCGAGAAAAATATAAAAATTTTCGAGACAAAATTTTTATAGAAAAATTTTCGAGGCAAAATTTTTCTAAAAATTCTTGATACATAATTTTTATAAAAAAATTTCAAAATAAAAATCTTTTAAAGACAAACTTTTGATACAAAATTTTTTTAGAAAAATTTTTGATACAAAATTTTTTAAGAAAAATTTTTGATACAAAATTTTTTGAGAAAAATTTTTGATACAAAATTTTTTTAGAAAATTTTTGATACAAAATTTTTTAAGAAAAATTTTTGATACAAATTTTTTTTAGAAAAATTGTTGATACAAAATTTTTATAGAAAAATTTTCGATACAAAATTTGTATAGAAAATTTTCGAGACAAAATTTTTTTTATAGAAAAATTTTCTAAACAAAATTTTTATAAAAAAAATTTTATAAATAGAAAAATTTTTGATACAAAATTTTTATGGAAACATTTTTAATAAATACAAAAAAAACTTTGAGAAGACAAAATTTATTTTTTATAGAAAATTTTTGAAGACAAAATTTATTTTTTATAGAAAATTTTTGAAGACAAAATTTATTTTTTATAGAAAATTTTTGAAGACAAAATTTTTTATAGAAAAACGTTCGAGACAAAATTTTTTTTATTAAATTGTTTCCATTAGAAGTATATAAATCAAGCATTTTTACACTTGTTATCAGAAATTTTCACTCAATTTTTATTTTATTTAATCTCTTTTATTCAACACAATCAAATTTCAGTTTAAAGTTTCGCCTAAAACTTGAGTAAAGTTTAAATATTCATAAAGTTCTTTATTAATGACTTTTTTTTATCGACCACCCCTTTCTCCCCCCCCCCCCTTTTAACGAAAACATTCAAAAATCAATATTTTTGAAAAAAATCATGTTTCTAAGTTCAAATCAAACACCAGACCAGACCATTAAACTGGCCAACGTGTGTGGATGGCTAATGGTTATAAAGATTGTGATGAATATGAAGATGATAATGATGTTGGTTGGCTGTTTATTTGCTTAAGTGAAAGTTTCTTAAGTTAGGCTATGGTTTGCTTCATTTTTTATGTCTGTGATTTCAAGCGATCGTTGTTTTATGATCATATACTGCTCTCCATATTCCAATATTCATTCAATACTTAGTTGATTTGAAAACAACAACAATAAAAATATTAAAACAAAATGTGGTCAAACCTGGTCCAAACAACAATAGCTGCAAGTTAAATATCTTTTAGTGCTTATTTATAAACGTATAAGAGATGGACAGTTAATTCTAGTACGAGTACTTGCAACGACAGCTTCATTATACCAACGATATCCATACATTACATTAGGTTACAACTATTAAGTGCTTAAGTACTTTTCTCTAATAAGATATAGATACTTTGGTTGGCTTTGTGTGACTCTAGCCTCTGTCTTCAGTCCTCGCTTGGATGTTGTACTTCCATACATTGATTTGCTGTATGGTCGTTTTGAAAAGTCCCATAAAAAAGAGAGTATACCGATTTTACTTTAATTCGGAAATAACTAATGGAAACGATTTTCCAATTAGAGAAAGAAATATATGTTTGTTTGTGCGTTAATGTGTTTCTCATGGTTCTTTATCCACTTTAATTTCGCTTTTGGCAGAAAAAACTGTATGGAATACAATATCTTTGTATTATAGAGTCTTTGCTTAAAGCATATTCTAAAATCACAAAGTGTTTTAATAAGTTTTGGAAGCATTATTCTAGTGGTGAGCAAATAAAGAATGCATTACGATTGTCATTCCGTTTGTAATTCCCATAATCAGGCGTAGTCAGCCCATATCACCAGAAGCCGAAGACTTATTGTCATTTTCGTAAAAATCACGATCATTATTTATGGAGCCGCTTTCTTAAAGAAAATACAAAAACAAAATATACAAGAAACAAAATCAAAATTCAATTTATAGCAACAAAATATACGGTTCGAGAGAACAAAGAAATATAATCTCAACCATTGTTGCCACGAAACTATTATTTTTGTAAACATTGTTTAAAATAAATGTAACCGAATTGGGAATATTTTTCGAAACAGAAATAAATCCTAAAATTAATATAAAAAAAATTTTAGATAAAAATATTTTTCTATAGAAACATTGTCAATAAAATTATTTTTCTATATAAAAATTTTCGATAAAAATATGTTTCTATAGAAAAATTTTCGATAAAAATATTTTTCCATAGAAAAATTTTCGATAAAAATATTTTCTATAGAACAATTTTCGATAAAAATATTTTTCTATGGAAAAATTTTACAGGAAAATATTTTTATAGAAAAATTATTTTATCGAAAAATTTACTATGGAAAAATTTTTTTATCGAAAAATATACTATGGAAATATTTTTTTATCGAAACATTTTCTATAGAAAAATTTTTTTATCGAAACATTTTCTATAGAAAAATTTTTTTATCGAAAATTTTTCTATAGAAAAATTTTTTGTCGAAAATTATTCTATAGAAAAATTTTTTGTCGAAAATTATTCTATAGAAAAAATTTTTTATATAAAATTTTTCTATAGAAAAATTTTTTTATATAAAATTTTTCTATAGAAAAATTTTTTTATCGAAAATTTTTCTATAGAAAAATTTTTTTATCGAAAATTTTTCTATAGAAAAATTTTTTATCGAAAATTTTTCTATAGAAAAATTTTTTATCGAAAATTTTTCTATAGAAAAATTTTGTATCGAAAATTTTTCTATAGAAAAATTTTTTATCGAAAATTTTTCTATAGAAAAATTTTTTCTATAGAAAAATTTTTTTATCGAAAATTTTTCTATAGAAAATTTTTTTCTATAGAAAAATTTTTTTATCGAAAATTTTTCTATAGAAAAATTTTTTTATCGAAAATTTTTCTATAGAAAAATTTTTTTATCGAAAATTTTTCTATAGAAAAATTTTTTTATCGAAAATTTTTCTATAGAAAAATTTTTTTATCGAAAATTTTTCTATAGAAAAATTTTTTTATCGAAAATTTTTCTATAGAAAAATTTTTTTATCGAAAATTTTTCTATAGAAAAATTTTTTTATCGAAAATTTTTCTATAGAAAAATTTTTTTATCGAAAATTTTTCTATAGAAAAATTTTTGTATTGAAAATTTTTCTATAGAAAAATTTTTTTATCGAAATTTTTTCTATAGAAAATTTTTTTTTTCGAAAATTTTTCTAAAACATTTTTAACGAAAATTTTTCTATAGAAAAATTTTCGTTAAAAATATTTTTCTATAGAAAAATTTTCGTTAAAAATATTTTTCTATAAAAAAATTTTTGTTAAAAATATTTTTCTATAGAAAAATTTTCGTTAAAAATATTTTTCTATAGAAAGATTTTCGTTAAAAATATTTTTCTATAGAAAAATTTTCGTTAAAAATATTTTTCTATAGAAAAATGTTCGTTAAAAATAATTTTCTATAGAAAAAATTTCGTTAAAAATATTTTTCCACAGAAACATTTTCGTTAAAAATATTTGTCTATGGAAATTTTTTCGATAAAATATAATTTTGTTTGTTTGTATTTAAATTTGTTTAAATTTTCGATAAAAATGTTTTACTGTAGTGTATTGCACTAAGATCCCAATTTATTGCAATTATTTATTATCGTAATAAATAGTTTTATGTTAAAACCAAAAAAATGTTGATGGGGAAACATTTCCTCGACGCGTTTCGGTGTTTTTAATTAAATGTTTGATTTTTCAAAAATTTTTGAAAAACCCTTTTTAAAAAATATTTTTCTATGGAAAAATTTTCAATAAAAATATTTTTCTATACAAAAATTTTCGGTAATTTTTTTTTATATACAATTTTTCGATAAAAATATTTTTCTACAAAAAAATTTTCGATAAAAATATTTTTCTATAAAAAAATTTTTGATAAAAATATTTTTCTATATAAAAATTTTGTTAAAAAAAATATTTTTTATAGAAACATTTTTGATGAAAATATTTTTTGATAGACAAATTTTCGTTTAAAATATTTTTGATAAAAAATTTAAAATTTTCTATAGAAAATTATTAGTAAAAATTTTTTTAAAAATATTTTTCTATATAAAAATTTTGTTAAAAAAAATATTTTTTAAAGAAAAAAAAATATTTTTGGTAGATTGGTAGGTAAAATTTTCGTTAAAAATATTTTTGATAAAAAATTTTAGACTTTTTTATAGAAATTTAAAATTTTCAATAGAAAATTTTTGGTAAAATTTTTTTTAAACATGAGAATATTAAAAATTAAATAATACAAATTTTAGTTCAAAGTATAAAAAACGGCAACTCTGCCTACGATTTTTTTGTTCTGTTCTTTTTGTGCCGACCTCTGCCCATAATTATGACTTAATACGACTTTAGATGAATCGTAAGAAAGCTCTTCAACGCCGGGTAATATTTTTAGTCATATATAAATTGTTTTGTCTTTTTAAAAAGCCTTTAAAATAAAATTTTAGTATTTGAGTACTAGAGCGTATGATTGATATTAATTTATGGGTTTATTGAGATTTTTAATTATAACTTTTAAATCCTTTTATATAATTAAATTATTTAAAAGCCAAATGATAGTTAAGATTATAGAGAATAATCTGAAAAATTTAAAATTATTATGTGAATGTTTTTAATATTAAATATTTTTATTAAGAAAATTTATTTATTTTTTTGAGTATAATCAATGCCTCATTCCAGTTTTAAATCAATCATTAAAATATCTAAATATTTGTTTTAATAAGTTTTATTAGAATTTTATTAAAGAAAAATAGCTCAAACATCATTGCCCTTAAATGAAAACAGGCTAAAAGAAATTCTTTTTTCCGACATTTCATAATTTCCGCACAAAATTATAAAATAGAAAAATAGAAGAAAATCGTCAGTAAAACAAGAAAAAAAAAAAAAAAAAGATATTCATAAAATGAAAACTTATTTTTATTCATGAGCTTCCTAAAAAAATAAAATAAAATTGAAAAAAATCAACGAAAAAATATTCAAAATATATAAGAGAAAATAGTCAAATGCGAGAAAGTTTAGCTAAGAAAAAAAAACCTACTTAGCTACACCCGAATACATCAGAATACACCAGAATACATACTTTTATCTATATGAATTTATTTATATTTTTATAAATCTTTTGCTGATGATGTTTTGATGCCATGAGACACATTATTTCTAAAAAGACAAAAAAAAGTTAGAAAAAATCTGAGAATAAATTGTTTTTAGAACACATTTTCTTGCGCATTTTCAAACGTATAGATACTAATTTTTTGGTTTCTTAATTTACTTATAGAATAAGTTAAATTTCAAATTTAAAAGAATTTCTGTTTCTTCGGCCAATTCTTCTGGTCAAAATTTCGCCGGTCCAGACTAGAGAGAATATGGTGACAAAACACCAGAATAAAAAATTGTGACATAAAAGCAAAACATTAAAAACTTTATTAATTGTGACTGTTTCATGTTTTTAGTCTTCTAAAGAAACCAAAATGTTATAAAAAAAATTTTAATATTTCTCAAATTTTAATTATATGCGTTTGACCACATCGAATTTTTAGTCACCGGCTATAATGAACAGAATTCGTTAGAAAACCCCATGCAAATGTTTAGGCAAAAAAAAAAAAAATAATGACTTTACATAGGGTAGAAATCGGGTACCGCATTGTTCAACATTTGTTCCGTTCTTTTAAATATAGTAGAATTGTGATAATTCGTAACCCATTTCAATTTCAAATTCTAAAGCATTTCCTTTTTTAAAACAAGGAGGCCCGTTTTTATTCTTATGTTGAGAAAGTGTATATCTCTTAAACTGGAAGCTCGACTTACCTCACACTGATTCGCCTCTTGTCATTAATCTCCAAGGTACTTGGCCTATGGTGGAATGAATACGAATGACAAATGTTGCTATAATCTGCAAAAGAGTAAATAGTATTAGAAGTTTGACATAGAAGGTCGTTTTGAAATATAAGAAAAAGTGTAGGAGAAGGATCGAAGCCTTGTGGTACACTAGAATTAATCTTAAACTTGTCGGATGATATCTTATCTCTGAGAAAGCTCGATATAATTCCAGAAATATGGTAACCTATACCTAAAGCATGTTGTTTTGGTAGAAGTGCTTCATGCCACACTCTATCAAACGAATTAAAAATATCAAGAGCAGAGGTCGCCACAAAAGAACAGAACCAACCATACGATACCCTTCACCACTAAAGTCAAAGGTGTTCTTTTTCCTGTATAAAGACAAATTTTTGCAAAATTTTGCCATAATGCAAATATTTTCTCAAAACTTATATGTTTATGCTGTTTCCGTCATTTGAACTTATATGAGAGCCAGGGTCAAATGTGGACCGATTATCTCGAAATTTGGCAAATTGATTGTAGTTGTTACAAAAATTATATAACTTAAATTTCGCATCTTCAGATTTACGAGCGTTTTAGTGATTTTTGTCTCATTTAGTGCGTTTTGACAGAAGAGTTTGTATGGGAGCTATGGTCAAATGTGGACCGATTTCAACGAAATTTGATACAGTGATTTTTTTACATAAGCATTGGTATTTGTGGCCAAGATATCAATTCTGGGAAGTGGGACCTATGGGAGGTACCATTAATAATGGACCGATTTTGACCTACTTCAATAGCCATGGTCCCAATATCAAAAATATGATTTGTGCGACCTGTACTTTGATTACATGGTTTACATGGGGGTCCAGCCAGCCGTCCAGCCAGATAGACGGACGGACTGTCATCGCTAAATCTACTCAGAAGGTGATTCTAGCCTATTGGTATACTAAAAGGTGGGTCTAAGACAAATATTTCTATGCTTTACATACATCAGCACAAACTTATAATACCCTTTCCACCTATGGTGGTGAAGGGTATAAAAAAATCGTAGGCAGATTTGCCGTTTTTTATACTGTTAACTCTTACTCTTTCTTTAATGTTCTGTTGTTTAAAAAAAAATTTTGCTAAAAATTTTCTATAGAAAATTTTAAATTTTTATCAAAAATTTTAAAATTTTTGATCAAAAATTTTTCTATAGAAAAATATTTTTAACGAAAATTTTTCTATAGAAAAATATTTTTAACGAAAATTTTTCTATAGAAAAATATTTTTAACGAAAATTTTTCTATAGAAAAATATTTTTAACGAAAATTTTTCTATAGAAAAATATTTTTAACGAAAATTTTTTATAGAAAAATATTTTTAACGAACATTTTGGTATATAAAAATATTTTTATCGAAAATTTTTCTACAGAAAAATATTTTTATCAAAAATTTTTCTATAGAAAAATATTTTTAACGAAAATTTTTCTATAGAAAAATATTTTTAACGAAAATTTTTCTATAGAAAAATATTTTTAACGAAAAGTTTTCTATAGAAAAATATTTTTAGCGAAAATTTTTCTATAGAAAAATATTTTTAACGAAAATTTTTCTATAGAAAAATATTTTTAACGAAAATTTTTCTATAGAAAAATATTTTTAACGAAAACTTTTCTATAGAAAAATATTTTTAACGAAAATTTTTCTATAGAAAAATATTTTTAACGAAAATTTTTCTATAGGAAAATATTTTTAAAGAAAATTTTTCTATAGAAAAATATTTTTAACGAAAATTTTTCTGTAGGAAAATATTTTTAAAGAAAATTTTTCTATAGAAAAATATTTTTAACGAAAATTTATCTATAGAAAAATATTTTTAACGAAAATTTTTCTATAGAAAAATATTTTTAACGAAAATTTTTCTATAGAAAAATATTTTTAACGAAAATTTTTCTATAGAAAAATATTTTTAACGAAAATTTTTCTATAGAAAAATATTTTTAACGAAAATTTTTCTATAGAAAAATATTTTAAACGAAAATTTTTCTATAGGAAAATATTTTTAAAGAAAATTTTTCTATAGAAAAATATTTTTAACGAAAATTTTTCTGTAGGAAAATATTTTTAAAGAAAATTTTTCTATAGAAAAATATTTTTAACGAAAATTTTTCTATAGAAAAATATTTTTAACGAAAATTTTTTTATAGAAAAATATTTTTAAGGAAAATTTTTCTATAGAAAAATATTTTTAAGGAAAATTTTTCTATAGAAAAATATTTTTAAGGAAAATTTTTCTATAGAAAAATATTTTTAAGGAAAATTTTTCTATAGAAAAATATTTTTAACGAAAATTTTTCTATAGAAAAATATTTTTAACGAAAATTTTTCTATAGAAAAATTTTTTTAACGAAAATTTTTCTATAGAAAAATTTTTTTAACGAAAATTTTTCTATAGAAAAATTTTTTTACCGAAAATTTTTCTATAGAAAAATTTTTTTAACGAAAATTTTTCTATAGAAAAATTTTTTTAACTAAAATTTTTCTATAGAAAAATTTTTTTAACGAAAATTTTTCTATAGAAAAATTTTTTTAACGAAAATTTTTCTATAGAAAATTTTTTTTAACGAAAATTTTTCTATAGAAAAATTTTTTTAACGAAAATTTTTCTATAGAAAAATTTTTTTAACGAAAATTTTTCTATAGAAAAATTTTTTTAACGAAAATTTTTCTATAGAAAAATTTTTTTAACGAAAATTTTTCTATAGAAAAATTTTTTTAACGAAAATTTTTCTATAGAAAAATTTTTTTAACGAAAATTTTTCTATAGAAAAATTTTTTTAACGAAAATTTTTCTATAGAAAAATTTTTTTAACGAAAATTTTTCTATAGAAAAATTTTTTTAACGAAAATTTTTCTATAGAAAAATTTTTTTAACGAAAATTTTTCTATAGAAAAATTTTTTTAACGAAAATTTTTCTATAGAAAAATTTTTTTAACGAAAATTTTTCTATAGAAAAATTTTTTTAACGAAAATTTTTCTATAGAAAAATTTTTTTAACGAAAATTTTTCTATAGAAAAATTTTTTTAACGAAAATTTTTCTATAGAAAAATTTTTTTAACGAAAATTTTTCTATAGAAAAATTTTTTTATCGAAAATTTTTCTATAAAAAAAAATTTTTTCATCGAAAATTTTTCTATAGAAAAATTTTTTTATCGAAAATTTTTCTATAGAAAAAATTTTTACAAACATTTAAAAATGTTTTACTGTAGTGTATTGCACTTAGATTCCAATTTATTTTGTAGCACTTTTGTCTTAGTCGCCAACAAAGCAACAACAAAAGTGCGGGAAATAAAGAAATGATAAAACTGAAAAATGTTTGTGTGTTTCTGTTCAGATGATAATCTTCCTTTATGTTGATATTTGTTGGACACAATAATAATTCGTATTTATTCTGTCCCTCAAATAATATATAATGTGTGGTTTTCGCTCTGTCTAGAATTAGGGATAATCGTCCTGATGAGATGGCCTAACCAACCATCGAAACGCGTCGTGGAAAGGTTTCCCCACCAACATTTTTTTGGTTTTATCAAAAAACTATTTATTACAATAATAAATAATTGTAATAAATTGGGATCTTAGTGCAATACACTACAGTAAAACTTTTTTAACATTTTTTTTATTGAAAATTTTTTTTATTTCGATAAAAAATTTTTCTATAGAAAATTTTTTTTATAGAAAAAATTTTTTATAGAAAAATTTTTCTATAAAAAATTTTTTTATACAAAAATTTTTTTACCGAAAATATTTCTAGAGAAGTTATCGGAATAAAAAATGTGACTTCTTCTTAAATTATTTCCCTTAATTTTTGTTTTCAACCCACTGTGCAGCAATTGACTGAAATACACAAATTTACCAATATTTTCTAAAATTTCTAAAAAAAGATGTGAAAACTATTTCTAAATACTAAATAAATCCCAAAAACAATTTTAAATCCCCTTAAGGCATTTCAAAGAAAACCAGTTAAATACGTTTTAAAATTAAATTATTGTAATTTTGTTAAATATAACCAAAAATTTTGTTAAACCAATAACAAAAACAGCCGATAGATATAACAAAACGATTATTTCTTGGCATTTAAATAATAGAAGTTTTTTTTTATTTATTTAATTTATTTTATTTGTTTTTCTAAATAAAAGTTCAATAATCAAGAGACAAGTTGAGAGTGATGGCATTACAAAACCGAACATTGCCAATGAAATGTCAATTGTATATAAATATATTTTTTCTGTTGTTTTTAATAAAAATAAAATTAAACTTTTTACTTAAAAAAAACAAGATATTTTTAATTTTAAAACAATTAACAAGTTAACAAAATAATTACACGTTTTTTTTATTTAATTTTTTTTTTTTTACAAAATTGATGCGTCCAAATGTCTTTAAAAAACAAATGGTCAATATTGTCATTATTTCAATTTTATTTTATTTTAAAATAAAAAAAAGAAATACAAAGTTTCAACAAAAAAGTTCACACTTTTCTAAATAAAAGTTCAGTTCAAAATTGATTTTCTTTTCTTTTTTTCAAAATCTTTTTCTGGTTTTTCTTTAAAACAATTTAAAATCGCATATGTTTCAGCAATAGAATGATTTATTTTTGTACGTTAGAGAAAATGCTTTTTTTTTCTTTTTTCTTTTCAATACAAAAGAGTTTTTCTCGGTTTTACTCATCTCAACAGATTTTTCACTAATGGAACAAAATAAAATGGGAAATAAACATGAAGAAATACCGTAAAGAACTCAGATGAAAATGCCAAAAATCTATTTTTAGATTGACTGTCGCCATCTTCGTCATCATCCTCAAGCAAGAAAATTTAAAATTTGTTTTTTTTAGCATTTCTTTTGTATTTTCAAACAATTATTCAAATATGTTCTAATTTGAAAATTTTAATTTTTGGTGTTAGTGATTTTTTTTATAATTTTTTTAATAAAATTATTGTATTTAAAATTTTCTTTATAGGTCAGAATTTTAATCGTTTGACTCTTTATTGAGGAATTTTTTAATTTAGGTCTATTTCTCAACTCCAATCTCAGGGCGAATCGTAGCTCTTTCCTCTTGGTCCAAACATTTAATAATTTTTAATCAAATTTTCTTAATATGTAATTTTTTATTCGTTTTTCTTTATATAGAGGAATTTTGAATCTTAGTTCTATTTCTACAATATATTGTCTGTTTCATACTTTTTCACAACAATTAAAGCCAATTCTATCAAAATTGGGGGTTATTCTAATAATTTTCTAAAAAGCCCTATCTCCATAACTGCTAAAAAAATAGTTAACTATAGGTAACTTTTAATATCTAAACCTTTCTACTAAATACATTCCACTTCAAAAGCTTTACAATCAAAAAAACTGCCATTACCAACAATTTTCTACATAAAACTTTTGATGTGGAATAATAAACTTTCGATTTCTTATATAAAACTTTTATATATAAATCTTTGAATATCGAAAGCTTTCCTACACTCAACTTTTGATGTAAAAAGCTTTCAACTATAAACATCAGACAGCTTTCCAAAAAAGTTTTCCTATCTAAATAAAACATTCTATATTAATACATTTCTTATATAAAACTTTTGTCGTCAAAATATTTCGGATAGAAAACTTTTTATATAAACAGATTTCCTAAAGGTTAATTTTGTTTTATCTGTACAACTCCAATCTCAGGGCTAATCGTAGCTCTTCCCTCTTAGTCCACACATTTCATAATTATTAATAAAATGTTCTTAATAGGCAATATTTTTAATCGTTTTTCCTTATATAGAGGAATTTTGAATGTTAGTTCTATTTCTACAATATATCGTCGATTTACACATGTTTCCAAATTTAACGTAAATAAACCTCCTTACAACAATTTAAGGCAATTTTATCAAAATTAGGGGTTATTCAAGTAATTTTCTAAAACGCCCTAACTCCATAACTTCTAAAAAAAGATATTTTTTAAAAGCCCTATCTCGCCAAATTATGTAGCATCTACAAATAATAAAAAACTTTCGAATCTTATAGCCTTTTTTGATGTTTGATGCATAATGATTTCTTATATAAAACTTTTGTCGACAAAATATTTGGTATAGAAAATTTTGCTTTTAATATCTTAAGCTTTCTACTAAAAACATTCCAGAAAACTAAAAACATTCGAAAGCTTTTTAATAAAAAAAAACTACCATTCTTTTGATGTCAAAAGGTTTCCTATAAAAAGCTTGCTTTCGCTAACAAAATATTTCTTATATAAAACTTTTCTTTAAAAAACTTTATTTAAAAAACTTTGAATATCAAAAGCTTTAATGTATAAAGCTTTCAACTTAAAACTTTAAATAACGAAAGCTATCCAAAAAAGATTTCCTATTTTAAACTTTTAAAAACTTTGAATATCAAAAGTTTTAATGTAAAAAACTTTCAACTTAAAACTTAAAACATAGTATAACATAGTATGTTATCAGCTGTGAAATTAAAATTTAGTGTTATGATTAAATTTAGTTAATTCACACATATAGGTTCTGTGTGAATTCAACATAGCTAAAAGCTCACCTCACCTGTCACAAAAATATAAACAAAAACAAATTTTTGTTTATTTTAAAATTATTTTTTGTAAAAAGCTTTGTTTAAAAAAAGTCAAAATGATAAATATATTTATCATTCTTCATAATATGCTACTAAAATTCCTGGATCGATTACGTATACCATTCCGTGGTGGTGTAGAGGATATGCGTATGTATATCCTCTGAAGTTGTTATACCTGTAATGGAACACCGCTTGGTTGTTGTTGTAACTGCAATATTATTGTCAATATTGCAGAATTGGCAGTCCTTGGTCGGAATCCTAAGATTTCCGAGTCGTTCCGGTACGAAGAACCTACTGCCATGGGAACACCGCTTGGCCATAGGTTTGGCTGCTCAAAATGTGACCACTAGAGATGGAGTTATGTATATTTTTATCATATGCTTATAACTTTGTGTAACATAAACATGTGAAAATAAAATATTTCTTTATAAGGATGACATGGGTAGTTGTACATGGTGTGTTTGGAGTTTGCTTTACCTTTATTAGCTAGTGTTTTCGATAATGAAGAAGGGGATTTGACTCCTAATAGAAAATGATTCGTCTGTTAAATCTCTACACAATCGTGGTGGTGTTCCTCAAACTTATTTCTTTAGAAAAATATACCTGTAACACATTTTTAATATATTTTGTAGCAAAAGAAACCGTGTATAGCATTATATTTAATTGTTCAATCCCATTCTTTAAAATCCTAATGTCATCCTGAGAAGATTTGACCAGGTAGGAAGATAGTTTGCTTGTTTCAGAAAATTTACTGCATGAATCAGTGATATGCAATCGGCCTTAGGAGAAATATCTTCATGAACTAGTAGTAAAGGGCTGGAGGTGAACCCGGACAAAACAGAGTTAGTTTTCTTCACCAGAAGCTACAGGGCTGATTTTTTTAGTTTAGTTTTAAACTACCTGTGCTGAATGGTGTGGAGTTAAGATTGTCATCAGAGGCTAAATTCTTAAGTTCCGCTAAAACGGATGAAAAAGTCACTCGGTAAGAGGTGGGGCTTAAGACCAACGGTTGTGTATTGGAATTACACAACCATTGTCAGATCCGTTGTGCTCCTTTAAAAAGTTTCAACGTTGTGCTAGTATTGGGATAACCAGTGCCTTTAAAAGTACTCCGCAGGCAGCCCTTGACATTATGTAGTTATTATTCCCAGAATTCTAGTGAGGCTAGATAATTCGGGAGCACTCAGCACTTCTCCGGAGGTCATAATCGCTGATATAATCGACTAAAATGATCGGTTCAATCTTAACAGATGGTTCTAAAATAGCGTCGGCACTGAATCGGTTGTTTTTCTGAAGGAGCAAAACATGACGAAATCTTACAGATTTGCGGACGAGTGCAGTGTCTTTCAGACATAAATGTTTGCCATTTGGAAGACCACAGAGCTAATCCCTAGTACTGGTCATAGCGACATCGATTACAACGAAGCTGCTGACAAAGCAAAAATTTTTTTAAACAATATTTTGAAAAATTAAAAAAAATATATCTATTGTGTTTTTGTTTTTATTGACATTAACTAGTGTTGTATTTTAAATGTATTTTGTGGAGAAAAAAAAAAAACAAAATCAACAACACAATGCAACTATGTATATTAAGTGTGTGGTGGATATATTAGTATACACAAATACTAATATATCCAAATACAACTCTGATTTTAAGCTTTTTTACTAATACTACTTTAAAATCTCGTACTTTGACAGATGTCAAAGTACGTGCTTTTGAGAGTCGGCATACTATGCTATACTATGTGCTATACTATGACTTAAAATATCGAAAGCTTTCCAAAAAAGATTTCCTTTCTAAAACTTTCGATAACAAAATATTTCTTCTATAAAACTTTTTTCGCCAAAATATTTCGGATAGGAAACTTTTTATATCAACAGATTTCCCAAAGGCTAATTTTTATGTCCAAAGCTTTCTGCTAAAAAACATTCTATATCGAAAGCTTTCCAATATAAAACTGCCAATATCTAAAAATTTCCTATAGTAAACTTTCGAGCAAGTCTTTGCTATAGTCAACTTTCCGTATCGAAAGATTTTCCATAGAAAACTTTTATCAATTACAGTTTTAAATCTTGATTTACCTTATCCTCTAAAGTTTTAAATAAGCGAGTTAGGTCATGAGACCAACATATATCGTTTTTAAATCTCATTCCTAAAATTTTCAATCATAACTCTTCATTAGTCCATATTTTAATCATTAGTAATCGTATATGTTTATATAACTGGTCCAATTGTACATAAGGGTTTATATAATACATTATTTTTATTGTACGTGTTAACTAGATCATACTTTTTACCACAATAGGTGAAAAGGGTATATTGGATTTGTACTGATGTCTATAACGCTTACAAATATTGGTCTGAGATCCACATTTAAGTATATCCATCTAGTCAAGTTCGCACCCTGAGTAATTTGTCATGAATATCTTTTTTGTTCCCAGGATGATCAATATATTTCTTGGACAAAATCGGATAATCCGGTACCTCCCATAGGTATGCCTTCTCGCCATAGAGTTTTTGGCCCTCCATATTTAGTTCTATTTTATTAATATTCAGCATTTCAGTTTTATAATAAATCTGTTATGCGGTTGGTTATGTGTTAAAGTCTACCTCGTTATTTTTTTTTTAGATTTTTTGGGGTGTATAAAAAATATGGAGGTACAATCACGCCTCCTGCGCTTTTGCAAGTAAAGACGATAACCACATTTGATTTTGCCATTTTCAACCAATTATTCATGCTTTCTGTGACGGAACAACTGATATCCCGGTGTTATCTATATAGCAATTTGTATCCTCAATAGGCCTCCAAATTTGCTGTCTTATGGGTTTATACATACTATATACAAATTTTTATATAATAGGTCTTTAAATAATAAATGATTAAAGCTTATTCTTTTATATTATATATTCAAATTTTCCAACCTTATCGTAGACCTCCTAATATTTATTCCCTATTTTTATACCCACCTTCAAAAAGAATGGGAGGTTTATTGAGATTGTTATTCCGTTTGTAATTTCCTTAATATTGGATCAAAAACCAAAAGCGATATATATTCTAAATCCTTATGAAATTGTAAGACGATTGAGCGATGTCCGTCCATCTATTCGTCTGTCTGTTGAAATCACGATAACGCCTAAATGAAACTTAGTAAAAACATTTTTCATTTATGAGAAAATTTTGGTATTGAAATTGGGCAAAATCGGTTTACATTTGACCATAGCTCTCCGTCCATCTGTTCGTCTGTCTGTTGAAATCACGATAACGCCTAAATGAAACTTAGTTAAAACATTCTTCATTTATGAGAAAATTTTGGTATTGAAATTGGGCAAAATTGGGCAAAATAACCTCGCCTAGGCTAATTGCTTATTTGCTAATAAATAACAAACTATAATAGCTATGATGATAAAATTTGGTATATAGAAGTTTTATAAAATTTCATCAAAATCGGTTCACATTTAGCCATAGCTCTCATACAAAAACCTTATGAAAACAGCCTAAATTTCACCTAAAATACACTTAAATGCCAATAAATCTAAAACTGTAACAAGTATAATCATTAAATTTAGCACTAGGAAGTCTTATGTCAATGCCAGCCAGTGTGCAAAATTTTGTCACAATCGGTATCCATTTGACCATAGCTCCCATATAAAAAACTTACGGAAACACAAAAATACAAAAAGAAAAGGGGTTTATGTCCGTCTGTCTGTCAGAGAATAGCGCGATAGCTCCTTAACTACAAGAGGTAGAGAGACGAAAGTATTTTCAATATGTTATAGAAGTTGTGTACTGAAAATGGGCCAAATCGGTTCACACTTAGTTAGAGCTCCCATATAATCCCGCCCCGTGAAACACATTAATGCTGATAAATCGAATACAATTGTAATATTTAAACGACTAAATTAAGAATAGGGAAGTTTCATGCAACTATTGATCGGTATATCAAATTTAATAGGAATCGGTCCATATTGGACTATAGCTTTCATATAAAAACTTTTAAATGTTGAACTATAAAGCTACTGCAGCCGAATTTAGTCCAAATATTTTACCAACAATATCAACTAGCGCAACAAATGTTTTCGAATTTGGTCCACATTTTGAATTAGCTACACCCTCGTAGATATATGAGATATGTTTCAAAATTTAACACAACTTGATGGTGGGTATATAAGATAAGTCGAATATAATACTCTTACTTGTTATAGTTCAATTTAAAATTAAAGATTTTTATACTAACGTTCTGAGGCTCAGTTGAGATCTCCACTTTCGAAACAATTCAAATAATTTAAGATATGATTTTTTAGATCGGGGATTAAAATTGTAAGAGGCTTTCCACATTGCACACAGGTTTCAATTTTGAATGATCATATGGGTATGAGAACTGCCATGGTATAGCAGGTTAGTCATCCGCCTAGCGTACAGAGGTCCCAAGTTCAATCCCCGGTCAGACCCAATTGAAAAAATAAATTTTATTGAGTATTAGGCTGTGTAAAACTTCTCTAACTAATGCATTTGCCGTTCGGAGCCGGAGTTAAAACGTAGGTCCCTTTCAATGAGTCTAAATATAGAATCGGATGCAGCTCATTGTTGGAATGTTTTCGGGGAATTATATATATATATATATATATATATATATATATATATATATATATATATATATATATATATATATATATATATATATAACGGGTGGCCCAGAAAGACCGAAGTGGTGTGAATTGCTTATAACTTTTTATTTAAGAGATATTTTTTTAACTTTTTTTTTTTAAATACATTAAATTTATGGGAAATATTTTTGGATTAGTTATTAAAAATGATATCCCGCAAGTGGTGGCCATATTCTGCTTCGCACAAATGTGCTCTTTCCAACACATTTTCCATGACCTTTCGCAAAACTTCCGGTGGTATGTTGTTTATTTCTTCTCCAATATTGGTTTTTAACTCCTCAATAGTAATAGGCTTATTAACATAAACTTTTCCTTTTAAATAGCCCCAAAGAAAACAGTCTGGAGCGGTTAAATCCGGGGACCGCGGAGGCCAATTAAAATTGCTGTTACGAGAAATTATTCTTTCACCAAAGATGTCGCGTAAAAGAGTCATTGTGGCCCTCGCAGTGTGCAACATGGCCCGATATCGATCACCATTGACGGAAATGGCGACACCTTGTTAATTTTCAAACAAAAAATGGGCCAATGATCCTTTCTGAAGAAACACCGCACCAAACGGTACACTTAACTGGGTGCAATTGTCGTTGATGAAGTACTCTCGGGTTTTCCGTAGCCCATATCCTACAGTTTTGCTTGTTAACGAACCCATATAATTGAAAATGGGCTTCGTCACTCATTATTAAGTTATGAATAAAATTTGGATTCTCTTGTGCTTTTTGCTGGAAATAAATTGCATAGTCAAGTCGTTGCTGGTAATCTGTTGGTTTCAATTCTTGGACAAGTTGAATTTTGTATGGAAACAATCCTATGGTGTGCAAAATTCGCTGCAGCGACGTTCTTGAGAGGCCCAGTTGTGACGAACGTCTCCTGGTTGATGTTTCTGGATCCTCCCGAATACTCTCCTTTACCACTTGAATATTGTCAGCCGTGTGGACAGTTCGGTGTCTGCCGGGACCAGGAAGGTTCCTTACTGCTCCTTGTTCTCGAAAATTTGCAACCAGACGGTTTATTGTTGACTGAGAGGGTGCAACCCGCACATTAAATTGACGACGGTATGCACGCTGAGTCAACACAATGGACCGTTGATTTGAAAAGTAAATTTCAACAATTTGGGCACGTTGTTCAATTGTGTATTGCTCCATTATAAATTATCCAAGTCTTCTTTACAAAATACTGAAAAGAAAAGAAAAAAAAAAATTATAATAAAAAAGTTATAAGGAATTCACACCACTTCGGTCTTTCTGGGCTACCCTGTATATATATATATGGGTATAAGACAGCCGCATCGTAGACCTCCTAATATTTATTCCCTATTTTTATACCCACCTTCAAAAAGAATGGGAGGTTTATTGAGATTGTTATTCCGTTTGTAATTTCCTTAATATTGGATCAAAAACCAAAAGCGATATATATTCTAAATCCTTATGAAATTGTAAGACGATTGAGCGATGTCCGTCCATCTATTCGTCTGTCTGTTGAAATCACGATAACGCCTAAATGAAACTTAGTAAAAACATTTTTCATTTATGAGAAAATTTTGGTATTGAAATTGGGCAAAATCGGTTTACATTTGACCATAGCTCTCCGTCCATCTGTTCGTCTGTCTGTTGAAATCACGATAACGCCTAAATGAAACTTAGTTAAAACATTCTTCATTTATGAGAAAATTTTGGTATTGAAATTGGGCAAAATTGGGCAAAATAACCTCGCCTAGGCTAATTGCTTATTTGCTAATAAATAACAAACTATAATAGCTATGATGATAAAATTTGGTATATAGAAGTTTTATAAAATTTCATCAAAATCGGTTCACATTTAGCCATAGCTCTCATACAAAAACCTTATGAAAACAGCCTAAATTTCACCTAAAATACACTTAAATGCCAATAAATCTAAAACTGTAACAAGTATAATCATTAAATTTAGCACTAGGAAGTCTTATGTCAATGCCAGCCAGTGTGCAAAATTTTGTCACAATCGGTATCCATTTGACCATAGCTCCCATATAAAAAACTTACGGAAACACAAAAATACAAAAAGAAAAGGGGTTTATGTCCGTCTGTCTGTCAGAGAATAGCGCGATAGCTCCTTAACTACAAGAGGTAGAGAGACGAAAGTATTTTCAATATGTTATAGAAGTTGTGTACTGAAAATGGGCCAAATCGGTTCACACTTAGTTAGAGCTCCCATATAATCCCGCCCCGTGAAACACATTAATGCTGATAAATCGAATACAATTGTAATATTTAAACGACTAAATTAAGAATAGGGAAGTTTCATGCAACTATTGATCGGTATATCAAATTTAATAGGAATCGGTCCATATTGGACTATAGCTTTCATATAAAAACTTTTAAATGTTGAACTATAAAGCTACTGCAGCCGAATTTAGTCCAAATATTTTACCAACAATATCAACTAGCGCAACAAATGTTTTCGAATTTGGTCCACATTTTGAATTAGCTACACCCTCGTAGATATATGAGATATGTTTCAAAATTTAACACAACTTGATGGTGGGTATATAAGATAAGTCGAATATAATACTCTTACTTGTTATAGTTCAATTTAAAATTAAAGATTTTTATACTAACGTTCTGAGGCTCAGTTGAGATCTCCACTTTCGAAACAATTCAAATAATTTAAGATATGATTTTTTAGATCGGGGATTAAAATTGTAAGAGGCTTTCCACATTGCACACAGGTTTCAATTTTGAATGATCATATGGGTATGAGAACTGCCATGGTATAGCAGGTTAGTCATCCGCCTAGCGTACAGAGGTCCCAAGTTCAATCCCCGGTCAGACCCAATTGAAAAAATAAATTTTATTGAGTATTAGGCTGTGTAAAACTTCTCTAACTAATGCATTTGCCGTTCGGAGCCGGAGTTAAAACGTAGGTCCCTTTCAATGAGTCTAAATATAGAATCGGATGCAGCTCATTGTTGGAATGTTTTCGGGGAATTATATATATATATATATATATATATATATATATATATAACGGGTGGCCCAGAAAGACCGAAGTGGTGTGAATTGCTTATAACTTTTTATTTAAGAGATATTTTTTTAACTTTTTTTTTTTAAATACATTAAATTTATGGGAAATATTTTTGGATTAGTTATTAAAAATGATATCCCGCAAGTGGTGGCCATATTCTGCTTCGCACAAATGTGCTCTTTCCAACACATTTTCCATGACCTTTCGCAAAACTTCCGGTGGTATGTTGTTTATTTCTTCTCCAATATTGGTTTTTAACTCCTCAATAGTAATAGGCTTATTAACATAAACTTTTCCTTTTAAATAGCCCCAAAGAAAACAGTCTGGAGCGGTTAAATCCGGGGACCGCGGAGGCCAATTAAAATTGCTGTTACGAGAAATTATTCTTTCACCAAAGATGTCGCGTAAAAGAGTCATTGTGGCCCTCGCAGTGTGCAACATGGCCCGATATCGATCACCATTGACGGAAATGGCGACACCTTGTTAATTTTCAAACAAAAAATGGGCCAATGATCCTTTCTGAAGAAACACCGCACCAAACGGTACACTTAACTGGGTGCAATTGTCGTTGATGAAGTACTCTCGGGTTTTCCGTAGCCCATATCCTACAGTTTTGCTTGTTAACGAACCCATATAATTGAAAATGGGCTTCGTCACTCATTATTAAGTTATGAATAAAATTTGGATTCTCTTGTGCTTTTTGCTGGAAATAAATTGCATAGTCAAGTCGTTGCTGGTAATCTGTTGGTTTCAATTCTTGGACAAGTTGAATTTTGTATGGAAACAATCCTATGGTGTGCAAAATTCGCTGCAGCGACGTTCTTGAGAGGCCCAGTTGTGACGAACGTCTCCTGGTTGATGTTTCTGGATCCTCCCGAATACTCTCCTTTACCACTTGAATATTGTCAGCCGTGTGGACAGTTCGGTGTCTGCCGGGACCAGGAAGGTTCCTTACTGCTCCTTGTTCTCGAAAATTTGCAACCAGACGGTTTATTGTTGACTGAGAGGGTGCAACCCGCACATTAAATTGACGACGGTATGCACGCTGAGTCAACACAATGGACCGTTGATTTGAAAAGTAAATTTCAACAATTTGGGCACGTTGTTCAATTGTGTATTGCTCCATTATAAATTATCCAAGTCTTCTTTACAAAATACTGAAAAGAAAAGAAAAAAAAATTATAATAAAAAAGTTATAAGGAATTCACACCACTTCGGTCTTTCTGGGCTACCCTGTATATATATATATGGGTATAAGACAGCCGCATTTGCTGACAATTAATCACAAACGCAAACGGCTTCGTTGCGACAATTTCGTGTTTAAGCAATTTTCTTATAACTTGTAAACTACATAAGCGAAAACAATTAGTTATAGCTCATGTGTGATCCAATAAGATTAACTTGTATTTGGTGTTAAATCAAATAATTAAATACTTATGTATATCTTAAAATATATGAACAATTTTTCTAAACTAAAAATTTACTTTTTTCATTACAGGTAAATACTTTCGAAGATAAATAATATTTTAACAAATTTGGTGAGTTATTGCAATACAAGAATTCTTCTTCTTCTATTATCCTTGACTCCCAGTGGAGCATAGGGCCTCAACAAGAAAAACTATATTATAATTATAAGTCCAAAATTAGGGTTATATATTTTAAACTATGCATTCTTCATTAGAAAGCGACATGTTTCGGGTAAACTAAAAATAGTATTGTCTGATTTTACGAGTAGTTAATTTTAGAAAATTTTTTGATATACCAGAAATGTTTCTGATCTCTAAGATATATATTTTTTTATTACTATTAAATGAGTTAGTTCTATAAAAATTTTGCTATAAGTAATTAAATGATAAGTTAAGATAATAAAGTATAATTTCCTTAATTACAATTTTTACTGAGTCATATTCGACAAATTCGAGCAGTAGAAAAAAGGTTGAAGATCATTTTTTAAATATAAGAAATCATATTTATTTTAATTAAATAGCATCATAACTTCTATAAGAAAATTACTGCATTTGCTGATTTAGGAAATGTTTGTCAGAGCTGTAATTAAATCAATTCAATGACGATTTATTTTTTTTAAGTTTATGTTCCAGAAGCTTCTAAACTTGATATCAACATACAGACGGACGCGGCTACATCGACTCCCTTATGGATTTTGATTCGATCGTTGTAATTTGTATGGTTTATGAGATGAAAAATGCAGTTGCCAAATGGCAACAAAATAGCGAAAAATTGAAACAAATTGAAATAATTTATTCAATATATCTCAATTTTTGGAAACATTTTTAGATTTATTAAAAAATCATTCTTTCATAGTTCTGTATTCTAGATAAACCAGAAAATTAAAAATTAATTTGTTGTAAAAAGTCTTCATGAACATTGCACCGTTAACCCTCTTCCATCACTGCCGCTGCACTTGCCATTAGCCTCCGCGATCCCTTTAGACAATTTATCCGAGTTTTCCTATTATTCTCTACGTTTTACAAGTGTTTATTAGGTATTAATTGTAATTTTATTATTTTTGCATTTGTTTTAGTTAACTTTTTTATTTATTTTTTATTTTTTTTATTAACTTTTTTATTTTTTTCATTAAAATAACGTCATGGGACCGGTTTCTTATTACTGCAACGTAATTACCTAAAAATTGAAATTAAATTCTCTCAGACTTTGTAAAATGAAAATGAATTTATAAAGATACAGGGTGTTAAATTACAATACTGTTTGATATTATTTTGTAAACAGAAAGTTAAGAAAAAAAAAAATCAATTTAACTAAAAAAAAACGTTCCTATAAAGTTTTTTTGATTCATTTTTCTGAGACAGTGAAGACAATTTAAGACCTATTAGACATGATTTTGGATAGTTAAAATAACAGAATTAAAACAAGATCAATTAAAAAGTCTTATTTTAGTGTATTGCACTAAGACCCTAATTTATTACAATTATTTATTATTGAAATAAATAGTTTTTTTTTTGATAAAACCAAAGAAATGTTGGTGTGAAAACCTTTCCTCGACGCGTATCGATGTTGGGTTAGGCCATCTCTTCATGAGGGTTATCCCTAATTCTAGACAGAGCGAAAACCACACGTTATATATTATTTGAGGGACAGAATAAATACGAATTATCGTGTCCAACAAATATCAACAAAAAGCGAAGATTATCATCTGAACAGAAACACACAAACATTTTTCAGTTTTATCATTTTTTTATTTCCCACAGTTTTGTTGTTTCTTTCTTGGCGACTAAGACAAAAGTCCCTCAAATAATATATAACATGTGGTTTTGGCTCTGTCTAGAATTGGGGATAATCCTCCTGATGAGATGGCCTAACCAACCATTGAAATTCGTCGATTAAAGGTTTCCGCACCAACATTTTTTGGTTTCATCAAAAAACTATTTATTACAATAATAAATAATTGTAATAAATTGGGATCTTAGTGCAATACACTACAGTAAAAGTTTTTAATTAATTGTTTGATGTCCCACAATTTTGATAAACCTTTCTAAAAATATTTTTTTTTGAAAATTTTCACAGAAATATTTTTATCGAAAAATTTCCAAGAAAAAATTTTTGATAAAAAAAATTGTCTATAGAAACTTTTTTGATAAACAATTTTCTATAGAAAAATTAAAAAAAATATATCTATGACTAATTTTTGATAAAAAAATTTTCTACAGAAAAATTTTTGATAAAAAAATTTTTCTATAGAAAAATTTTTGATAAAAAAATTTTCTATAGAAAAATTTTTGATAAAAAAATTTTCTATAGAAAAATTTTTGCTACAAAAACTTTCTATAGAAAAATTTTTGAAAAACAAATTTTCTATAAAAAAATTTATGGATTTTTTTTTTTTGATTAATGTTTCTTTTCATCGAAAAATTTTTGATAAAAAAAATTCTATAGAAACATTTTTGATAACAAAAATTTTCTATAGAAATTTTTTTTTAATAAAAAAAATTTTCTATGACAAATTTTTAATAAAAAAATTTTCTACAGAAAAATTTTTGATAAAAAAAATTTTCTAAAAAAAATTTTTGTTAGAAAAATTTTCTATAGAAAAATTTTTGATAAAACAACTTTCTATAGAAAAATTTTTGATAACAAATTTTCTAAAGAAACATTTTTGACAAAAAATTATTCTATAGAAAAACTTTTGATAAAAAATTTTTTGATAACAAAATTTTTTATAGAAAAATTTTTTATAGAAAAATTTTTGATAAAAAAATAATTTATAAAGTAAAACTTTTGATAAAAAAAAAATTTTTCTATAGAAAAATTTTTTATAAAAAAATTTTCTACAGCAATATTTTTGATAAAAGAAATTTTCTAAAGAATTTTTGATAAAAAAAAATTTGTGTGAAATATAATTTTTAATCAAAAATGTTCTTTAGAAATATTTTTTATAAAAAAATTTTCTACAGAAAATTTGGTAAAAAAAATTTTCTAAGAATTTTTAATAAAAAAATTTTCTATCGAAAAATTTTTGATAAAACAATTTTTTAAAGAAATATTTTTGATAAAAAAAATTTCTAAAGAAATTTTGATAAAAAATTTTCTATAGAAAAATTTTTGATAAAAAAATTTTGTATCGAAAAATTTTTGATAAAAAATTTTTCTATAGAAAAATTTTTGATAAAAAAATTTTTTATAAAAAAATTTTTCCTAAAAGAAATTTCTATAGAAAAATTTTTGATAAACAAATTTTATAAGAAAAATTTTTCATAAAAAAAATTTTCTATAGAAAAATTTTTGATAAAAAAATTTTTCATAAAAGAAATTTCTATAGAAAAATTTTTGATAAAAAAAATGTTCATAAAAGAAATTTCTATAGAAAAATTTTTCATAAAAAAATGTCTACAGAAAAATTTTTGATTAAGAAACATTCTATAAAAAACTAATTGTTTGAACGACATCGGTTGTAAATCAAAAAATAAAATCTAAGCCCCAATTACAGAGTTCTAAAGCCTTTTATTAAGAAAATAATGGCTTAATGTCTACTACAACTTATACGAGTGTATTCAATATTTGCATGACCCTTTAAAAATTGTTAAGATATTTTGAAACAAAGAATAAGTATCACTTACAAATCGCGTGCTTATCTCAAATCTCACTCATTGTTAATTTGCATAATAAATCTTAGAATTTTATTTCTCAAATTAATTCTTATTTTCATAACTTCATTTTCTTTCATTTCCACACAAAACTTGTTATAATTTTATCTAGATGACTTTTATTTTATTTCAGACTTTCTCTCCTACTATTTTCTTCTATAAATTTGTCCAATTCTTTTCTATTTGAAATCTGTTGCCGGCAATTTTTTTTGATTGAAGAACATTTTTTTGGGAGCTTATTTTTTTAAGTACCCTGCCTTCCGTCTTTCAAGTATTATTTGAAATTCTAGGGATTTCTATAATATTCTTATTTTATTTGTCTGAAAAAATCTGCGTTAAGAATTTTGTAAGCTGTCTAGTTTTGTATTGAAAATTCAAGAGTCATGAGAATTTTTGAGCTAGTTTGAGTTGATTTCTGTATGTACACTGCCGGTCATTAGTTTACGACACCTACTAATGAAATTTTTAGACGTTTATTATGTTATTGAAAATTTTGTTATCACATTTGCCAAATATTTAAGCAAGAATTCTAAGCAATATCATTTTACATTTGTACCACACTTTAACGAAATGCCCTTTGATTTCCCATTTGTATTTTTGTAAAAACACTCAACCCTTAAAAATGTTAAATTTTTTTCCGTTTCCAGTCTTTATTCAGTTGCATGTTAATGCATAAAAATATCACAAATTAAATGCAAGTGACACAATTCACAGTAAAATACTACAAAATCAGAAAAAAGAACTTTCACACAGAAATAACTAAATTTAACTTGAATCGAAAATAACGAGGAATGAAAATTTTAGCAGGTAAAATTAATTTACACTCAATTTTTTTTTCAATTATTTCCATATTAAAAATTAATTTATTCCCACTAGACTTTCATTATGAAACACTTTATTAATTAGTTAATTAAAATGATGTTCTACAACTGTCAAATGATTGCGACTATAAAACAATTTGGCAGTTGGTTGGCAAAAACATTTTGAAACCAAATGTTGAAATAGGTCAACATTTAATGAAGATGTCACAAAATGAATACTTTAAAATTCTAAAAAAGAGTAAAAAATAGAGAGAACAAAAATAAGAGAGAGAGTTTCAGTTCTAGTTCAGTTCTAGTTCAGTTCTAGTTCAGTTCTAGTTCAGTTCTAGTTCAGTTCTAGTTCAGTTCTAGTTCAGTTCTAGTTCAGTTCTAGTTCAGTTCTAGTTCAGTTCTAGTTCAGTTCTAGTTCAGTTCTAGTTCAGTTCTAGTTCAGTTCTAGTTCAGTTCTAGTTCAGTTCTAGTTCAGTTCTAGTTCAGTTCTAGTTCAGTTCTAGTTCAGTTCTAGTTCAGTTCTAGTTCAGTTCTAGTTCAGTTCTAGTTCAGTTCTAGTTCAGTTCTAGTTCAGTTCTAGTTCAGTTCTAGTTCAGTTCTAGTTCAGTTCTAGTTCAGTTCTAGTTCAGTTCTAGTTCAGTTCTAGTTCAGTTCTAGTTCAGTTCTAGTTCAGTTCTAGTTCAGTTCTAGTTCAGTTCTAGTTCAGTTCTAGTTCAGTTCTAGTTCAGTTCTAGTTCAGTTCTAGTTCAGTTCTAGTTCAGTTCTAGTTCAGTTCTAGTTCAGTTCTAGTTCAGTTCTAGTTCAGTTCTAGTTCAGTTCTAGTTCAGTTCTAGTTCAGTTCTAGTTCAGTTCTAGTTCAGTTCTAGTTCAGTTCTAGTTCAGTTCTAGTTCAGTTCTAGTTCAGTTCTAGTTCAGTTCTAGTTCAGTTCTAGTTCAGTTCTAGTTCAGTTCTAGTTCAGTTCTAGTTCAGTTCTAGTTCAGTTCTAGTTCAGTTCTAGTTCAGTTCTAGTTCAGTTCTAGTTCAGTTCTAGTTCAGTTCTAGTTCAGTTCTAGTTCAGTTCTAGTTCAGTTCTAGTTCAGTTCTAGTTCAGTTCTAGTTCAGTTCTAGTTCAGTTCTAGTTCAGTTCTAGTTCAGTTCTAGTTCAGTTCTAGTTCAGTTCTAGTTCAGTTCTAGTTCAGTTCTAGTTCAGTTCTAGTTCAGTTCTAGTTCAGTTCTAGTTCAGTTCTAGTTCAGTTCTAGTTCAGTTCTAGTTCAGTTCTAGTTCAGTTCTAGTTCAGTTCTAGTTCAGTTCTAGTTCAGTTCTAGTTCAGTTCTAGTTCAGTTCTAGTTCAGTTCTAGTTCAGTTCTAGTTCAGTTCTAGTTCAGTTCTAGTTCAGTTCTAGTTCAGTTCTAGTTCAGTTCTAGTTCAGTTCTAGTTCAGTTCTAGTTCAGTTCTAGTTCAGTTCTAGTTCAGTTCTAGTTCAGTTCTAGTTCAGTTCTAGTTCAGTTCTAGTTCAGTTCTAGTTCAGTTCTAGTTCAGTTCTAGTTCAGTTCTAGTTCAGTTCTAGTTCAGTTCTAGTTCAGTTCTAGTTCAGTTCTAGTTCAGTTCTAGTTCAGTTCTAGTTCAGTTCTAGTTCAGTTCTAGTTCAGTTCTAGTTCAGTTCTAGTTCAGTTCTAGTTCAGTTCTAGTTCAGTTCTAGTTCAGTTCTAGTTCAGTTCTAGTTCAGTTCTAGTTCAGTTCTAGTTCAGTTCTAGTTCAGTTCTAGTTCAGTTCTAGTTCAGTTCTAGTTCAGTTCTAGTTCAGTTCTAGTTCAGTTCTAGTTCAGTTCTAGTTCAGTTCTAGTTCAGTTCTAGTTCAGTTCTAGTTCAGTTCTAGTTCAGTTCTAGTTCAGTTCTAGTTCAGTTCTAGTTCAGTTCTAGTTCAGTTCTAGTTCAGTTCTAGTTCAGTTCTAGTTCAGTTCTAGTTCAGTTCTAGTTCAGTTCTAGTTCAGTTCTAGTTCAGTTCTAGTTCAGTTCTAGTTCAGTTCTAGTTCAGTTCTAGTTCAGTTCTAGTTCAGTTCTAGTTCAGTTCTAGTTCAGTTCTAGTTCAGTTCTAGTTCAGTTCTAGTTCAGTTCTAGTTCAGTTCTAGTTCAGTTCTAGTTCAGTTCTAGTTCAGTTCTAGTTCAGTTCTAGTTCAGTTCTAGTTCAGTTCTAGTTCAGTTCTAGTTCAGTTCTAGTTCAGTTCTAGTTCAGTTCTAGTTCAGTTCTAGTTCAGTTCTAGTTCAGTTCTAGTTCAGTTCTAGTTCAGTTCTAGTTCAGTTCTAGTTCAGTTCTAGTTCAGTTCTAGTTCAGTTCTAGTTCAGTTCTAGTTCAGTTCTAGTTCAGTTCTAGTTCAGTTCTAGTTCAGTTCTAGTTCAGTTCTAGTTCAGTTCTAGTTCAGTTCTAGTTCAGTTCTAGTTCAGTTCTAGTTCAGTTCTAGTTCAGTTCTAGTTCAGTTCTAGTTCAGTTCTAGTTCAGTTCTAGTTCAGTTCTAGTTCAGTTCTAGTTCAGTTCTAGTTCAGTTCTAGTTCAGTTCTAGTTCAGTTCTAGTTCAGTTCTAGTTCAGTTCTAGTTCAGTTCTAGTTCAGTTCTAGTTCAGTTCTAGTTCAGTTCTAGTTCAGTTCTAGTTCAGTTCTAGTTCAGTTCTAGTTCAGTTCTAGTTCAGTTCTAGTTCAGTTCTAGTTCAGTTCTAGTTCAGTTCTAGTTCAGTTCTAGTTCAGTTCTAGTTCAGTTCTAGTTCAGTTCTAGTTCAGTTCTAGTTCAGTTCTAGTTCAGTTCTAGTTCAGTTCTAGTTCAGTTCTAGTTCAGTTCTAGTTCAGTTCTAGTTCAGTTCTAGTTCAGTTCTAGTTCAGTTCTAGTTCAGTTCTAGTTCAGTTCTAGTTCAGTTCTAGTTCAGTTCTAGTTCAGTTCTAGTTCAGTTCTAGTTCAGTTCTAGTTCAGTTCTAGTTCAGTTCTAGTTCAGTTCTAGTTCAGTTCTAGTTCAGTTCTAGTTCAGTTCTAGTTCAGTTCTAGTTCAGTTCTAGTTCAGTTCTAGTTCAGTTCTAGTTCAGTTCTAGTTCAGTTCTAGTTCAGTTCTAGTTCAGTTCTAGTTCAGTTCTAGTTCAGTTCTAGTTCAGTTCTAGTTCAGTTCTAGTTCAGTTCTAGTTCAGTTCTAGTTCAGTTCTAGTTCAGTTCTAGTTCAGTTCTAGTTCAGTTCTAGTTCAGTTCTAGTTCAGTTCTAGTTCAGTTCTAGTTCAGTTCTAGTTCAGTTCTAGTTCAGTTCTAGTTCAGTTCTAGTTCAGTTCTAGTTCAGTTCTAGTTCAGTTCTAGTTCAGTTCTAGTTCAGTTCTAGTTCAGTTCTAGTTCAGTTCTAGTTCAGTTCTAGTTCAGTTCTAGTTCAGTTCTAGTTCAGTTCTAGTTCAGTTCTAGTTCAGTTCTAGTTCAGTTCTAGTTCAGTTCTAGTTCAGTTCTAGTTCAGTTCTAGTTCAGTTCTAGTTCAGTTCTAGTTCAGTTCTAGTTCAGTTCTAGTTCAGTTCTAGTTCAGTTCTAGTTCAGTTCTAGTTCAGTTCTAGTTCAGTTCTAGTTCAGTTCTAGTTCAGTTCTAGTTCAGTTCTAGTTCAGTTCTAGTTCAGTTCTAGTTCAGTTCTAGTTCAGTTCTAGTTCAGTTCTAGTTCAGTTCTAGTTCAGTTCTAGTTCAGTTCTAGTTCAGTTCTAGTTCAGTTCTAGTTCAGTTCTAGTTCAGTTCTAGTTCAGTTCTAGTTCAGTTCTAGTTCAGTTCTAGTTCAGTTCTAGTTCAGTTCTAGTTCAGTTCTAGTTCAGTTCTAGTTCAGTTCTAGTTCAGTTCTAGTTCAGTTCTAGTTCAGTTCTAGTTCAGTTCTAGTTCAGTTCTAGTTCAGTTCTAGTTCAGTTCTAGTTCAGTTCTAGTTCAGTTCTAGTTCAGTTCTAGTTCAGTTCTAGTTCAGTTCTAGTTCAGTTCTAGTTCAGTTCTAGTTCAGTTCTAGTTCAGTTCTAGTTCAGTTCTAGTTCAGTTCTAGTTCAGTTCTAGTTCAGTTCTAGTTCAGTTCTAGTTCAGTTCTAGTTCAGTTCTAGTTCAGTTCTAGTTCAGTTCTAGTTCAGTTCTAGTTCAGTTCTAGTTCAGTTCTAGTTCAGTTCTAGTTCAGTTCTAGTTCAGTTCTAGTTCAGTTCTAGTTCAGTTCTAGTTCAGTTCTAGTTCAGTTCTAGTTCAGTTCTAGTTCAGTTCTAGTTCAGTTCTAGTTCAGTTCTAGTTCAGTTCTAGTTCAGTTCTAGTTCAGTTCTAGTTCAGTTCTAGTTCAGTTCTAGTTCAGTTCTAGTTCAGTTCTAGTTCAGTTCTAGTTCAGTTCTAGTTCAGTTCTAGTTCAGTTCTAGTTCAGTTCTAGTTCAGTTCTAGTTCAGTTCTAGTTCAGTTCTAGTTCAGTTCTAGTTCAGTTCTAGTTCAGTTCTAGTTCAGTTCTAGTTCAGTTCTAGTTCAGTTCTAGTTCAGTTCTAGTTCAGTTCTAGTTCAGTTCTAGTTCAGTTCTAGTTCAGTTCTAGTTCAGTTCTAGTTCAGTTCTAGTTCAGTTCTAGTTCAGTTCTAGTTCAGTTCTAGTTCAGTTCTAGTTCAGTTCTAGTTCAGTTCTAGTTCAGTTCTAGTTCAGTTCTAGTTCAGTTCTAGTTCAGTTCTAGTTCAGTTCTAGTTCAGTTCTAGTTCAGTTCTAGTTCAGTTCTAGTTCAGTTCTAGTTCAGTTCTAGTTCAGTTCTAGTTCAGTTCTAGTTCAGTTCTAGTTCAGTTCTAGTTCAGTTCTAGTTCAGTTCTAGTTCAGTTCTAGTTCAGTTCTAGTTCAGTTCTAGTTCAGTTCTAGTTCAGTTCTAGTTCAGTTCTAGTTCAGTTCTAGTTCAGTTCTAGTTCAGTTCTAGTTCAGTTCTAGTTCAGTTCTAGTTCAGTTCTAGTTCAGTTCTAGTTCAGTTCTAGTTCAGTTCTAGTTCAGTTCTAGTTCAGTTCTAGTTCAGTTCTAGTTCAGTTCTAGTTCAGTTCTAGTTCAGTTCTAGTTCAGTTCTAGTTCAGTTCTAGTTCAGTTCTAGTTCAGTTCTAGTTCAGTTCTAGTTCAGTTCTAGTTCAGTTCTAGTTCAGTTCTAGTTCAGTTCTAGTTCAGTTCTAGTTCAGTTCTAGTTCAGTTCTAGTTCAGTTCTAGTTCAGTTCTAGTTCAGTTCTAGTTCAGTTCTAGTTCAGTTCTAGTTCAGTTCTAGTTCAGTTCTAGTTCAGTTCTAGTTCAGTTCTAGTTCAGTTCTAGTTCAGTTCTAGTTCAGTTCTAGTTCAGTTCTAGTTCAGTTCTAGTTCAGTTCTAGTTCAGTTCTAGTTCAGTTCTAGTTCAGTTCTAGTTCAGTTCTAGTTCAGTTCTAGTTCAGTTCTAGTTCAGTTCTAGTTCAGTTCTAGTTCAGTTCTAGTTCAGTTCTAGTTCAGTTCTAGTTCAGTTCTAGTTCAGTTCTAGTTCAGTTCTAGTTCAGTTCTAGTTCAGTTCTAGTTCAGTTCTAGTTCAGTTCTAGTTCAGTTCTAGTTCAGTTCTAGTTCAGTTCTAGTTCAGTTCTAGTTCAGTTCTAGTTCAGTTCTAGTTCAGTTCTAGTTCAGTTCTAGTTCAGTTCTAGTTCAGTTCTAGTTCAGTTCTAGTTCAGTTCTAGTTCAGTTCTAGTTCAGTTCTAGTTCAGTTCTAGTTCAGTTCTAGTTCAGTTCTAGTTCAGTTCTAGTTCAGTTCTAGTTCAGTTCTAGTTCAGTTCTAGTTCAGTTCTAGTTCAGTTCTAGTTCAGTTCTAGTTCAGTTCTAGTTCAGTTCTAGTTCAGTTCTAGTTCAGTTCTAGTTCAGTTCTAGTTCAGTTCTAGTTCAGTTCTAGTTCAGTTCTAGTTCAGTTCTAGTTCAGTTCTAGTTCAGTTCTAGTTCAGTTCTAGTTCAGTTCTAGTTCAGTTCTAGTTCAGTTCTAGTTCAGTTCTAGTTCAGTTCTAGTTCAGTTCTAGTTCAGTTCTAGTTCAGTTCTAGTTCAGTTCTAGTTCAGTTCTAGTTCAGTTCTAGTTCAGTTCTAGTTCAGTTCTAGTTCAGTTCTAGTTCAGTTCTAGTTCAGTTCTAGTTCAGTTCTAGTTCAGTTCTAGTTCAGTTCTAGTTCAGTTCTAGTTCAGTTCTAGTTCAGTTCTAGTTCAGTTCTAGTTCAGTTCTAGTTCAGTTCTAGTTCAGTTCTAGTTCAGTTCTAGTTCAGTTCTAGTTCAGTTCTAGTTCAGTTCTAGTTCAGTTCTAGTTCAGTTCTAGTTCAGTTCTAGTTCAGTTCTAGTTCAGTTCTAGTTCAGTTCTAGTTCAGTTCTAGTTCAGTTCTAGTTCAGTTCTAGTTCAGTTCTAGTTCAGTTCTAGTTCAGTTCTAGTTCAGTTCTAGTTCAGTTCTAGTTCAGTTCTAGTTCAGTTCTAGTTCAGTTCTAGTTCAGTTCTAGTTCAGTTCTAGTTCAGTTCTAGTTCAGTTCTAGTTCAGTTCTAGTTCAGTTCTAGTTCAGTTCTAGTTCAGTTCTAGTTCAGTTCTAGTTCAGTTCTAGTTCAGTTCTAGTTCAGTTCTAGTTCAGTTCTAGTTCAGTTCTAGTTCAGTTCTAGTTCAGTTCTAGTTCAGTTCTAGTTCAGTTCTAGTTCAGTTCTAGTTCAGTTCTAGTTCAGTTCTAGTTCAGTTCTAGTTCAGTTCTAGTTCAGTTCTAGTTCAGTTCTAGTTCAGTTCTAGTTCAGTTCTAGTTCAGTTCTAGTTCAGTTCTAGTTCAGTTCTAGTTCAGTTCTAGTTCAGTTCTAGTTCAGTTCTAGTTCAGTTCTAGTTCAGTTCTAGTTCAGTTCTAGTTCAGTTCTAGTTCAGTTCTAGTTCAGTTCTAGTTCAGTTCTAGTTCAGTTCTAGTTCAGTTCTAGTTCAGTTCTAGTTCAGTTCTAGTTCAGTTCTAGTTCAGTTCTAGTTCAGTTCTAGTTCAGTTCTAGTTCAGTTCTAGTTCAGTTCTAGTTCAGTTCTAGTTCAGTTCTAGTTCAGTTCTAGTTCAGTTCTAGTTCAGTTCTAGTTCAGTTCTAGTTCAGTTCTAGTTCAGTTCTAGTTCAGTTCTAGTTCAGTTCTAGTTCAGTTCTAGTTCAGTTCTAGTTCAGTTCTAGTTCAGTTCTAGTTCAGTTCTAGTTCAGTTCTAGTTCAGTTCTAGTTCAGTTCTAGTTCAGTTCTAGTTCAGTTCTAGTTCAGTTCTAGTTCAGTTCTAGTTCAGTTCTAGTTCAGTTCTAGTTCAGTTCTAGTTCAGTTCTAGTTCAGTTCTAGTTCAGTTCTAGTTCAGTTCTAGTTCAGTTCTAGTTCAGTTCTAGTTCAGTTCTAGTTCAGTTCTAGTTCAGTTCTAGTTCAGTTCTAGTTCAGTTCTAGTTCAGTTCTAGTTCAGTTCTAGTTCAGTTCTAGTTCAGTTCTAGTTCAGTTCTAGTTCAGTTCTAGTTCAGTTCTAGTTCAGTTCTAGTTCAGTTCTAGTTCAGTTCTAGTTCAGTTCTAGTTCAGTTCTAGTTCAGTTCTAGTTCAGTTCTAGTTCAGTTCTAGTTCAGTTCTAGTTCAGTTCTAGTTCAGTTCTAGTTCAGTTCTAGTTCAGTTCTAGTTCAGTTCTAGTTCAGTTCTAGTTCAGTTCTAGTTCAGTTCTAGTTCAGTTCTAGTTCAGTTCTAGTTCAGTTCTAGTTCAGTTCTAGTTCAGTTCTAGTTCAGTTCTAGTTCAGTTCTAGTTCAGTTCTAGTTCAGTTCTAGTTCAGTTCTAGTTCAGTTCTAGTTCAGTTCTAGTTCAGTTCTAGTTCAGTTCTAGTTCAGTTCTAGTTCAGTTCTAGTTCAGTTCTAGTTCAGTTCTAGTTCAGTTCTAGTTCAGTTCTAGTTCAGTTCTAGTTCAGTTCTAGTTCAGTTCTAGTTCAGTTCTAGTTCAGTTCTAGTTCAGTTCTAGTTCAGTTCTAGTTCAGTTCTAGTTCAGTTCTAGTTCAGTTCTAGTTCAGTTCTAGTTCAGTTCTAGTTCAGTTCTAGTTCAGTTCTAGTTCAGTTCTAGTTCAGTTCTAGTTCAGTTCTAGTTCAGTTCTAGTTCAGTTCTAGTTCAGTTCTAGTTCAGTTCTAGTTCAGTTCTAGTTCAGTTCTAGTTCAGTTCTAGTTCAGTTCTAGTTCAGTTCTAGTTCAGTTCTAGTTCAGTTCTAGTTCAGTTCTAGTTCAGTTCTAGTTCAGTTCTAGTTCAGTTCTAGTTCAGTTCTAGTTCAGTTCTAGTTCAGTTCTAGTTCAGTTCTAGTTCAGTTCTAGTTCAGTTCTAGTTCAGTTCTAGTTCAGTTCTAGTTCAGTTCTAGTTCAGTTCTAGTTCAGTTCTAGTTCAGTTCTAGTTCAGTTCTAGTTCAGTTCTAGTTCAGTTCTAGTTCAGTTCTAGTTCAGTTCTAGTTCAGTTCTAGTTCAGTTCTAGTTCAGTTCTAGTTCAGTTCTAGTTCAGTTCTAGTTCAGTTCTAGTTCAGTTCTAGTTCAGTTCTAGTTCAGTTCTAGTTCAGTTCTAGTTCAGTTCTAGTTCAGTTCTAGTTCAGTTCTAGTTCAGTTCTAGTTCAGTTCTAGTTCAGTTCTAGTTCAGTTCTAGTTCAGTTCTAGTTCAGTTCTAGTTCAGTTCTAGTTCAGTTCTAGTTCAGTTCTAGTTCAGTTCTAGTTCAGTTCTGTTTTTGTTTGTATTTCTTTAATGAAAACAATTTAGAAAATTTTGTTAATGATTTCAGAGAAATTTCATTCCAAAAATAAAAGCCCTTTTCGAAATTCCAAAATATTTCTCGTGGCGTCAAAACAACAATTGACCTTGTAATCATTTTTCACACCCACTTCCCAACAACTTTGATGTTTTTTTTAGTGAAATGTTTTCGCTGAAATGTTTAATATTTTTGTATGGAATCAATTGAATTTTAATTTAAATACAAGCAAAAGTTCAAGTGTTTCTTTAAATTTATTTGCATTTGATATTAATTTTGAAATAAATATTCAAATTCAATTAAATGATTTATTTGTTAATAATAAATTAAAATATATCTTCTATGACAATTTAATAGAAATTGTATTTAATTAAATTTAAAAATTGACCCAGGTTATTATGTTCACATCTTTTACATACATAAATATATTGTACATAATATAATTCAATTAAAGTTTTGAGGGATTTAATTGTCACTGAACTTTTTGTATTCACAATAAAATAAATATGTCTCCTCATTCAATTTTTTTCTTTGAAAGTATCTTTTTAAGAACTTAATTGAAATATAACAAAAAGATTTTCTTTGACCATTAAATAATGCAGGAACAATATATTTTTTGTTCTTTTATGATGAAACTAAAATTGTCTAGCATCTGAAACTTTTGCGACTATTATAACAATTTCAAGTGCATTTCATCTTGATTGTACTTTAATTCTTTACAATAGATTTGCTTTTATATTTTATTTTCCTTTGCTTAACTAATTTAGCAGATACACCGACTGCTCTATTGAAATGTTAGCTACTTTTACTAGACTAAACTTAAGATTTATTAGCAAAATTGTGTATTTTTACTTTGAACAATTCATTTCATTAATTTTTATGTAAGAAATGAATTAAAAACCTACTCACACAATATCTAGTTTAAATTTGTGAAAAAAATAGTAATAATAAATAATAAAGACAATTTTAAATTATTGCAACAACTTTTTATGCAAAGCGAAATAACAATAAACACTTTTTAAATCTAAAGTGCAAGTGCTAAGAAATAAATTGATCAATAATAAGATCAAAACAAAATGTCCAGACAAACGTAATTGATCTGAACCGAGCGAGCGTCTGTTTAAAATAATTTCTTTGTTAAGTATAAAGAAATTAAATATTACATTTAAATTGTTTACTTTTTATTAAATATAAACTTGAAACCTCAAGTAAATACATATTGATTTCCAACTAATGTTTAATATCCAATAGAAAACCAAAACAGATCAGCTCAGATCGATAACTAATAAGTCAGGTTCAGCTGTGCTTAAGTTCTCTTCTAGTGCTATTTGAAATGGGTTCTAGTACTGTTCCAGTTCTATATAGTTCTGTTCTAGTTCTGTTCTAGTTCTGTTCTAGTTCTGTTCTAGTTCTGTTCTAGTTCTGTTCTAGTTCTGTTCTAGTTCTGTTCTAGTTCTGTTCTAGTTCTGTTCTAGTTCTGTTCTAGTTCTGTTCTAGTTCTGTTCTAGTTCTGTTCTAGTTCTGTTCTATGTAGTTCTGTTCTAGTTCTGTTCTAGTTCTGTTCTAGTTCTGTTCTAGTTCTGTTCTAGTTCTGTTCTAGTTCTGTTCTAGTTCTGTTCTAGTTCTGTTCTAGTTCTGTTCTAGTTCTGTTCTAGTTCTGTTCTAGTTCTGTTCTAGTTCTGTTCTAGTTCTGTTCTAGTTCTGTTCTAGTTCTGTTCTAGTTCTGTTCTAGTTCTGTTCTAGTTCTGTTCTAGTTCTGTTCTAGTTCTGTTCTAGTTCTGTTCTAGTTCTGTGCCAATTTAATTTAATAATTTAGGTATCTTACAAATTTCTCTAAGGATTTCTCACAGAATGATCTGTAGGTGTTGGTTTAAGTTTAATATAAAAGCTATTAAAAGTTTATTCTAGAAATACTTTCTACTTAGAACTTTCCATTTCAAAAGTTGTAATTTATTTTAAATTTTAGTATAATTTTTAAATTATTTTGTTTCGCTTCTCTCCCAATTGATAAAAATTGTTGCATGTCTTAATTGAAAATATGCAAATTTAGTTTTTTTTTCTTATTTTGGTTAAAATTTTTTTGCGTTGTTTTGTAGATACATTTGAATTTTTTTAGATACGAGTATCTTTAGGTGTCTGTCTTGGATTTTTTTTTTTGTTTTTTGGTAGTAAAGCATTTAGGATGTAACCAAGCGTTAAATATATTTTCATTTCTCAATTATTTTTGTTCGAATGTTTCTAATTTTTTTTAAATGTGAATGGATATGAATGCAATTTTGTATTAGAAATATAAAATTGTATATATATTTTCTTGTTTTTCTGTTGTCTATGCAATTTTAGCTTTTGGTTTTCCTGGGGAACATTTTTGAAAAATTAGGTCGTAAAATAAAAAATTGTCTATAAATGAAAAAAATTTTTAAAAAAAATTTTCATTAAAAAGTTCTGAAGTGATCTTAGCTTAAAACCAAATTAATCCTTTATCTAAATCTAGAGTAGTCTTATTTTCAATATTACTTACTACAAATTTATCATCATTCATTTTAAACATTTGTAGATGTTTTTACCTTATAAAAAATCATAAAAAAAATCTAATTATTTAGTTAAATCAAGCATTAAAATTATATGACTGCATTTTTAGCACTTTTAATGATTTTACATCTTTCAATAAATTTTCTAGACTCATGACACATTTGAACTCAAATATAAAATTGTTGCAGGAATAACATCATCATCATCATCATTATTATCATTGGTGTCGTTGCTCGTCATCACGAATAACGTCATTAAAAGAAAATCGAACTTTTTTAACGCTTGATAAAACATACAATTGTTTAACAATAATTTGATTTGTATTTTTCGATGTTTTTTATTATTATTTTTTTTAGATTTTGTGTTTTATCTATTTGAAATACAAGTTGCGATTGAATAAATTGAAAAGTAACAACTAAACGGTAGCAAAAACACTACAAAAAAGTTAACAAACTTTTCGAAATGTTATCAATGAAAAATGAATAGTCATCAACTAGAACAAAACTAGAACAGAACTAGAACAGAACTAGAACAGAACTAGAACAGAACCAGAACAGAACTAGAACAGAACTAGAACAGAACTAGAACTAGAACAGAACTAGAACAGAACTAGAACAGAACTAGAACAGAACTAGAACTAGAACAGAACTAGAACAGAACTAGAACAGAACTAGAACAGAACTAGAACAGAACTAGAACAGAACTAGAACAGAACTAGAACAGAACTAGAACAGAACTAGAACAGAACTAGAACAGAACTAGAACAGAACTAGAACAGAACTAGAACAGAACTAGAACAGAACTAGAACAGAACTAGAACAGAACTAGAACAGAACTAGAACAGAACTAGAACAGAACTAGAACAGAACTAGAACAGAACTAGAACAGAACTAGAACAGAACTAGAACAGAACTAGAACAGAACTAGAACAGAACTAGAACAGAACTAGAACAGAATTAGAACAGAACTAGAAAAGAAATTGTTATCATAGCATACTTTTAGGAAATCCTAAATTATTTAAAAAGTTCTTTATTTTCGAAAGTGATAGATATGTCCTAAAGCATTATATCTATACAATAGATGTAAAATTATTTCTGATTTCTTATGTAAAAGTACTTTCATGTAAAAGAAATGACCTTTACTTATGTAAAAATACATTAAACTGACATACATTGTTTTTGGCTTTTTAAAAACCTATCACGTTTTATCGCTTTAGTTCCAGTCTCTTGTTAATTTTGATTTTATAAATTCACTTTTCTAGTTGTTTAAATAAGCTTTTCGATTTCCCTGTGAATTTCCGAAAAATGTTTGTAAAATTTGCCTCTATCAACGTGATTATCAACATCATCATCCTCCACCTCATCATCATTATCATCATAATGTGGGTTGCACAACCATCAACCATGTTCAAACAGTTCAGCATCTAATCACTACCGACTTGTGACTTTTTTCCGTTGCATTCGATTTTTTTTTTATTTTTTTTTTGCAAATCCACTTGAATGATTTCATTGTAGTTTTTTGCCCTCTTTCGGATTTGTACTAAAATCGTAGGTACTTGTTAAAATTTCGTATGCAATTTTATTGCTTAATATGTGATTATTGTTTTAATATTACCTCTCTTTCATTCATGTTATGCATTTTTGAAAAAAAAGTTTCTAGGGCTGTAAGAAAATAATGAAAAACTATTACAAGCCAAAATGTAAAAGAGTTGATTCATTGAGGAATTTTAAGTATTTGATTTGTGGTCGATTTTGATGGGATACAAAGTAGATTATTTTGAAGTTTGCTGCACAAGAAGTGATTCTTTTATACCTCTGCACTTTTCCAAAACCACAAAATCTAATATATAACTAGCAGCAACTAAATTTTCTATTGTTTCATTTACATTTTGTTTCTATTATTATGTTGCAGCAAACTTGTAAATTGTAACAATCGAGTGTTAAACAAAATTCATAAGAGATCTACTCTTTTTTTTTTGTTGTTGCAGTCATAATCATTATTTCAATCCCTACCAATAAAACACAGTGGGGTTGAGTTCGAGAAATTGGAGCCCTATATAAGATGTATACAAATTGACTAAAAGATTAAAGGCGTCATTTTTCGTGTTGGGCTGTGTTATTAATAATTTTAATAGAAATTAATAATTACAAAAAATGTTGCCCTAACCGGGGATCGAACCTAGGCTCAATGTGATATGTTAATCTTCACATTCCACTCTCGTCACGTTTTTAAGAACAATGAAATTTATATAAACGCACAAACATACATTTCATAAGCACGTGTGTAGGCCTTAGCTTTCTTTTATTGAATAATCATCTCCATCTGTTGTTTCCGAATTAGAGTTTCTTCAATTTTGTTATCCCTTCCCAAGAATATGATTTGTCTAGGTCATGAAAATAGGCGTTTGCGAGATAATTTCATCATTGGAGTCAAATCTTTCAGCCAAGCCATTTCTTCAAGCAAAGGCTCTATAATATAAAGATATTGCGCTCCATAAATTTGTTTTGTATCAAAAGTGAAATAAAAGTGAAATAGAACAATAAAAAAACACATAAACGCACAAACATACATTTAATGAGCATGTGTGTGTGCCTTACCTTTCTCTCATTTGATAATCGCTTAAATTGTTTTCGGAAGCAAAACATCTTTATATTATAGAGAGTTTTGAAACAGGAAATAGTCACTCGGGGCTAAATCAAGAGAATATGGCATATGAGGGGACAATTCGTAGCTCAATTCATGTTTTCATTTTGCCCTTTCCTGGTAAAAAGATCTTTTTTCTTTGTCGTTATTTAACAATTCCTTATCGAATGGACACAATAAATTGGTTAAATATTCAATTCATTTTGAAAAACGGTCGCAAAGCCTTTATTGACTTAAAAACCTACATTTTTCATCTTTGGCCCTAAATCCCTTTTCTTGGGTCTCTGTTTAGTTGGATAAACGTGGATACACGTAGGGTAAAAAAAATGGTGCTCACAATCTCTGAATCTTTTAATCTCCGACCGACTAAAACCAATTGTTTCCGATGTAGAGACCGCCGACTGGGGATCGAACCCAAGTACAATTTGTTATGTTGATGCTGATAGATCTTTTTCGTATAGAAAAATTGAACGTTTCGTAGCTGTTTGCGAAATGCTGCGAAGTGAGGAGAGCGAAAAAGAGGCGGAAATGGTACAATGATCGGAATTTCCGAGAGGTGCAAGAACCTTTACTTCATACTTATCAGGGTGTGAAGTAAGGAAAAGGTCAAGGATGTTTTGTTGGTGCCCATCAACACATGGAATATGTGTTGGCTCATTCACCAGTTGCGCAAGGTGATTGTGCGCTGCAAATAACTCAACATATTGGCCTTCAGGAGTTGTGTGGCTCGAATGGCGAAGCCAGGACGAGTTGTGAACATTGAAATCACCAGCAATAACGATTTCACTGCTCGGACAACTCTCGAGGATCTTCGAAATTGAATCGGAAAGGGCATCGAAGCCAGATAAAGTTGTGCCCCTTTCCGCGTTTGGACTTCTATAAAGAAACCCGAAGTACAAAAGATGCGCCCTGATTCTGAATTTAACCCAGAGACAGCTAAATTCGTTATCATGCGTGCCTAATGATTGCTGGCACTGGTACGCAACTTCATCGCGAATGTACATTGCAATGCCCCTATGAAGGTTAAAAAGGGATAGGAATTGATACCCAGGTATGTGAAAATCCTGTGGATCAGCATTTTCAGATACCTGGGTTTCAGATAAGGCGAAAACATCCGGCCGATGGAGACAAATGTGTGCATAAACAGAGAAGAAATTCGCTCTTAGCCCACGTATGTTGCAGAAGTTTATGCTAAAACGATCTGCCATTGCAATATATTGAAAAAAACTAATCAATTGTCTATTTATAGTAAAAGTCTCAAAGATGTTAATTGTTGTCTGCGATACTAATTAATGGTCAGTGTTATGCCTTCACCATTAAATAGTTTGACAACAATTAAATCAGTGATACTTTTACTATAAAAAGGAAAAGGAAAGAAAACACAATGACAATTGCTAAAAGGGCCATAAAAGCCCTGATCTGGTCATTGTTATGGCTAGGTGCCAACACTGATATATTTTTGTTGAAGTTAGGTTGTTGATGTAATGATATTAATGTTTGTAATGATGAGTGATGTTCTGTAGATTTGTTTGTTGTTGTAATAGAGTTATTGTGTTTGTTGTATTAAAAATAAAATAAGAGAAAAACTGGTTTGGAGAGTTTGTTTATTGTTGGATGTTATTAATTTTGTGTTATTTCCACTGTTTGAGTTTATTGTTTGGTTTTTAATTATTTCAATTTTTTGTTATTTTGGTTTTAATGTTAATATGTTTTTTTTTTTTTTATTTATTTATTTTATTGCACGCGTTTAATTTATTAATTATATATTAATTTTGTTTTAAACACTGGACGCGGACAAAATACACATGGACGGACAAGCAACATGTAAAAACGCGTGTAGACAGGACGGACGTCAAAACACACACATTTGCCATTCGTATTCATTCAATCATAGACCAAACCCTTTAGAGATTGGTACTATGAGGCAAAACATGAATGAATCACTAAACCGCGATTTAGAAGCAATCTCAGAATGGGGTCGTGCGAATAGAGTCGATTTTAATGCGCGGAAAACTCAATGTTGTATGCTCACGCATAAACGCACGGCGGATCATGTTACTTCATCTGTATTAATGGGTGGTGAAAATATCGAGGAATCAGATACTCTTGATGTTCTGGGCATGAGAATTCAATGTGATGTCCGGTGGACTGAACACATTTTTCAAGTGTCGAAAGAAGCATTCAAGTGTCTCGGTTTTCTAAAACGGTGCAAGACATACTTCACTTCATCTGATCTCCTTACTATTTATACCACCTATATCCGACCGAAAATGGAATACAACTCTCATGTATGGGCCGGTGCTTCAAAGTCTATTTTGGAGCTTCTTGACCGAGTACAGGAGAGGGCGAAGGTGCTTATTGGTGACAGTAGGGTATCCAACTCTATTGATTCACTGGAGCACCGTCGCAATGTGGGTTGTGTCACACTGTTCTATCGTTACTACTTTGGAATGTGCTCTAATGAAATCAGGGAACTCGTTCCCGAAACTAGAATTTTTTTACGCAATACACGTCTATCTGTTAGAGCTCATCCCTTCGTAGTCGATTGGCCAGTAGACAGAACAACACACTACAGAGAAAATTCATTCTTTAGCCGTACAGTTCGTATGTGGAATTTACTTCCCGCAGAAATTTTTCCTGCCAGTTGCAATATAGGAAAGTTCAAATCAAATGTCCATAAACACTACTCCATCTATCCACCCTCCCATAACCTATTTTCCTAGTTCCAACACAATGCATTGCATAAGTAGGGGTCATCCCCTGAGTGCTGGTCCTAAAAAAAAAAAAAAAAAAAAGAACCGAATGAAAGGGTCATACATTCGATCTTTAAAGATGACTGTAAAATGGATTGCGGTACTGGATCAGGTGTTTTTTTTTCTGGTGGCACAAAGCATCAAGAAATCTTATAGACTTGGGGACGTGTGCAGTGTCTTCCAGGCAGAGATATTTGCCATATGGATGGCCGGAGAACTTATCCCTAGTACCATAATTGAAAACTGTAAGGTGACGATATATGTCGATAGGTAGGCTGCCCTTCAGGCGCTACAAAGACACAGTATCACCTCCAAACTTGTTAAAAAATGTAGATTGGGCCGATTAGATCTAACACTCAGTTATAAGATTATATTGTGCTGGTTTCCGGGTCATTGCGGCATCGATGCCAACGAAGTTGCTGGTAAAGCCGCTAGACAAGACTCGATTCAGGACTTGAGTCAAAAAGTGAAGGATGTAGCTCCCCCAATCTGTGATTTCTATTTGGGTAGGAAGTCTTGGATCAGTTAGGAAACATGGGAACCTGCTGAAAATCTAGAACTTTATGGCCTAAACCGGACATTAGCGGAACCAAAACTCTGCAAGTTCTGAACAGCTCAAGTTTAAGAAGATCTATAGACATTTTGACGGGACAGTGTACTTTAAGCTCTAGGCTAAACAGGTGGAATGGTAGCATTCCGGACTTCTGCAGACTATGTCTAGATGAGGTTTCGTTTGGATAGCGATATTTTCTGTCGCTGTCCAATACTCGGGACAGTGTACTTTAAGCTCTAGGCTAAACAGGTGGAATGGTAGCATTCCGGACTTCTGCAGACTATGTCTAGATGAGGTTTCGTTTGGATAGTGATATTTTCTGTCGCTGTCCAATACTCCAAAATCGGAGGCTTAGACATCTAAGCAGTGGATTTCATGATGAACTTTAGGATCTGCAGCAGTGCAAACTAAATGATCCTGTTGGTTTTATTACTAAGACTCAGGTGACTTAGATAAGTCATTCGTAACTATTCTATCTTTAATCACTACTCTTTTCTCTATATTTTCCTAGAATCTTAGTCTCCTTTTGTTTTCAAATCTATCTTTGAAGGATCACAATGGACACCATGAGTCTTCGAGTAAAGGTGTCGTTTTGACACCACCTTTTAAACCTTACCTAATAGTTGTTCACGAATCTATTTAATGCAAATTAATAATTACAGAAATTTGTTTCTGCTGTGAATGGATCTCGAACCCAGGCTTAATTTTTGATGCTGATAATTTTTTGAGTAGTAGTAGTTGTTCGATTTAACCAAAAACTAGCTTTGCTGAAAGCAACTTGGCAATAAAAAAAGTGGATCTTCATCCATCTTTTCCAGCGACTATTCACCAACTGTATTTGAAAAGGTTTTACGTCTAAATCCTTCCGCGCAATTTGCAAAATAGAATTTGTTGATTTTAATTTCTTAATATATTTTAAATATAGTCTTCCTCGAACACAAAACTTATTCATGTTTTCAATTCCACTTTATTTTTACCATCACTCCCCATTGTGCATCACTATAAAAATCATCATCACTTAACTATCTACTGCATTTTTATTATTTTTCAGATTTCCATTTTTTCCTTCGTCCCTGCTCTTATTTAATTTACAAATTACAGAATTTAATAGAAATGACTGATTTCAATTTAATATTTAGTTCATGATGTTAAGGTTGTTTGTTGTAAGCTGCAGTTTACGTAAATTCATACTAAAATTGTTTTATGTAACAGTTTTGCTTATCTCCTCAATATGTGAATTTTTTTTTTTAAAAAGGGGTGATTTTTAAAATAAATTTTCTCTAAATTTTGTCATTCAAATATTTTCAATGTCACTTTTACTTAAAAAAAAGTTATAATTGCTTAATTTTATTTTATAATTGTTGTTTTATTTATTTTAGTTATGTTAATTTAATTTTTTTATTTTTCTTTACAGGTAATTTTTTGTTGAAATAATAAAATTTTAGTTGTAAAAATATGGGTGAGTCATTAAATTTAAAATTCTTGTTTTGAAATTATTGAATTTTTTAAATTTTGATTTATTGATTTTGTCTTAATTTATTGTTTTGCTTATAACTTTAGTAATAAAGCGTTAAAATTTTTTCTTAAATGCTTTTGTGATTCCCAATACTTTTCCAAATATTATGCAAACATTTTTGTTTAATTATCTCAATTCATTAGTTCGTAAATTTTTGTCAAAGTCAATATTTTGAATTCAAGAAAAATGGGGTATATTAAAATTTTCCCAGTTTTTATATCAGTTATATCAGTTTTTAAACTAAAACGGTTTCAAATTTTATTAAATTTATTTTTGTTGTTGTGAACTGCAGTTGTTCCGGATAAAAATGAAATTTAATTTAAAATTTTTTCATTAAAATATTTTTTAGCAAGAAAAAAATCTCAAAATTTTTCTATAGAAAAAATTTCTCAAAATTTTTCTATAGAAAAAAATTTGTTATCAAAAAATTTTCTATAGAATAATTTTTATCAAAAAATTTTCGATAGCAAAATATTTTTACAAAAATTTTTAACAAAAAATTTTCTGTAGAAAAAATTCTTTATCAAAAAATTTTCTATAGAAAAAAAAAATTTCTAAAGAAAAATTTTCTATAAATAGTTTATATCAGTTTTTAAACCAAATTTTGTTAAATTTATTTTTGTTGTTGTGAACCGCAATTGTTCCGGATAAAAATGGAATTTTATTTAAAATTTTCCCATTCAAATATTTTTTAGCAAGAAAAATTTCTCAAAATTTTTCTATAGAAAAAATTTATCAAAAAATTTTCTATAGAAAAAAATTTTTATAAAAAAATTTTCGATAGCAAAATATTTTTACAAAAATGTTTAATCTATAATTTTCTGTAAAAAAAATTCTTTATCAAAAAATTTTCTATAGAAATTTTTTTTTACAAAAATTTAAAAAAAAAATCCTAAAGAAAAATTTTGTATAAATTGTTAATTTTCGAAAATATTCCTATAAAGAGTAAATTTTCGAAAAATTTCCTATAAATAGTTAATTTTTGAAAAATTTCCTATAAAAATTGTCAACTTTTGAAAAATTTCCTATAAAAATAATAAACTTTTGAAAAATTTTCTATAGCAAAATATTTTTACAAAAATTTTTAATAAAATATTTTCTATAGAAAAAACTCTTTATCAAAAAATTTTCTATAGAAAGTTTTTTACAAAAATTAAAAAAAAAATTTCTATAGATAAACTTTGTTTTTTTAAAAATTTTTTATAAAAAATTGTCAATCAACAAATTTTGTAAAGAAAATTTTTGAATCAACAAATTTTTTATAGAAAATTTTTGAATCAACAAATTTTTTATAGAAAATTTTTTAATCAATAAATTTTATATCAAAAAATTTTCTAAAGAATTTTGTTTTTAAATTTTCTAAAGAATTTTGTTTTTAAATTTTCTATAAAATTTTCTTTTTCAAAAATTTAATTAAAAAGTGTCCCTTTCTTCCCAAATCGAAGTTCAAAATTGGTATTTTTTATTTTAAAAGCCGGAATTTTATGAAAGAAAAAAAAAATAAGTATTTTTTTTTTCAAATGGCAAAATTTTCTATATTTTTTTTTTTCTATAAAAAGATTTTTTTTATAAAAAAAAAAATCTCAAAAAATTTTTCTATACAGAAAAATTCTCAAACATTTTTTCTATAGAAAAAATTTGTTATTTTTTTTTCTATAAAAAAAAATCTCAAAAACAATTTCTATAGCAAAAATTTTTTATTAAAAAATTTTCTATACAAAAAATTTTTAGCAAAAAATTTTTCATAGAAACAATTTTTTTTTCAAAAAATTTCTCAAAAAACTTTTTTATAGAAAAAAATTGTTATCAAAAAATTTTCTATAGAAAAAATTTTTTACAAAAAAAAGAAAAAAAATTCCATAGAAAAGATTTTGTATAAACAATTTTCTATAGAAAAATATTTTTACAAAAAATTTTAATTAAAATGTTCTATAGAAAAAATTAATTATCAAAAAATTTTCTATAGAAAATTTTTTTAACAAAAAATATTCTATAGAAATTTTTTTTACAAGAATTTTTTTCAACAAATTTTTTCTGAAAAATTTTTCTATAGAATTTTTTTTTTAATTTTCTTTAGAATTTTTTTTTTTAATTTTGGCATATCAAAAATTTAACTATAAAGTCTCCCTTTCTTCCCGGGTCAATGTTCAAAATTTGTATTTGTTTCTTTTAATGGCAAAATCCCGGAATTTGATGAATTTTGAAGCGATTTTCGATAAAAATGTTCAAAAGTAATCGTTCTATACCACAATTAAGTTATTTTGTAAATAAAATGGATTTTAACCCTATACAGACATGGGGTCGAAAATGACCCAAGCTTGCCTTATAGTACCCCAATCGATCGAATCTTTGTTGGAGCACGTTTTCAAATGTATGTGGTTGTATTTCGACAATGACATTACAATCGTCTTTGGTTTGACCTCGTAACACTCCCTTTAATAACGCCCCACAGAAAATAGCCCAACAATGTCAAATCGCAGCTTCTTAGTGTCCAGTTGACATTACCATTTTGGCTAATTGAAGGGCCATCAAACATTTGAAGCCACAAGAAATCAATTGTGGCATCTTGCAACAAAAAAATCGTTCATATCAATACCATTAAAAGTGGACACTAAAAAATCGGTTATCATTGAGCAATAGGTGTACGAAATGGTTTCACCAGTGCTCATTTTTAAAGAAATATTAGCTTCCACTCCACAAGCCCCACCAAAAAGCCATTTGAATTGGGTGCATTGGCTTCTGTAAGACCTCGTGTGAGTTTTCTGAGCCCCAAATGCTATTAACGGCTGCCAAACACAAACTAAATGAGGCAGCTTGTTCAAATTCAGGTCAGGAGCCAACTGACAGTCACATATTGGCAAGATCAATATGCATTTTTTAATTAAGATGATTGAAATTCAAAATGTCAATAACTCATTACCTCACTTTCTTATCTTTAGAGCAAGGTTGGCCATTATTTGCGTGGTCGGGAAATAACAACAATTCAAATTAAACAAGAAAAATTTTTCTTTCCTCTTAAAAAAAAAAAAAAAAAAACAAAAACGCATATTAAACTAACAATAACAAAACATACAGCAAATACAATTTTCAAAGCACATTCTCATTTAAAAGCGCCCTCTATTTAGCCAACGTTGCTTTAGAGCAGTGATGCCAGCACAAGAACAACTGCTACCACGAGTGATGGGAAAACAGAAATGATGGCCTTCGATGCTTAGAGTCTCAATTGTCAACTTTGGCTATGAAAATATTTTGAACTTTTTTCGACAAATAAGGTAAAAACTTTTAATGTGACAGTATTTTTTCAGTATTAATTCAAACATGTGCTTTTTTACTCTAAATGACTCAAAAAAGAAATATATAAAATCGTGTCCGTATGCCCATAACTCAAAAGTATTTGGGGGCGTTTTGATATTATTCATTCAAATAAATTAATGCTCGTAATTACAAACTTAAAAAAATATCAATATCATTTTGTTTTTTTTTAAATGTTGTCTTAAGAACAAAAAAAAAAATAATATACACAAAATATCCATCAAAATAAACAATATGGCTCGGTACCATAAATAAGAAATCGATTTGTGTCTGATTAAATTTTTTAGGGGTTTTTGCTGGTTTTAATTACTTTCAGTAAATTTTTCCCCGTAATTATTTTATTATTACAAAAAATGGCGCCTGCTTGAATTTTTTTATAAATAATATTTGGATTTTGTTTTTTTATTTCAGTAAAACAATAACAAAAAAAAAAAAAAAAAACATTACGATGTATCTGTTTATCTTTTTGTATAATATCGATGTTCAGTTACATCTAAAGATTGGAAACGAGAAAAAATTTACAAGATGATAGCAAACGATTTCGCCGAAAGTCCGCATAAAGCTTTGTTCGTTTCCTATAAATAGTCAATTTTCGAAAAATTTCCTATAAATAATAAATTTTAGAAAAATTTCCTATAAATAGTCAATTTTCGAAAAATTCCTATAAAATAGTGAATTTTTGAAAAATTTCCTATAAATATTCAATTTTCGAAAAATTTCCTATAAATAGTCAACTTTCCTATAAATAGTCAATTTTTGAAAAATATCCTATAAGTAGTCAATTTTCGAAAAATTTTCTATAAATACTCAATTTTCGAAAAATTTCCTAAAAATAGTCAATTTTCGAAGAATTTCCTAAAAATAGTCAATTTTCGAAAAATTTCCTATAAATAGTCAATTTTCGAAAAATTTCCTATAAATTGTCAAAATTCGAAAAAATTTCCCATAAATAGTAAATTTTCGAAAAATTTTCTATAAATAGTTAATTTTCGAAAAATATCCTATAAATAGTCAATTTTCGAAAAATTTTCTATAAATACTCAATTTTCGAAAAATTTCCTAAAAATAGTCAATTTTCGAAAAATTTTTTATAAATACTCAATTTTCGAAAAATTTCCTAAAAATAGTCAATTTTCGAAAAATTTCCTATAAAAAATCAATTTTCGAAAAATTTCCTATAAATTGTCAAAATTCGAAAAATTTCCCATAAATAGTAAATGTTCGAAAAATTTTCTATAAATACTCAATTTTCGAAAAATTTCCTAAAAATAGTCAATTTTCGAAAAATTTCCTATAAATAGTCAATTTTCGAAAAATTTCCTATAAATAGTCAATTTTCGAAAAATTTCCTATAAATAGTCAATTTTCGAAAAATTTCCTATAAATAGTCAATTTCGAAAAATTTCCTATAAATAGTCAATTTTCGAAAAATTTCCTATAAATAGTCAATTTTCGAAAAATTTCCTATAAATAGTCAATTTTCGAAAAATTTCCTATTAATAGTCAATTTTCGAAAAATTTCCTATAAAATAGTCAATTTTCGAAAAATATTCTATAAATAGTCAATTTTCGAAAATAAATTTCTCCGTCTTCTCCCTTTTTAATACATATATCCATTGACCATTATTTTTCATTTTTTTTTCTTCGATTTGTTGTACCGTCGTATTTAGTCGCTCTGTTACAATTGTCGCTCTCTATATAATTATAAAACAGTTCAATGACTTTCAGTTTTATTTCATTACAATTTGCTATTTTTTTCTATTTCTATTATGATTGTTTTTTGCTTTTTTACTATTTTCCTATATTTTTTTAGACTTACTTTTCGAATTGTCTGTCATCAATCGCTTAGTAATGCGTAACATTTATTTTTTTTTGCCGGCCTATACGTATTTTACAACCAGACACCGCTAGACCAATTGTGATATGAGTCCATTGAAAAACAAACTAGAGAATTTGGAAAAAAAAAATTGTTTACAATTTTACTATTTAAACACTAATGATTGATAAGACGGTTTAGCACATTTTTTCACATTATTTTGCTCATAACTTTTATAATAATTTACCAAGAAATTTTTTAAAATTAGCTTAAAATTCTAAATACTTTTTAAAATAATATTTCGAAAGTTTTGAGTAAATATCTCAATTAGTTTTGAAGTAAAAAACGATGAAAGTTAAAATTTAGCATTTTGTAAAATAAATTATAAATAAATTATATATTCGAAAATTGACCCACTTATGGGAAATTTTTCGAAAATTTACTATTTATAAGAAAATTTTCAAAAATTTACTATTTATAGGAAATTTTTCGAAAATTGACTATTTATAGGAAATTTTTCGAAAATTTGCTATTTATAGGAAATTTTTCGAAAATTTACTATTTATAGGAATTTTTTCAAAAATTTACTATTTATAGGCAATTTTTCGAAAATTGTTTATTTAAAGAAAATTTTTCGAAAATTTGACTATTTCATAGGAAATTTTTTCGAAAATTGACTCTTTATGGGAAATTTTTCGAAAATTGGCTATATTTAGGAAATTTTTCGAAAATCGACTATTTATAGAAAATTTTTCGGAAATTGACTATTTATAGGAAATTTTTCGAAATTGACTATTTATAGGAATTTTTTCGAAAGTTGACTATTTATAGGAAATTTTTCGAAAATTGACTATTTTTAGGAAATTTTTCGAAAATTGACTATTTATAGGAAATTTTTCGAAAATTGACTATTTATAGAAAATTTTTCAAAAATTGACTATTTATAGGAAATTTTTCGAAAATTGACTATTTATAGGAAATTTTTCGAAAATTGACTATTTATAGGAAATTTTTCGAAAATTGACTATTTATAGAAAAATTTTCAAAAATTGACTATTTATAGGAAATTTTTCGAAAATTGACTATTTATAGGAAATTTTTCGAAAATTGACTATTTATAGGAAATTTTTCGAAAATTGACTATTTATAGGAAATTTTTCGAAAATTGACTATTTATAGGAAATTTTTCGAAAATTGACTATTTATAGGAAATTTTTCGAAAATTGACTATTTATAGGAAATTTTTCGAAAATTGACTATTTATAGGAAATTTTTCGAAAATTGACTATTTATAGGAAATTTTTCGAAAATTGACTCTTTATGGGAAATTTTTCGGAAATTGTCTATATATAGGAAATTTTTCGAAAGTTGACTATTTATAGGAAATTTTTCGAAAGTTGACTATTTATAGGAAATTTTTCGAAAATTGACTATTTTTAGGAAATTTTTCAATAATAGACTATTTATAGGAAATTTTTCGAAAATTGACTATTTATAGGTAATTTTTAAAAAATTGACTATTTATAGAAAATTTTTGGAAAATTGACTATTTATAGGAAATTTTTAACATTCAAATCGTCCACCGAGTCTCAGGTGTGTTGAGAGGTTAAATATCATATTTTTAACTTTTAAAATGGTTTTATTTTACATTTGCTTGATTATTTATTTGCACAAGTTTAATCTTTTTGCCAACATATGCATCTAAAATGTTAATAAATAAAAAATTGAATACAAACAAGAAAATGTTTAAACATTTTTATTTCAATTATTTATGGCAAACGCATTTTTTTAAATTTACTTAACATTTTTTTTTAAATATAGGTTTTAAGTTACGCATGTTTTGGAAGTAAATATTTGAAATATTTTGAAAGGAAATTTTTTTGAAAGCTTTTGATTACGAGGGTTGTGTTGTAGGTTTTGAAATAATTTAGGTTTATACTCATAACTAAGAAAAATTTTTGGAAAACAATTTTTTTGAAATTTGTTATGATTCCTAATACTTTAAAAATTAAAATTCTAAAAAAATTGAATAAAAATGTTTATTCTGTAAGATGTAAAAATTTTTCATAATCAACTTTTTGAAGAAAAACCATGACATTTTTTAAAATGTATTTTGAAATATAATCGTCTTAGTTAAATTTTTCTTATAATTAAAAACCACTTATTAAATTGATATTTTTTAATAAAATTCCATGTTGTAACATTTAACACTTGTAACATAAATTGATTTCTTAATAAAAAAGCGTGAATTTTAATTTGCTAACTCAGAAATTAACTCTTAAAAATATTTAAAAAAAAAATTGCGGCCAAGTCATGAGTTATATTTTAGCATGTTTAACACTTCCGACATCACCACTCCCCTCCATTTCGAAGGGGACCTTTTAACTAGAAATAATAAATAACAAGAAACTTTAGCAAAAATATAAAATTCCACCTAGAAACTTCTAAAGATTTTAACTTAAAAAGCGAAAATACTAAAAAACAGGTTAATTTATAATAAATAAATATTTGTTAAGCAATTTTTGTTTAAACAATTTGCTACAAAATGCGCTCATTCGCTAATACTCAGTTGGCAATTAACAATGAAATGTAAATTAATTGTGAAACTTAGAATTAGTTTGAGAAATATAGGGAGAGAGAGAGATCTGAAATTCAATTAGCAAAGATCAACAAAATTTTGTAAGATTAAGTACCTAAAAAATTTTTAAAAAGTTTTTAAATTTGAAGGTTTTATAAAAATTGTTTTTACCTCATCTTATTTTAGCATTTTGCTAACATCTTTCGTAATAATCTTGTCAATTTTTTTCCAAAAATATTTTCTAATTCCTAATCATTTACCTAACGATATAGTGAAAATTTCAGTTCATTATCCGAAATCGTTTGGACATGAAAATTACTCAAAGTCAAAATTTTGAATTTTTAAAATTTATAAGTTTTTGGTTTTTCTGAGCTTAAATAACCTGGTTATTTGTAATTTCTCTTCGTAATTCGAAGTTATTTTAATAAGTCAGTAGATATCCTAACTAATTATCATATTAAGGCCTGGACTTTATTAAACGCATTAAAACTTTCTAGACAAGATTTCTGTTGATCAAGCTTTAGAAGACAAATCTTTTCTAAAACCACCAGAAATATAGCTTTATCATTCATTTATTAGCACAATATCGTCGCAAGTAATCCATTTTAAATAATCCTAAAGCATTCTCTTCATAAATGCCTCCATTTCTTTGCGTTTTAGTTCTTAATCGCAAATTGGTTGCATTAAATTTTTTTTTTGCAGTTTTTTCTGGCTTCCGAACATTGATATTTTTAAAGACCAAGTTAGGATTTTTGTAATCCATAGAAATATTAGTATGACACTTATATCGATCGCATCAGAATCACTTCCTAAATCGATTGCATGTTAAAATTCAAATTTTGAAAATATCCCAAAAATGGAAAATTTTTTAAATTTGCCATAAAAAAAAAATTTCAATTTCCAATTTTTATGGGAAATTTCGAAATTTTATCATTTTTATAAGATATTTCAGAAATGTTTGTGTTTATAGACAATTTTCAAAATTTTCGTTTATATAGAAAATTTTTAAAATTTTCGTTTACATAGAAAATTTTAAATTTTTATGCAAAATTTTCTATTTTTGTAGAAAATTTTAGTTTCTATAGAAAATATTCAAAATTTTCCATTTTTATAGAAAATTTTAAAAATTTTCCATTTTTATGGGAATTTTTCAAAATTTCTAATTTTTATAGAAAATTTTCAAAATTTTCCATTTTTATTGGAAATTTTCAAAATTTTCCATTTTTATGGAAAATTTTCAAAATTCTCATTTTTATGGGAAATTTTCAAAATTTTCCATTTTTATAGAAAATTTTGAAAATTTCCCATTTTTAATATTTCATTTAGAATATTTTGAAAATTTTTCATTTTTAGGGAAAATTTTCAAAATTTTCCATTTTAATAGAAAATTTTCAAAATTTTTTATATTAATAGGAAATTTTCAAAATTTTGCATTTTAATGGAAAATTTTCCATTTTAATAAAAAATTTTTAAAATTTTATATTTTAATAGAAAATTTTCGAAAAATATTCAAAATTTTAAATTTTTATAGAATATTTTCAAAGTTTTCCACTTTTATGGGAAATATTCAAAATTTACCATTTTTATGGAAAAATTTCTAATATTATTGAAAGGGAAATTTCAAAAAAAATTTCAAAATTTCCCATTTATGTAAAAAAATTTAAAAAATTTCCATTTTTACAGAAAATTTTTAAAATTTTACACTTTTATGAGAAATATTGAAAATTTCCTATTTTTATAGGAAATTTTAAAAATTGTATTTTTCAAATATTATCGAAAGGGACATTTTCAAAATTTACCCTTTTAATTTGTATACAAAATTTTTAAAATTTCCCATTTTTATATTTTTTTTTTTTATGTTCCATTTTTATTAGAAATTTTAAAAATTTGTTCATTATCATGTGATATTTTAAAAATTTCTCATTTTTTATAAGATTTTTTCAAAATTTTCCATTATTATGGGATATTTTCAAAATTGACAATTTTTATAGAAAAGTTTCAAAATTTTACATTTTTAAAAATGGAAAAAGAGGAAAATTTTGAAAATTTCTTAAGAAGAGGGAAATTTTGAAAATTAATAGGAATTTTTGAAAATTCGAAATTTCCTATAAAAAAGAGAATTTTCATGAAAATTTTTGTTACTTATAAAAATTTTTTTAAATTTTCCATTTGTATAGGAAATTTTCACAATTTCCGGTTTTTAAAGAATATTTTTAAAATTTCACGTTTGTATACAAAATTTTTAAAGTTTTCCATTTTTATAGTAAATTTCTATAAAAATGGAAAATTTTGTATAAGTAACAAAGTTTTTAAAATTTCCCATTTCACACAAAACTTTCAAAATATCCAATTTTTATTAGAAATTTTTGAAATTTCCCATTTTTATAAAAAATTTTAAAAACTTTCCATTTTTATAAGAAATTTTAAAATTTTCCATTCTTATAAGAAATTTTAAAAATTTCCCATTTTTATAGAAAAATTTTAAATATTCACATTTTTGTGGAGAATTTTAAAAATTTACCATTTTTATTGGAAATTTAAAAATTTCCCATAAAAACGAAAAATTTTTCTATAAATATAGGAAATCTTTTTATAACTGTATAATCTTGTGCTATAGAGAATACTTTTGTATAACAGTTATCCTATAGAGAATACTTTTGTATAACAGTTATCCTATAGAAAATACTTTTGTATAACAGTTACCATATATAGAATACTTTTGTTAACCAGTTATTCTATAGAAATTTTTTTTGTATAACACTTTTTCTATAGAGAATGCTTTTGTATAACAGTTATCCTATAGAGAATACTTATGTATAACAGTTATCCTATAGAGAATGCTTTTGTACAACAGTTATCCTATAGGAAATAATTTTATATAACAGTTATCATATAGAGAATACTTTTGCATAACAGTTATCCTATAGTGAATACTTTTGTATAACAGTTATCCTATAGAGAATACTTTTGTATAATAGAGAATATTTTTGTCTAACAGTTATCATCTAGAGAATGCTTTTGTATAACAGTTATCCTATAGCAAATAATTTTGTATAAAAGTTATCCTATAGAGAATAATTTTGTATAACAGTTATCCTATAGAGGATACTTTCGTATAACAGTTATACTATAGAAAATTATTTTGTATAACAGTTATAATATAGAAAATACTTTCGTATAACAGTTATCCTATAGTAAATACTTTTGTATAACAGTTATCGTATAGAGAATACTTTTGTATAACAGTTATCCTATGGAAAATACTTTTACTCCTATAGTGAATACTTTTGTATAACAGTTATCGTATATAGAATACTTTTGTATAACAGTTATCCTATAGAAAATACTTTTGTATAACATTTATCCTACAGAGATCATATTCGTATAACAGTATAGTATGTATAACAGAGAATATTTTTGTCTAACAGTTTTTCTATATTGAATATAATTTAATGACAGTTTTTATTTTGATAATGCGTTTGTTAGGCAGTTTTTAATATAAAGAATTAGTCATTCTTACAAGAAAAAATAAAATTCCTGCCCTAAAAAGTAAATTACAAAGATATCGCTCAGAAATTGCTTAAATAAATTTAAACATAGAAATATAAAATTTTAAATCCAATTTCCCGCAATTTATAAACAAATTTCGTTAAATCAAGAAATCTTTTTTTCAACATGACTTAATTCAGTTTTTTCTATATAACTTTCGTAAAAAAGCTGCTAATATTTTTCTAAAACTATTTTTAGATTTCCAATTATTAACGAAATGTAATAATAAAAGTTTTTTTTAATTATCTTAAATTGTTTAGTTGTAATCATTAATCAAAGTCAAGTTTTAAAAATTTTGAAAAATTACATCAATTTTGGAATTCAATTAAATAGTATTCCATGGTTTTATTGCCTAATATTTAGATTTAAATATTTTTGAATTCAAATATATTCTGGCCTTTCTCCAATTTAAAATGACGTTTTTATTGATAAGAAATGACCATACAAACAAATAAATTTTTATTTTTCTTAACAATTTGTTGCTTTCTTATAATCTTATCGTCTAAGAATTTGACGGGATTTTATTCCAACTGTTTGTGTAGATTGAGGCTAAAAGACGTTAACGTATGACTGCGGTCTAGAGCCGTTTGTTTTTTGTAGAAGACCGCAGGCAATTGAAGTATTTTAACGAATCATATTCATCATATTTAACTATATTCTATTTAAGTTGTTATCAGTTAAATGTATTTCTATATATTTTTGCAACGAGTTTTTTGGGCCAAGTAATTAGGAGACAAATTACGTAATAGTTATCTTAGGGGTTTATTTAATATTTAAATTTTATTCACAGGGTTTTACATTTTTATAAACTTTACCAATAATTCTTTGGGTTAGAAATATAAGCACAAACTTTTCAAATTTCTTGAATTGGGAAATGTAGACTAAAATTATTTATTGGAATTATATCAATGACCTCCATTCCTATGGGAGGTATCTGGAAATTTAAACCGGTTTTAATATTATACATTATATTCATATCATATTTTTTGTCAAACCCTGTATTTTATATCATATTTATTTATATTGGCGCTATTTCTCCACTATATTTGCACACATGAATTAACGTTTATATCTTTTTTTGTATTTATTGAAATATTTTCTAAACTAAAATTATTGAAATAATATTTGATTTGGCAACAACAAATGGGTTTTGTTGTTCTTATTGCTTTCCGCTGCTGCTGCTGGTGGTGGTGCCGGTGCTGCTGTCATGATCATGATCATCATGCACAATAATAGATTAACAATTAAAATATATTATTTTTTCATACACTCACAAAAATATTCTTAGTAAAAATGTAATTCAAATAATTTTGAAATGAAATCATAGTTTCTAAATGTGATAAGATAAGTTCTATATTTATATTGTTTTTTTTTCTGGAAATAAGACAAAATTAATAGGATTTTTATTTGATGATAATGACCTTTAAATAATAAAAAATAAATAAATAAATATTGCGGTTTTGGTAAATTAATTTAATTATAGATATATGGCAGAAATAATACAATCTACAATAACATTTATCTTAAAAAATATTTTAGGTTATCGAATATTTTTTTCTATTTCCCTAAACCAGTAGTGGGCACTTATACATGCATGCAAATATGAAAGTGAATGGCAGCAGTAGAAAAAATTAAAAAAAAATCCTTTGTTCATAGCGAATGATTGAATTTGTCAGAAAGAATTTGTAAATAACTGTATAACAATTGTCCTTTAAAGAACACTTTCATACCAAAAATTTCCTACACAGAATACTTTCGTACAACAGTTATTCTATAGAGAATACTTTTGTATTGGGTGTTTTTTTTAGAGGTATAGAACTTCGAATTGAAATAAAACACAAGAAAATCGTTTTAATGTCCATCAATTTGGCTTTATTGGAAGGATAATTTTATGCCATTAATGTTTAAATATGATTTCGGGCATGTGGCCGCCGCGGCTGGCTCGAATAAAGCCAATTCTACAGGTCCAATTTTCAACTACATTTTCGAGCATATGGCAATAACGCCACGAATGTTGGCTTCCAAGTCCCCTAACGTTTCTGGTTTGTTGGCGTAGACGAGCGACTTCACATATCCCCAAAGAAAATAATCCAGTGGTGTCAAATCGCACGATCTTGGTGGCCAATTGACAGGTCCATTCCGCGAAATTATGCGCTCATCGAATGTTTCCTTCAATAAATCAATTGTGACGTGCGCTGTGTGGCATGTAGCGCCGTCTTGTTGGAACCACAACTCATCCACATTCATGCCATCCAATTGGGGAACAAAATAGTCGGTTATCATGGCTCTATACCGGTCTCCATTTATGGTAACTGACTCTCCAGCATTATTTCGGAAGAAGTATGGCCCAATGACTCCACCAGCTCATAGAGCATACCAAACAGTCAGTTTTTGTGGATGTAATGGCGTCTCAAGGGTCTCATGTGGATTATCTTCACTCCAAATGCTGCAACTTTGCTTGTTGACGTAGCCATTCAACCAAAAATGAGCCTCATTACTGAACAAAATTTTGCGATGAAAATCAGCATCGAGATTAATCTCATTTTCGGCCCATACACCAAAATCACGACGCATTGCATGGTCTCGCGGCTTTAATTCTTGCACAAGCTGGATCTTGTAAGGTCGCAAGCCAAGATCTTTGCGCAAAATCTTCCATAAAGTTGATGGACAAAGCTCCAATTGCTGTGCACGGTGGCGAATCGATTCATTCGGGTCCTCTTCAACACTTTGCTCTACAGCGGCAATTGTTTCTTCGGTGCGCACTGTTCGACGTCGCTGCGGATGCGTATTATCACATAGAGTAAACGTAGTGCGAAAACGATCCATGGTTAACCGAATTAATTGCTCTGATGGACGATTATGTCGACCATAAAATGGACGAAGCTTGCAGTAAACTTCGCGAACTGAACCATTATTTTCGAAATAAATTTGCACGATTTGCAAGCGTTCTTCTTTTGTCAACCTGTTCATGATGAAATGGCAAACCAAACTAAATATTAATCACTTGACAGCTGACAAAATGGCCGCCAGTTAAAAAAGTGATGCCAACTTAAAGTTCTATACCTCAATAAAAAACACCCGATATAACAGTTACCCTATAGAGAATACTTTCGCATTACAGTTATCATACAGTTAATACTTTTGTATAACAGTTATTCTATAGAGAATACTTTTGTATAACAGTTATTCTATAGAGAATACTTTTGTATAACAGCTATCCTACAGAAAATACTCTTGTATAATAGAAAATAAGTTTGTATAACAGTTATCTTATAGAGAATACTTTTGTATAACAGAAAATAAGTTTGTATAACAGTTATCTTATAGAGAATACTTTTGTATAACAGTTATCCTAAAGAGAATAATTTTATATAACAGTTATTTTATAGAGAATACTTTTGTATACTGTTATCTATAGAGAATATTTTTGTGTAACAGTTATCCTATAGAGAATATTTTTGTATAACAATTATCCTATATGAAATACTTTTGTATATCAGTTATCCTATAGAGAATATATTTTTATAAAAGTTTTTCTATAGAGAATACTTTTGTGTAACAGTTATCCTATAGAGAATACTTTTGTTTAACAGTTATCCTATAGAGAATACTTTTGTAGAACAGTTATCCGATAGAGAATACTCTTATATAACAGTTATCCTATATAGAATACTTTTGTATAACAGTTATGCTATACAGAATACTTTTGTATAACAGTTATCCTATAGAGAATACTTTTGTATAACAGTTATGCTATAGAGAATACTTTTGTATAACAGTTATCCGATAGAGAATACTTTTGTATAACAGTTATTCGATAGAGAATACTTTTGTATAACAGTCATTCGATAGAGAATACTTTTGTATAACAGTTATCCTATAGGGAATACTTTTGTATTACAGTTATCCTATAGAGAACACTTTTGTATAACAGTTATCCGATAGAGAATACTTTTGTGTAACAGTTATCCTTTAGAGAGTACTTTTGTATAACAATTATCCAATAGAGAATATTTTTGTATAACAGTTATCCTATAGAGAATGCTATTGTATAACAGTTATCCTGTAGAAAATACTTCTGTATAACAGTTACCCTATAGATAATACTTTTGTATAACAGTTATCCTATAGAAAATACTTGTGTCTAACGGTTATTCTATAAATAAAACTTTTGTATAACAGTTAACCATAGAGAATACTTTTTTATTACAGTTATCCTACAGAAAATAATTTTGTATAACAGTTATCCTATAGAATATACTTTTTTATAATGGTTTTCTATAGAAAAAATTTCCTAATAAAAATTTTTTTAATGAAAAAATTTTCTAATGAAAATTTTTCGATACAAAAAATTTTTCTATACAAAAATTTTCTTATAATAATTTTTCGATACAAAGAATTTTCTTATGAAAATTTTTCTATACAAAAAATTCTCTAATGAAAAATTTTCTATACAAAAAATTTTCTAATGAAAATTTTCAACAAATTTTTTCTATACAAAAAAATTTTCTATGTAAAATTTTTCAATAGAAAAATTTTCTACTGAACATTTTTCTATAGAAATTTTTGTATAAAAAAATTTGTAAAGGACATTTTTTTATAGAAAAAATTTTGTATTAAAAATTTTTAAAAAATTTTCTATAGAAATAATTTTGTAATGAAAATTTTTCTACAGAAAAAATTTGTTAAACTGGACATTTCCTATAAAAATTGGTGGAACGAAAATTTTTTTATAAAAATTTTTTTACCAAAAAATTTTTCTTTTAAAATTTGTTTAACGAAATTTTTTCTATAAAAATAGTTTAACGAAAATTTTTCTAAAATATTTTTTTTACAAAAATTTTTCTTTAAAAATTTGCTTAACGAACATTTTTCTCTAAAAATTCTTTGAACGAAAATTTTTCTATAATTTTTTTTACCGAAATTTTTTTTTTATAAAAATTTGTTTAACCAATATTTTTCTATAAAAATTTCTTTAAAGAAAATTTTTTTATATAAAATCCATTAACAAACTTTTTTCTATAAAAATTCCTTTAACGAAAATTTTTCTCTAAAAATTTCTATAAAAAAGGTTTTTATATAAAATTTTCTTAACAAAAATTTTTCTATAATAATTTCTTTAACGAAATTTTTTTTTTTTTAATTTCTTTTGGAAAAATTTTTCTATAAAAATTAGTTTAACGAAAAATTAGAAAAATTTCTAAAAAATTTCTTTAACAAAAATTTTTCTATAAAAATTTCTTTAACGAACATTTTTCTCTAAAAATTGGTTGAACGAAATTTTTTCTATAATAATTTCTTTAACGTAGATTTTTCTGTAAAAGTTTTCTTAGCGAAATTTTTTCTATAAAATTTTTTTTAACGAAATTTTTTCTAAAACTTCTTTAAAGAAGTTTTTTCTAAAAAAATTTCATTAAAAACATTTTTTTCAATAAAAATTTTTTAACGAAAATTTTTCTATAAAAATTTCTTTAACGAAAAATTTTCTATAAAAATTTCTTAAAAAAAAGTTTTTATATAAAATTTTCATAACAAAAATTTTTCTATAATAATTTCTTAAACGAAATTTTTTCTTTCAAAATTTCTTTTTTAAAAACTTTTCTATAAAAATTAGTAAAGCGAAAATTTTTCTAAAAAAATTCTTTAACAAAAATTTTTCTATAAAAATTTCTTTAACGAATATTTTTCTCTAAAAATTGGTTGAACGAAAATTTTTCTATAATAATTTCTTTAAGAAATTTTTTCTAAAATTTCTTTAAAGAAGTTTTTTCTATAAAAATTTCATCAACAACATTTTTTCAATAAAAATTTTTTTAACGAAAATTTTTCTATAAAAAATTTTCTTAACAAAAATTTTTCTATAACAATTTCTTTAACGAAATTGCTTTAACGAAAATTTTTCTAAAAAATTTCTTTAACAATTTTTTTTTCTGTAAAAATTTCTTTAATGAAATTTTTTCTATAAAATTATTTTTAACAAAATTTTTTCTCCAAAATTTTCTTCAACGAAAATTTCTTTAAAAAAAATTTTTCTATAAAAATTTCATTAACAATATTTTTTCAATAAAAATTTCTTTAACGAAAATTTTTCTATAAAAATTTCTTTAACGAAAAATTTTCTATAAAAATTTCTTTAACGAAAATTTTTCTGTAAAAATTTATTTAACGAAAAATTTTCTGTAAAAATTTCTTAAAAAAAAATTTTATATAAAATTTTCTTAACAAAAATTTTTCTATAATAATTTCTTTATCGACATTTTTTCTTTAAAAATTTTCTTTAGCGAAAATTAGTTTAAGGAAAATTTTTCGAAAAAATTTCTTTAACAAAAATTTTCTGTAAAAATTTCTTTAACGAAAAATTTTCTATAAAAATTTCTTTAAAAAAAACTTTTATATACAATTTTCTTAACAAAAATTTTTCTATAAAAATTTCATTAACAAAATTTTTTCTATAAAAATTTGTTTACCCAAAATTTTTCTATAAAAGTTTCTTTAACGAAAAATTTTCTATAAAAATTTCTTTAAAAAAAGATTTTATAGAAAATTTTCTTAACAAAAATTTTTCTATAATAATTTCTTTAACGTATTTCTTTTGGAAAAATTTTTCTAAAAAATTTCTTCAACGAAAATTTTTCTATAAAAATTAGTTTACCGAAAATTTTTCTAAAAAATTTCTTCAACGAAAATTTTTCTATAAATATTTGTTTAACGAACATTTTTCAATATTAATTCTATAATAATTTCTTTAACGAAATTTTTCTATAAAAATTTCTTTTAGAAATTTTTTTCTATAAAATTTTCTACTGGTTTAGGTAGTTTCGTTATCGTACGGGAACACAACTATAACGAATATTGGGTTTTTAAAATAAAAAAAATTTAAATCGACTTGGATCCTACAGTATGACATCTCTGATTTTGACTAATTTGAAAAATATTATTGTTTTGAAAAATATTAATCTTTCTTTTTTTTATTTTCAGGTAAATTTCTTTAAACTGTTTTTGATTGCGAATTTGATGGATATTTTAGCTGGTTTGTAAATTTTTAGTGTATTAATAAAAATCGTGTTTATTTTAACAATTAACATTAACTTATGTCGAAAATTACCGACTGAAGAATTCCAAATTATTTCTTTGAACGTTTTTGTTTTTTTGGATAGAAATCAACAATTGCAGGTGCAGTTTTAAAGTTTGCAAACATTAAAATATGCATTAATTGCAACAAATTTGTTGACAATAATTATTAAACTTTTTTTTTCTGTGGTTAATATAAATATTTTACTAAAATAGCAACAAAACGCTTAATAATTGTCATTAAGGCAAAAATGAAATCAACAACAAAAAACTCAAATATTTTTTTTAAATAAGCCTTTCACTTAATTATTTTGAGCCACAGACTAAAATTTTTAAACACACAAAAAAATTATGAAATCTTGAAAATTTTTAAATATTTATAGATTAAAAAAAAGATTTGAATTTTGTATGAAAAAATCTAGTTTTCTTTTGTATTGTCTTAATTATTGCATAATTAATTGTTTCATCTTTAAATGCTAATATTTATGATATTTTAACAAGGGAAGAAGCTTTAAGTTTAGTTCGGTTAAAATTTTCTTAACTTAGTTTGTTTTTTTAAATTAAATTTACATAAATATTTTAATTTATAAAAATTTGTTAAATTCAATTTTTTACATGGACTCTACCAGAGAGTAACTATCTATTAAGTGAGAGCTTTTTATAAAGTCAAAGACTTAAAGAAATTATAGGGGAAAGTGAAACCCAAGATCTTCAAAAAAAGTTATAGAACTGGCTTAAAGCTTAAGCTATCAAAAATTTCACTTTCATTGATTTGAGCTTTGATCAAATTGTTTGGCTTACAAATTTATTAAATTTTTATTCAAATTTTCTACAAACAAATACATTTTTATGCAAATTAGGGGATTTTTTCTTTCAATCGTCAGTAGTTTACACTTTATATTTCTATTAATTAAAATTTTGAAATGGAACCGTTATAAAATTTTTTTTGGTATACAATTTTTTTTTTAATTTTTGATATAAAAATTTTGATATAATTTTCGGAAAAATATATTAAACAAATCTTATACAAGTTTTCCGGATTTTGGAAAACACTAGTTCCCAAAATTGAACTTTTTACGCAATAAAAAAAATATTTTAGCTTGAATCAAAGACTCTGTTATAAAAAGATAGAGAATACTTTTGTATAACAGTTATTCGATAGAGAATACTTTTGTATAACAGTTATCCGATAGAGAATACTTTTGTATAACAGTCATTCGATAGAGAATACTTTGTATAACAGTTATCCTATAGGGAATACTTTTGTATTACAGTTATCCTATAGAGAATACTTTTGTATAACAGTTATCCGATAGAGAATACTTTTGTATAACAGTTATCCGATAGAGAATACTTTTGTATAACAGTTATCCTATAGAGAGTACTTTTGTATAACAATTATCCAATAGAGAATATTTTTGTATAACAGTTATCCTATAGAGCATACTATTGTATAACAGTTATCCTGTAGAAAATACTTTTGTATAACAGTTATCCGATAGAGAATACTTTTGTATAACAGTTATCCTATAGAAAATACTTGTGTCTAACGGTTATTCTATAAATAAAACGTATGTATAACAGTTAACTATAGAGAATACTTTTTTATTACAGTTATCCTACAGAAAATAATTTTGTATAACAGTTATCCTATAGAAAATACTTTTGTATAATAGTTTTCTATAGAAAAAATTTCCTAATAAAAATTTTTGTAAAGAAAAAATTTTCTAATGAAAATTTTTCTATACAAAAATTTTCTTATGATAATTTTTCGATACAAAAAATTTTCTTATGAAAATTTGTCTGTACAAAAAATTCTCTAATGAAAAATTTTCTATACAAAAAATTTTCTAATGAAAATGTTCAAAAAATTTTTTGTATACAAAAAAATTTTCTACTTAACATTCTTCTATGGAAATTTTTGTATAGAAAAAATTTGTAAAGGACATTTTTTTATAGAAAAAATGTTGTATTCAAAATTTTTAAAAAATTTTCTATAGAAATAATTTTGTAATGAAAATTTTTTTTTTCGTCAGTAGTTTACACTTTATATTTCTATTAATTAAAATTTTGAAATGGAACCGTTATAAAATTTTTTTTGGTATACAATTTTTTTTTTTAATTTTTGATATAAAAATTTGTTTCGGAAAAATATATTAAACAAATCTTATACAAGTTTTCCGGATTTTGGAAAACACTAGTTCCCAAAATTGAACTTTTTACGCAATAAAAAAAATATTTTAGCTTGAATCAAAGACTCTGTTATAAAAAGATAGAGAATACTTTTGTATAACAGTTATTCGATAGAGAATACTTTTGTATAACAGTTATCCGATAGAGAATACTTTTGTATAACAGTCATTCGATAGAGAATACTTTGTATAACAGTTATCCTGTAGGGAATACTTTTGTATTACAGTTATCCTATAGAGAATACTTTTGTATAACAGTTATCCGATAGAGAATACTTTTGTATAACAGTTATCCGATAGAGAATACTTTTGTATAACAGTTATCCTATAGAGAGTACTTTTGTATAACAATTATCCAATAGAGAATATTTTTGTATAACAGTTATCCTATAGAGCATACTACTGTATAACAGTTATCCTGTAGAAAATACTTTTGTATAACAGTTATCCGATAGAGAATACTTTTGTATAACAGTTATCCTATAGAAAATACTTGTGTCTAACGGTTATTCTATAAATAAAACGTATGTATAACAGTTAACTATAGAGAATACTTTTTTATTACAGTTATCCTACAGAAAATAATTTTGTATAACAGTTATCCTATAGAAAATACTTTTGTATAATAGTTTTCTATAGAAAAAATTTCCTAATAAAAATTTTTGTAAAGAAAAAATTTTCTAATGAAAATTTTTCTATACAAAAATTTTCTTATGATAATTTTTCGATACAAAAAATTTTCTTATGAAAATTTGTCTGTACAAAAAATTCTCTAATGAAAAATTTTCTATACAAAAAATTTTCTAATGAAAATGTTCAAAAAATTTTTTGTATACAAAAAAATTTTCTACTTAACATTTTTCTATGGAAATTTTTGTATAGAAAAAATTTGTAAAGGACATTTTTTTATAGAAAAAATGTTGTATTCAAAATTTTTAAAAAATTTTCTATAGAAATAATTTTGTAATGAAAATTTTTTTTTTCGTCAGTAGTTTACACTTTATATTTCTATTAATTAAAATTTTGAAATGGAACCGTTATAAAATTTTTTTTGGTATACAATTTTTTTTTTTAATTTTTGATATAAAAATTTGTTTCGGAAAAATATATTAAACAAATCTTATACAAGTTTTCCGGATTTTGGAAAACACTAGTTCCCAAAATTGAACTTTTTACGCAATAAAAAAAATATTTTAGCTTGAATCAAAGACTCTGTTATAAAAAGATAGAGAATACTTTTGTATAACAGTTATTCGATAGAGAATACTTTTGTATAACAGTTATCCGATAGAGAATACTTTTGTATAACAGTCATTCGATAGAGAATACTTTGTATAACAGTTATCCTGTAGGGAATACTTTTGTATTACAGTTATCCTATAGAGAATACTTTTGTATAACAGTTATCCGATAGAGAATACTTTTGTATAACAGTTATCCGATAGAGAATACTTTTGTATAACAGTTATCCTATAGAGAGTACTTTTGTATAACAATTATCCAATAGAGAATATTTTTGTATAACAGTTATCCTATAGAGCATACTATTGTATAACAGTTATCCTGTAGAAAATACTTTTGTATAACAGTTATCCGATAGAGAATACTTTTGTATAACAGTTATCCTATAGAAAATACTTGTGTCTAACGGTTATTCTATAAATAAAACGTATGTATAACAGTTAACTATAGAGAATACTTTTTTATTACAGTTATCCTACAGAAAATAATTTTGTATAACAGTTATCCTATAGAAAATACTTTTGTATAATAGTTTTCTATAGAAAAAATTTCCTAATAAAAATTTTTGTAAAGAAAAAATTTTCTAATGAAAATTTTTCTATACAAAAATTTTCTTATGATAATTTTTCGATACAAAAAATTTTCTTATGAAAATTTGTCTGTACAAAAAATTCTCTAATGAAAAATTTTCTATACAAAAAATTTTCTAATGAAAATGTTCAAAAAATTTTTTGTATACAAAAAAATTTTCTACTTAACATTTTTCTATGGAAATTTTTGTATAGAAAAAATTTGTAAAGGACATTTTTTTATAGAAAAAATGTTGTATTCAAAATTTTTAAAAAATTTTCTATAGAAATAATTTTGTAATGAAAATTTTTCTACAGAAAAAATTTGTTAAACTGGTCATTTCCTATAAAAATTGATTGAACGAAAATTTTTCTATAAAAATTTTTCTTTAAAAATTTGTTTAACGAAATTTTTTCTATAAAAAATAGTTTCACGAAAATTTTTCTAAAAAATTTTTTAACAAAAATTTTTCTAAAAAATTTTTTAACAAAAATTTTTCTATAAAAATTTGCTTAACGAACATTTTTCTCTAAAAATTCTTTGAACGAAAATTTTTCTAGTTCCCAAAAGTAAACTTTTTAAGCAATAAAAAAAAATATTTTAGCTTGAATCAAAGACTCTATTATAAAAAGATATTGCACTCTATACAATTTTTTCATTAGTTGTTTCCGAATTAAAATAAAAGCGGCATACTCTTTTGATGGGACTTTTCAAAACTACCATACAGCAAGTGAATGTATAGAAGTGCAATATCTTCACCAGTTTAATTGAACTCTATTATAAGCATGTGTCCTATTTTTTTGTCCATCGCTGTATCAAATTAAATTACAAAATTTTCTTCTTCTTAAAAGCAAAACAAACATTAATTCAAACATTTACTTAATAAAAAAATAATATCTTTTAAACAAACCAACTAATCATGCACTTGTTTTTTATTGCAACTGGAAAAATAAATTCAAATTAAAATCTAATCAACCCATTTTCAAAGCTTAGCCTTAGGCTACAATTCGAGGAGTTACTTTTCGTTTTAAAATCATGTTTAGCGAGTATTTTTTATTCCTAAGATTTAAAACAATTATAAACTTACATTTAAAATTTAAAATTTCAATAAACTTTAAAAGAATTTGTAGCAAAAAAATTTCTTGCACTTACAAACCACAAAAACAAAATCTTGGAATTTTTCTTAACAAGAATTCAAAAATCTAAGTATAAAAATGCATGAGAATTTGAAATAACAAAATACAGGGGGTACGAAAAATTTTCGTTAAAAAAATTTTTCTAGAAAAATTTTTGTTAAAGAAATTTTTATAAAAAACTCATTATTCAAAAAAATTTTCTACAAAAATTTTTGTTAAAGAAATTTTTATACAAAATTTTCATCAAAGAAATTTTTACAAAAAACTTTTATTCAAATTTTTAAAAAAATTTTTTTAACATATTTATGTTAAAGAAAAATTTTCGTTGAAGAAATTGTTATAGAAAAAATTTCGTTAAAGAAATTTTTGTAGAAAAATTTTTGTTAAAGAAATTTTTCTAGAAAAATTTTTGTTAAAGAAATTTTTCTAGAAAAATTTTTGTTAAAGAAATTTTTCTAGAAAAATTTTTGTTAAAGAAATTTTTCTAGAAAAAATTTTGTTAAAGAAATTTTTCTAGAAAAATTTTTGTTAAAGAAATTTTTCTAGAAAAATTTTTGTTAATGAAATTTTTATTGAAAAATTTTTGTTAAAGAAATTTTTATAAAAAATTTTTCTTAAAGAATTTTTGTTAAAAAAATTTTTATCGAAAAATTTTGGTTAAAGAAATTTTTAGATAAAAATTTTTGTTAAAGAAATCTTTCTACAAAAATTTTTGTTAAAAAAATTTTTGTAAAACAATTTTTTGTTAAACAAATTTTTATAGAAAAATTTTTGTTAAAGTAATTTTTATAGAAAATTTTTTTTTTTTAAGAATTTTTTATAGAAAAATTTTTGTTAAAGAAAAATTTTCTTTAAAGAAATTTTTATAGAAAAATTTTTGTTAAAGAAATTTTTATAGAAAAATTTTTGTTAAAGAAATTTTTATAGAAACATTTTTGTTAAAGAAATTTACATAGAAAAATTTTTGATAAAGAAATTTTTATAAAAAATTTTTTATTAAAAAAAATTTTATAGAAAAATTTTCAACAAAAAAAAAATTTATATAAAAATTTTCGTTTAAGAAATTTTTCTAGAAAATTTTTTGTTAAAGAAATGTTTCTAGAAAAATTTTTATTAAATAAATTTTTACAGAAACATTTTTGCTTAACAAATTTTAATAGAAAAACTTTTGTTAAAAAAAAAAATTTATAAAAAATTTCTCTTAAACAAATTTTTATAAAATTTTTTATAACAAAATTTTGTTAAAGTAATTTTTATAAAATTTTTTGTTAAAGTAATTTTTTATAAAATTTTTGGTTTTAAAAATTTTTATAGAAAAATTTTCGTTAAAAAAATTTTTATAGCAAAATTTTTGTTAAAGAAATTTTTATAGAAAAATTTATCTTAAAGAAATTTTTATTGCAAAAATTTTGTTAAAAAATTTTTGTTAATGAAATTTTTATAGAAAAATTTTCTTTAAAGAAATTTTTATAGAAAAAATTTTTGTTAATGAAATTTTTATAGAAAAATTTTTGTTAAAGAAATTTTTATAGAAAAATTTTTGTTAAAGAAATTTTTATAGAAAAATTTTTGTTAAAGAAATTTTTATAGAAAAATTTTTGTTAAAGAAATTTTTATAGAAAAATTTTTGTAACAAAATTTTTGTTAAAGAAATTTTTATAGAAAATTTTTGTTAAAGAAATTTTTATAGAAAAATTTTGGTTAAACAAATTTTTATTGAACAAATTCTCGTAAAACAAATTTTTATAGAAAATTTTTGATATCAAAATTTTTTTTGAAGCAAAAATTTTTGATGTCAAATTTTTTTTTTTTTTTTTTTTTTTTTTTTTTTTATTTATTTATTTTATTTATTTATTTATTTTTCGTTTGTAATACAAAAGCCTTCAAGGCCAAAAACGTATTACTTGAATTCTATATGAGTAACAATTATTAAACTTAATTAACAAATAATTTTTATATATTAATGAAATATTTAATGGTACTTAAAAAAAATTTAAATTAAATTGTACATTTTCTTTTTGGATATGGAGTAGCCTTATGACATAAAAAATATATACAAAGGTCCTTAAAACAGCAGATAGCAATAACTTCAAAGTGATTTTAGTAATTGGGTTTATGGCTAATATGGGGAAAACCTGTGAAGAATTTTGTAGTTTATGACAGATAGCCTCCAATGTAAGAAAAAAGTTTTCTCTTAAAAGCATTCAAAGAATAAGTGAATTTACGTAAATCAATTGGTAAAAAATTCCAGTCTCTTGCAATTCTTATGAGAAACGATTCTTCATATATTAAACATGATATCAATGGTTCAAAAATCTGAGGATTTCGTTCTGATAATTTTCTTTTTTTTCTTTTTTTTCGTTCTTTTTATAGAAAAATTTTTTAAAACAAATTTTTATAAAAAAATTGTTGATGACAAATTTGAAAAGAAACTTTTTATTTGTAAAATTTTTATTGAAACAATTTTGATGTCAAATTTTTAACATCAACAATTTTTATATAATAATATATATTAACATAAAATTTTTTATTTAATAATTTTTGATGTCAAATTTTATATAAAATTTTTTGATATTAAATTTAAAAAAAAAAAAATTTTTGATGTGAAATTTTTATAATAGAAAAATTTTTATATAGAAAAATTTTCAAGCAAATTTTTATAGAAACATTTTTGATGGCACATTTTTATAGAAAAATTTTTGATTTAAAATTTTTGTATTAATATTTTTTATGTCAAATTTTTGTTTAAATATTGCGGATGGCAAATTTTTATAGAATAATTTTTGATATCAAATTTTTATAGAACAATTTTTGATATCAATTTTTTATAAACAAATCTTTGATGTCAGAATTTTCATAGAAAAATTTTGGAAGTCAAAATTTTTATACAAACATTTTTGATGTCAAATTTTATGTAAAATTTTTTGATAACAAATTTTTTGAAAAAAATTTGTTGATGTGAAATTTTTATAAAAAAATGTTTGATGTCAAAATGTTATAAAAAAATTTTCAAGCAAATTTTTACAGAAAAATTTTAAATCACAAATTTTTATAGAAAAATTTTTGATGTAAAATTTTTGTAAAAATATTTTCTAAGTCAAATTTTTGTAGAAATATTTCTGATGTCAAATTTTTTATAGAAAAAATTTTGATGTCAATTTTTAAAGAAACATTTTTGATGTCAAATTTTTTTAGGAACATTTTTGATGTCAATTTTTTATGTTAAATTTTTTAACATATTTATAGAATTTAAAGAATAATTTTTGATGTCAAATTTTTCTACAAAATTTTTTGATATCAAATTTTTTCTAGAAAAATTTTTGATGTAAAATTTTTTATAGAAAAAATTTTTATGTAAAATTTGTATGGGAAACTTTTGATTGCAAATTTTTTAAGAAAACATTCTGGTGTCAAATTCGTATAGAAAAATGTTTTATATCAAATTTTTTATAGAAAAAAACTCAATGTAAAATTTTTATAGAAAAATTTTCAATGTGAAGTTTTTATAGAAAATTTTTCAAGGTAAAATTTTTGTAGAAAAATTTTAAATATGAAATTTTTATAGAAAAGTTTTCAATATAAAATTTTTATAGAAATATTTTTGATATAAAATTTTTATAGATATATTTTTGATGTTAAATTTTCATAGAAAAATTTTTATAGTAAAATTTTCAATATAATTTTTTTTTCAAAAATCCCAATTTAAATTTTTATAGAAAAATGTTAAAATTTTTACTGAAAAAAATTCGATATCAAAATTTTTACAAAAACATGTTTTTCGTTGTCCATTTACTTTATTTGCAGCCTGTTAACATACTCAAACAAGACTAAATAACTTGTTTGACATTAATATGTTGGCACACAGCATGTTTGATACCAACATGCTATTTTCAATTCTTGCTAGATGTGACAAGTATGGGACAAATATGTTATAGTTTTTGTTTTTTACATATTTTTCTTAATTTACAAGTGAAACTAGTTTTATTTTTTCTTAACATTAAGTTTTTATAAAATTGAATATTTTAATAAATTAAATTTATGTTTGAATTTATTTTTTTATGAAAAGTTTTTATAAAGTTTAAAATTTATTGGAATTTTATTAAGATTTTTATCTTGGAATTTTATTCTAAAGCTATTTAGTTTATTGACTCGAAAGTTTTGAAGGGATTTGGCAAATTTGACTTGATTTTAATATCGGGAATGTAAGAAGGAGCCTTTCTATAGCCTCCTTTGATGTACCTATAATTATGCAACAAGATGTTAACTCTATTATCGTTGATGTTACCATTAAAATTGCTTAAAATTCTTTCAATTTAATTGTTTTTCTTACCAACTCAAGGCGAATCGCTTAAATATGTAAAAATTTCCCCCTGACAGAATATTAGACTGCAGCAAATGAAAACATTTATAATTATGAACAAATGGATTTCATCATCAATGAATGAATGCATTTTTTAACAGACACACATATTTTGCATTTATCATATAAAAAATTTTTATTTGAATTATAATGACGCAAAATTTTAAAAAATAACTTGTTTACAACAATACGAAAACAAAAACAATAAATATTTAAAGTAACTGAATTTTACGCTAACGTTTACGTCAACGTCATGGCTGACTACCCACCCAGTATTTAAAATATTACTTGTATCCATTTGGCAAAGTGGGTGGATATTGAAAGGCAAGTCTAAGCCATAGGTACTAGAAGAGGGTTATAATTTGGCTTTATATTACAATTTGATCACAAAGAACAATATGAGCAATCCTACTTTGCGGACGTTACATTTGTATGGATTTGTTTTAAGCCCTTCTAAACTAAATCTGCAAAACTCTCCAAATATTATCTTGAATGATACATATTTATTTATTTTTTTTTAGTTAAATTTCGTTTTATTTTAAAAGTAATTTTTAACTTTACTGTTGCGGACGTTATTCTATATAAAAATTTTGTACCAAAAATTTTTCTATATAAAAATTTTGTACCAAAAATTTTTCTATATAAAAATTTTGTACCAAAAATTTTTCTATATAAAAATTTTGTACCAAAAATTTTTCAATATAAAAATTTTGTATCAAAAATTTTTCTATATAAAAATTTTGTATCAAAAATTTTTCTATATAAAAATTTGGTACCAAAAATGTTTCTATATAAAAATTTTGTACCAAAAATTTTTCTATATAAAAATTTGGTACCAAAAATTTTTCTATATAAAAATTTTGTACCAAAAATTTTTCTATATAAAAATTTTGTACCAAAAAATTTTTCTATATAAAACTTTTGTACCAAAAATTTTTCTATGTAAAAATTTTGTACCAAAAATTTTTCTATATAAAAATTTTGTACCAAAAATTTTTCTATATAAAAATTTTGTACCAAAAATTTTTCTATATAAAAATTTTGTACCAAAAATTTTTCTATATAAAAATTTTGTACCGAAAATTTTTCTATATAAAAATTTTGTACCGAAAATTTTTCTATATAAAAATTTTGTACCGAAAATTTTTCTATATAAAAATTTTGCACCGAAAATTTTTCTATATAAAAATTTTGTATCGAAAATTTTTCAATATACAAATTTTGTACCAAAAATTTTTCTATATAAAAATTTTGTACCAAAAATTTTTCTATATAAAAATTTGGTACCAATAATTTTTCTATATAATAATTTTGTACCAAAAATTTTTCTATATAAAAATTTGGTACCAAAAATTTTTCTATATAAAACTTTTGTACCAAAAATTTTTCTATATAAAAATTTTGTACCAAAAATTTTTCTATATAAAAATTTTGTACCAAAAATTTTTCTATATAAAAATTTTATACCAAAAATTTTTCTATATACAAATTTTGTACCGAAAATTTTTCTATATAAAAATTTTGTACCAAAAATTTTTCTATATAAAAATTTTGTACCGAAAATTTTTCTATATAAAAATTTTGTACCGAAAATTTAATTTCTCTATATAAACATTTTGTACCAAAAATTTTTCTATATACAAATTTTGTACCAAAAATTTTTCTATATACAAATTTTGTACCAAAAATTTTTCTATATAAAAATTTTGTACCAAAAATTTTTCTATATAAAAATTTTGCACCGAAAATTTTTCTATATAAAAATTTTGTATCGAAAATTTTTCAATATAAAAATTTTGTACCAAAAATTTTTCTATATAAAAATTTTGGACCAAAAATTTTTCTATATAAAAATTTGGTACCAAAAATTTTTCTATATAATAATTTTGTACCAAAAATTTTTCTATATAAAAATTTGGTACCAAAAATTTTTCTATATAAAACTTTTGTACCAAAAATTTTTCTATATAAAAATTTTGTACCAAAAATTTTTCTATATAAAAATTTTGTACCAAAAATTTTTCTATATAAAAATTTTATACCAAAAATTTTTCTATATACAAATTTTGTACCGAAAATTTTTCTATATAAAAATTTTGTACCGAAAATTTTTCTATATAAAAATTTTGTACCGAAAATTTTTCTATATAAAAATTTTGTACCGAAAATTTAATTTCTCTATATAAACATTTTGTACCAAAAATTTTTCTATATACAAATTTTGTACCAAAAATTTTTCTATATACAAATTTTGTACCAAAAATTGTTCTATATACAAATTTTGTACCAAAAATTTTTCTATATAAAAATTTTGTACCAAAAATTTTTCTATATAAAAATTTTGCACCGAAAATTTTTCTATATAAAAATTTTGTATCGAAAATTTTTCAATATAAAAATTTTGTACCAAAAATTTTTCTATATAAAAATTTTGGACCAAAAATTTTTCTATATAAAAATTTGGTACCAAAAATTTTTCTATATAATAATTTTGTACCAAAAATTTTTCTATATAAAAATTTGGTACCAAAAATTTTTCTATATAAAACTTTTGTAACAAAAATTTTTCTATATAAAAATTTTGTACCAAAAATTTTTCTATTTAAAAATTTTGTACCAAAAATTTTTCTATATAAAAATTTTATACCAAAAATTTTTCTATATACAAATTTTGTACCGAAAATTTTTCTATATAAAAATTTTGTACCGAAAATTTTTCTATATAAAAATTTTGTATCGAAAATTTTTCTATATAAAAATTTTGTACCGAAAATTTTTCTATATAAAAATTTTGCACCGAAAATTTTTCTATATAAAAATTTTGTACCGAAAATTTTTCTATATAAAAATTTTGTACCGAAAATTTTTCTATATAAAAATTTTGTAACGAAAATTTTTCTATATAAAAATTTTGCACCGAAAATTTTTCTATATAAAAATTTTGCACCGAAAATTTTTCTATATAAAAATTTTGTAACGAAAATTTTTCTATATAAAAATTTTGCACCGAAAATTTTTCTATATAAAAATTTTGCACCGAAAATTTTTCTATATAAAAATTTTGTACCGAAAATTTTTCTATATAAAAATTTTGTACCGAAAATTTTTCTATATAAAAATTTTGCACCGAAAATTTTTCTATATAAAAATTTTGTATCGAAAATTTTTCAATATAAAAATTTTGTACCAAAAATTTTTCTATATAAAAATTTTGGACCAAAAATTTTTCTATATAAAAATTTGGTACCAAAAATTTTTCTATATAATAATTTTGTACCAAAAATTTTTCTATATACAAATTTTGTACCAAAAATTTTTCTATATACAAATTTTGTACCAAAAATTGTTCTATATACAAATTTTGTACCAAAAATTTTTCTATATAAAAATTTTGTACCAAAAATTTTTCTATATAAAAATTTTGCACCGAAAATTTTTCTATATAAAAATTTTGTATCGAAAATTTTTCAATATAAAAATTTTGTACCAAAAATTTTTCTATATAAAAATTTTGGACCAAAAATTTTTCTATATAAAAATTTGGTACCAAAAATTTTTCTATATAATAATTTTGTACCAAAAATTTTTCTATATAAAAATTTGGTACCAAAAATTTTTCTATATAAAACTTTTGTACCAAAAATTTTTCTATATAAAAATTTTGTACCAAAAATTTTTCTATTTAAAAATTTTGTACCAAAAATTTTTCTATATAAAAATTTTATACCAAAAATTTTTCTATATACAAATTTTGTACCGAAAATTTTTCTATATAAAAATTTTGTACCGAAAATTTTTCTATATAAAAATTTTGTATCGAAAATTTTTCTATATAAAAATTTTGTACCGAAAATTTTTCTATATAAAAATTTTGCACCGAAAATTTTTCTATATAAAAATTTTGTACCGAAAATTTTTCTATATAAAAATTTTGTACCGAAAATTTTTCTATATAAAAATTTTGTAACGAAAATTTTTCTATATAAAAATTTTGCACCGAAAATTTTTCTATATAAAAATTTTGCACCGAAAATTTTTCTATATAAAAATTTTGTAACGAAAATTTTTCTATATAAAAATTTTGCACCGAAAATTTTTCTATATAAAAATTTTGCACCGAAAATTTTTCTATATAAAAATTTTGTACCGAAAATTTTTCTATATAAAAATTTTGTACCGAAAATTTTTCTATATAAAAATTTTGTACCGAAAATTTTTCTATATAAAAATTTTGTACCGAAAATTTTTCTATATAAAAATTTTGTACCGAAAATTTTTTCTATATACAAATTTTGTACCAAAAATTTTTCTATATAAAAATTTTGCACCGAAAATTTTTCTATATAAAAATTTTGCACCGAAAATTTTTCTATATAAAAATTTTCCACCGAAAATTTTGCTATATAAAAATTTTGTACCGAAAATTTTTCTATATAAAAATTTTGCACCGAAAATTTTTCTATATAAAAATTTTGCACCGAAAATTTTTCTATATAAAAATTTTGTACCGAAAATTTTTCTATATAAAAATTTTGTACCGAAAATTTTTCTATATAAAAATTTTGTACCGAAAATTTTTCTTTATAAAAATTTTGCACCGAAAAATTTTTCTATATTAAAATTCTGCACCGAAAAATTTTTCTATTTTAAAATTCTGCACCGAAAATTTTTCTATATAAAAATTTTGCACCGAAAACTTTTCTATATAAAAATTTTGCACCGAAAATTTTTCTATATTAAAATTTGGCACCGAAAATTTTTCTTTATAAAAATTTTCTACCAAAAATTTTTCTATATAAAAATTTTGTACCAAAAATTTTTCTATATAAAAATTTGGTACCAAAAATTTTTCTATATAATAATTTTGTACCAAAAATTTTTCTATATAAAAATTTGGTACCAAAAATTTTTCTATATAAAAATTTTGTACCAAAAATGTTTCTATATAAAAATTTTGTAACGAAAATTTTTCTATATAAAAATTTTGTACCGAAAATTTTGCTATATAAAAATTTTGTACCGAATATTTTTCTATATAAAAATTTTGTACAAAAAATTGTTCTATAGATATTTAATTTTTTTAATATTCAAAACTCATTTATTTATTGGATAACTTTGAATTTTTTTAAAATTAAAAAAATGTAAGAACCTAAAAAAAACTTTGAAGAATTTGCTTCTAATCTGATAATCTTACGGTTCAGATAACAAGACATTCAGCTGTTTTGAAAATTTAAATGTCAATTTAAATAGAAAAAGAGACTTCTGATTTTATGCAGTTTTGAACATCAAATAAGACGATTATTTTATACCACAATGTTAAACAATTTAATATTCTTGTGAAATATTGAAAAAAAAAATCAACTCGAAATAATGTCAACTCGAATGCGTGAGTGTCAATTTGAAATAGAGATAGAAACTACATACGATTAATAAAAAAAATTGTAATCAAAATAAATGAGCTCGTAAAATGAAGGCGTATTTGATTGATCAAGTTTAAAAATTTAAACTTTAAAATTCACAATAAAATTGACTTCATTTGTTTATAAATAACTCAATTTATGTGAAACTTCTTACCGCAAAAATGAAGTAATTTACACAGATTTTATTTTACGATTTGACTTTGGTTTTGAATTTGTTTAGATTTCGTATGAAAAGTAAATTCTGTTTTATTTAAAATTACAAACATGTGTACAAAAAGTTTTAAATTTCATATGATTTCAAATGATGATCAGTCAAGGTCAAATTAAAAAAAAAAAATAAATTAAATAAAACCATTAAATGTTTATAAACATTAAAGTAAAATTTAAAAAAAATGTGTTCTTTTTTTAAGTTAAAAGCAAATTTGTTAAAAATTTAACGTTATAGATAGTGGATTTAGATAGTTCCGTTCACAAATATTTTTAGCTAAAACTTATCTTATTTTACCAAATAAAGTCTTATTTACACTACATGCTTTTTTTTGTCATATACTTTGTCATATAATTTAAATATTTATGCAAAAGTCGGCAAACGCCTTAGTTTTCTATATAAAAGTTTATGATTGCTAAAGTTTTCTATAGAAAAGTTTGCGGTCGCTCAAGTTTTCTATAGAAAAGTTGGCGATCGCTCAAGTTTTCTATAGAAAAGTTGGCGATCGCTCAAGTTTTCTATAGAAAAGTTGGCGATCGCTCAAGTTTTCTATAGAAAAGTTGGCGATCGCTCAAGTTTTCTATAGAAAAGTTGGCGATCGCTCAAGTTTTCTATAGAAAACTTTTCTATAGAATGTTAGCTATCGCCTTAGTTTTCTATAGAAAAGTTGGCGATCGCCTTAGTTTTCTATAGAAAAGTTGGCGATCGCCTTAGTTTTCTATAGAAAAGTTGGCGATCGCCTTAGTTTTCTATAGAAAAGTTTGCGATCGCCTTAGTTTTCTATAGAAAAGTTGGCGATCGCCTTAGTTTTCTATAGAAAAGTTGGCGATCGCCTTAGTTTTCTATAGAAAAGTTGGCGATCGCCTTAGTTTTCTATAGAAAAGTTGGCGATCGCCTTAGTTTTCTATAGAAAAGTTGGCGATCGCCTTAGTTTTCTATAGAAAAGTTGGCGATCGCCTTAGTTTTCTATAGAAAAGTTGGCGATCGCCTTAGTTTTCTATAGAAAAGTTGGCGATCGCCTTAGTTTTCTATAGAAAAATTGGCGATCGCCTTAATTTTCTAAAGAAAAGTTCGCGATCGCCTTAATTTTATAAAGAAAAGTTGGGATCAACTTAATTTTTTAAAGAAAAGTTGGTGATCGCCTTAATTTTTTAGAGAAAAGTTGGCGATCGCCTTAGTTTTCTATAGAAAAGTTGGCGATCGCCTTAGTTTTCTATAGAAAAGTTGGCGATCGCCTTAGTTTTCTATAGAAAAGTTGGCGATCGCCTTAGTTTTCTATAGAAAAGTTGGCGGTCGCCTTAGTTTTCTATGGAAAAGTTGGCGATCGCCTTAGTTTTCTATAGAAAAGTTGGCGATCGCCTTAGTTTTCTATAGAAAAATTGGCGATCGCCTTAATTTTCTAAAGAAAAGTTCGCGATCGCCTTAATTTTATAAAGAAAAGTTGGGATCAACTTAATTTTTTAAAGAAAAGTTGGTGATCGCCTTAATTTTTTAGAGAAAAGTTGGCGATCGCCTTAGTTTTCTATAGAAAAGTTGGCGATCGCCTTAGTTTTCTATAGAAAAGTTGGCGATCGCCTTAGTTTTCTATAGAAAAATTGGCGATCGCCTTAATTTTCTAAAGAAAAGTTCGCGATCGCCTTAATTTTATAAAGAAAAGTTGGGATCAACTTAATTTTCTAAAGAAAAGTTGGTGATCGCCTTAATTTTTTAGAGAAAAGTTGGCGATCGCCTTAATTTTCTTACAAAAACTGGGGATCTCCTTAATTTTGTATAGAAAAGTTGGTCGCCTTAATTTTCTATAGAAAAGTTGGTCGCCTTAATTTTCTATAGAAAATTTGGCGATCGCCTTAATTGTCTTTAGCCTTTGTTATTATATAGAAAAGTTGCTGATCGATGTAGTTTTCTGTAGAGAAATTTTTATAAGAAAACGGGAGATTGCCTTAGGTTAGGCAAGCGCTAAAATTGTAAATAGAAAATTTGGGGATGACATTAGTTTTTGAATAAAAACAATAAAAAACACATAAACGCACAAATAAACATACTTTTCATAAGCACGTGTGTGTGCCTTAGCTTCATTAGTTGTTTCCGAATTAGAGTTAAAACGGTATCCTTATTTTTTGATGGGACTTAACAAAGGGACTACATGGCAAATCTATGTATTGATATATACTATAGATTCTTTGTTGTGATATAAAATTTTGAATATTTTTTCGGAATTTCTGACAAGTTAAATGACTAAAGCCACCCAGTGTAAAAGACCCCTAGAGAATACTCTTGCACTATTCCCTCTTTTAACTTTTTGTTTTTTTTTTTTTTTATTTTAGTGGGTCGTTAACATTTTAAGTCATCGTCATACAAGTGAATTTTTTGCTGAAATTTAGTTTGTTCTTTTCTATTTGGATTTATTTTATTGTTTTCCGTTTTACCGGCTTAAAGTCTTTTCTCATATTTTTTTACATTGATGGCATGATTCTTCATCTTTTGTCTTTCCATTTTAGTTTTTTTTTTATGAATGAATGTGGGCAAACATGCTTACTCGGTATCTACGGTTCAGTTCTATCTTTCTGCCAGACTCTTGTGTATTCCTATTCATTCATGTACATATTTTCTCATTAAGTCAGTCAGTAGGTCTGCCTTTCAGTTATTAAGTCAATGGCTCAATTTCAAATGCAGGCAGACAGACATCCATACTTTTACACAAACATTTGTTGTAATTTGGTGGTATACCCTACTCGTACAATGTAAATGATAAAGTCAAACAATTGTGGCATGAGAGCCACAGAAATAAAGTTTCTAAAACTTTTAAGGAAGAATATTGAAAAAAATAATAAAAAAATTAGATTATGTACAACTTTTCTATGTATTGTATTTTTTTTTATTGAAACACTTGTTTAGGACAAATTTAAGCATATTTTGCCTTAAATGCATATCTTGCTTATAATTCATATGCGATGGCTACAGTTTTCTATAGAAAGGTTGGCGTCCGCTACTGTTTTCTATAGAAAACTTGGCGATCGCTATAATTTTCTATAGTAAAGTCGGTGACCCTACTGTAAATCTCCTGTAATCGATCATCTGCCTATTGTTTTTAGAAACCTGTCATTTTTAGCACATTTCATTTATTAATTTTAAAATAGAGAGTTTTTCAAATTAAGGCATATATTAGTTACTAATGCAAAAGTACCTAATCAGTTAAATTATAACGTTTCAGATATCTACCAGCACCTTTCCAACAATATGCAAATTACACGCCTCTAATCAAAACTCCAATTATGGTCATGCAACTTAATATTTATCGTACAATCAAAGACTCATAGCATGAGTCTACTATTTTTATTATGTGTCTTAAAAACTGAGAAAAAGAAATAAAATGTTTCAAAAAACTACCATAAATGTGAAAAATTTTAGCAATAGTTAAAGGTACCACGCATTTTCTTGATTGTTTTAACTTAGTAACTAAAACAAATATTTACATAAATAGTCAACGTTTAAAAACAAAACTTTACGCAAAACACCCAAAGCATATTCGTCATCAATTGTTATTAATTTGTATGGGGTTATATTTAGTATTAAAAAACTTAAAAACTCTAGAATTTATCAAGTTTTTATAAAAATCACTCAGTCGCAAACTTTATTATAATGATCTCGAAAATTTTTTATAGAAAACTATAGCGATCGAAAGTTTTTCTAGATAAAACTAAGCGATCGCCAACTTTTCTATAGAAAACTAAAGCGATCGCCAACTTTTCTATACAAAACTAAAGAGATCGCCAACTTTGCTATAGCAAACTAAAGCGATCGCCATCTTTTCTACAGAAAAGTAGAAAACAAACCGAACGCCAACTTTCTATAAAAAACTAAAGCGATCGTCAACTTTTGTATAGAAAACTAAAGCGATCGCCAACTTTTCTATAGAAAACTAAAGGGATCGCGAACTTTTCTATAGAAAACTCAAGCGATCGCCAACTTGTCTATATAAAACTATAGCGATCGTCAACTTTTCTATAGAATACTAAAGCGATAGCCAACTTTTCTAGATTAAACTAAACGATCGCCAACTTTTCTATAGAAAACTACGGCGATCGCCAACTTTTCTATAGAAAACTACGGCGATCGCCAACTTTTCTATAGAAAACTAAGGTGATCGCCAACTTTTCTATAGAAAACTAAGGCGATCGCCAACTTTTCTATAGAAAACTAAGGCGATCGCCAACTTTTCTATAGAAAACTAAGGCGATCGCTCAAGTTTTCTATAGAAAACTTTTCTATAGAAAACTTGAGCGATCGCCAACTTTTCTATAGAAAACTAAGGCGATCGCCAACTTTTCTATAGAAAACTTGAGCGATCGCCAACTTTTCTATAGAAAACTTGAGCGATCGCCAACTTTTCTATAGAAAACTTGAGCGATCGCCAACTTTTCTATAGAAAACTTGAGCGATCGCCAACTTTTCTATAGAAAACTTGAGCGATCGCCAAGTTTTCTATAGAAAACTTGAGCGATCGCCAACTTTTCTATAGAAAACTTGAGCGATCGCCAACTTTTCTATAGAAAACTTGAGCGATCGCCAACTTTTCTATAGAAAACTTGAGCGATCGCCAACTTTTCTATAGAAAACTTGAGCGATCGCCAACTTTTCTATAGAAAACTTGAGCGATCGCCAACTTTTCTATAGAAAACTTGAGCGATCGCCAACTTTTCTATAGAAAACTTGAGCGATCGCCAACTTTTCTATAGAAAACTTGAGCGATCGCCAACTTTTCTATAGAAAACTTGAGCAATCGCCAACTTTTCTATAGAAAACTTGAGCAATCGCCAACTTTTCTATAGAAAAATTGAGCGATCGCCAACTTTTCTATAGAAAACTTGAGCGATCGCCAACTTTTCTATAGAAAACTTGAGCGATCGCCAACTTTTCTATAGAAAACTTGAGCGATCGCCAACTTTTCTATAGAAAACTTGAGCGATCGCCAACTTTTCTATAGAAAACTTGAGCGATCGCCAACTTTTCTATAGAAAACTTGAGCGATCGCCAACTTTTCTATAGAAAACTTGAGCGATCGCCAACTTTTCTATAGAAAACTTGAGCGATCGCCAACTTTTCTATAGAAAACTTGAGCGATCGCCAACTTTTCTATAGAAAACTTGAGCGATCGCCAACTTTTCTATAGAAAACTTGAGCGATCGCCAACTTTTCTATAGGAAACTTGAGCGATCGCCAACTTTTCTATAGAAAACTTGAGCGATCGCCAACTTTTCTATAGAAAACTTGAGCGATCGCCAACTTTTCTATAGAAAATTTGAGCGATCGCCAACTTTTCTATAGAAAACTTGAGCGATCGCCAACTTTTCTATAGAAAACTTGAGCGATCGCCAACTTTTCTATAGAAAACTTGAGCGATCGCCAACTTTTCTATAGAAAACTTGAGCGATCGCCAACTTTTCTATAGAAAACTTGAGCGATCGCCAACTTTTCTATAGAAAACTTGAGCGATTGCCAACTTTTCCATAGAAAACTAAAACATTCGAAAATTTTTTTTATAGAAAACGATATAGTTCTGGAGAAAGTTAGCGAAATAGTACTACTAATAAAGAAAATCTCTGTACATTAACATTTGTTTTTAAAATAATGAGTTTGATGGTATTTGTACTCGAAAGTTCTTTATCCCTTGGATACAATTTTACTTCAGTTATGGACAAGACAAATATTAATGACCCCACTTGTTACCATGTCTTTTAAAACAATTTTCAATAAAACAAACCTAAATAAGTAAATATTTCATCATGATTTTCGATTCTATATTTAGAACAATCAACTAGTGACGGTCATATTATATATATATTTATTTATTTACTTAAATATTCTTGTATTATGCAAAAAAAATATACAATAATAAATCTTACAAGACCTAAACGAAATATTACAAAATTTCGAATTTCTTGCTTTATTTTCTTTATGGTCTTTACGCGTATGTCTCCTCTTCAGTTGGTGAATTTTAGACAATATTTTAATGAATATTTGGAGACTATTTTGTTGTTTTTATTTGTGTAGCTGCATGACCCCAATACACCACCCACATGAATTTGTTTGGAACTTAAATTGTACTTTTTTTTTGCTTCTTGTTTCATTCATTCATCCAGCCAAGTTAAATGTATTTCGTATTTATGTATTTTACTTTTTAAATATTTGTTAAACAAACGAAGGAAAACGGAAAAATCGAATTTTGGTTTTTCTTTTAAAGATGGAAAACGAAAGAAAATTTGTGGTTTTTTTAAAATAAGGAAGATGTACTTGTACGAATTTAAATTTTTACACACATTTCAAATACGATTATTATACGCTTACGTAATCTTCACTTTCATTTCATTGCCACAATCTCAACATCTGGCTCATTTACTTGTTTAGGGGCTTAACTCAAAATATGATAGATCAAAACTTTTTTAATTTACTTTCGATATAATTTTTCTATATAAAAATTCACTATCGCTATAGTTTTCTATAGAAAAGCTGGCGATCGCTCAAGATTTCTATAAAAAAGTTGGCGATCGCTTAAGTTTTCTAAAGAAAAGTTGGCGATCGCTCAAGTTTTCAAAAGAAAAGTTGACGATCGCTCAAGTTTTCAAAAGAAAAGTTGACGATCGCTCAAGTTTTCTAAAGAGAAGTTGGCGATAGCTCAAGTTTTCTAAAGAAAAATTGGCGATCGCTCAAGTTTTCTATAGAAAAGTTGAAGATCGCTCAAGTTTTCTATAGAAAAGTTGAAGATCGCTCAAGTTTTCTATAGAAAAGTTGAATATCGCTCAAGTTTTCTATAGAAAAATTGGCGATCGCTCAAGTTTTCTATAGAAAAATTGGCGATCGCTCAAGTTTTCTATAGAAAAGTTGGTGATCGCTCAAGTTTTCTATAGAAAAGTTGCCGATCGCTCAAGTTTTCTATAGAAAAGTTGGCGATCGCTTAAGTTTTCTATAGAAAAGTTGGCGATCGCTCAAGTTTTCTATAGAAAAGTTGGCGATCGATCAATTTTTCTATAGAAAAGTTGGCGATCGCTCAATTTTTCTATAGAAAAGTTGGCGATCGCTCAATTTTTCTACAGAAAAGTTGGCGATCGCTCAAGTTTTCTATAGAAAAGTTGGCGATCGCTTAAGTTTTCTATAGAAAAGTTGGCGATCGCTTAAGTTTTCTATAGAAAAGTTGGCGATCGCTTAAGTTTTCTATAGAAAAGTTGGCGATCGCTCAAGTTTTCTATAGAAAAGTTGGTGATCGCTCAAGTTTTCTATAGAAAAGTTGGCGATCGCTTAAGTTTTCTATAGAAAAGTTGGCGATCGCTTAAGTTTTCTATAGAAAAGTTGGCGATCGCTTAAGTTTTCTATAGAAAAGTTGGCGATCGCTTAAGTTTTCTATAGAAAAGTTGGCGATCGCTTAAGTTTTCATAAGAAAAGTTGGTGATCGCTTAAGCTTTCTATAGAAAAGTTGGCGATCGCTTAAGTTTTCTATAGAAAAGTTGGCGATCGCTTAAGTTTTCTATAGAAAAGTTGGCGATCGCTTAAGTTTTCTATAGAAAAGATGGCGATCGCTTAAGTTTTCTATAGAAAAGTTGGCGATCGCTTAATTTTTCTATAGAAAAGTTGGCGATCGCTTAAGTTTTCTATAGAAAAGTTGGCGATCACTTAAGTTTTCTATAGAAAAGTTGGCGATCGCTCTAGTTTTCTATAGAAAAGTTGGCGATCGCTCTAGTTTTCTGTAGAAAAGTTGGCGATCGCTCTAGTTTTCTGCAGAAAAGTTGGCGATCGCTCAAGTTTTTTTAAAAAAAGTTAGCAATCGCTCAAGTTTTCTTAGAAAAGTTGGCAATCGCTCATGTTTTCTTTAGAAAAGTTTGCGATCGCTCAAGTTTTCTATAGAAAAGTTGGCGATCGCTCAAGTTTTCTTTAGAAATGTTAGCGATCGCTCAAGTTTTCCTTAGAAAAGTTGGCGATCGGTCAAGTTTTCTTTAGAAAAGTTGGCGATCGCTCAAGTTTTCTTTAAAAAAGTTGGCGATCGCTCAAGTTTTTTTTAGAAAAGTTGGCAATCTCTCTAGTTTTCTTTAAAAATGTTGGCGATCGCTCAATTTTTCTATAGATAAGTTGGCGATCGCTCAATTTTTCTATAGATAAGTTGGCGATCGCTCAACTATAAAAAATTTGTCGAACGCTGTAGTTTACTTTAGAAAAGTTGGCGATCGCTCTAGTTTTCTACAGATAGTTTTCTACAGAAAAGTTGGCGATTGTTAGAGTTTCCTATAGAAAAGTTATGTATTCTTAGAGTTTTCTATAGAAAAGTAGAAAAGTTTATTTCAGCATGAACAAATTTTAAGGCTTTTAGATTTATTCTCTTATTCATGTAAATGAGCATTATGTATTTGTAGAAATGTCCTACTTTTTCTTGTGGCAAAAATCCTTTTGTAGATGCTTTAAGGCAAAAAGGCTTGAGAATGTGTTTTTTCACTTTTATGTGTACAATTTAAATATGTGCTTAAGTAAAACGTTTAAAGGAGGGCGTTGGAAGGACCCTTCTACTGCAGCCAACATTTTTAATGTCCTTTTAAACATTTAAATCGTTCTGCAACCTTGTAATAGTTTATTTCATTCTCATATCTTTACACCATTTTGTCTATAAATTTATATATATTTTTTTTTGTTTGTTCTTGGTATCTCAGAACCAGGTCAAAGGTAGATTTGTATCTGTTATTCTCAAACTTATGAAGAAAAAACTTTTCTTTAGAATAAAATGTGACTTTTTAGCACGTGGTTTTGGCTCATCTCATTCGTATGTTAATATAAATTAATGTATGTATGTAAATTTGTCCATATTATCTCATTCTATTTTTTTATAATATTTTTTTGCTAAAAGTTCTGTAAACATAAGATGAATGGAAAATATATATTCATCAACTTCATCATCATGGGCATCTTCACTTCTTCGGTTATATTTACGTATTCATTTAAAGTAAATATGCTAATCATGATATCTAATAGATACTAGATTCATTTATAAGATTTATCTTATCTTTTAGTTAAATACTTGTTTATTTGCTTAATGAATGGCTTCAGTATAAAATAAATTAGGTCCAAATAAATGAAGTTGGATCCATATTTTTGTAAACAACATAAGGGAATTAAACATGTACTCAGCACTACTTGGTATCTTTGGATATACGGACGTTAGATTCCTGCGGTTATTTATAGCCTTTTAGAGGTTGGAATTTGTAAATTTTGCATATGCATTGCGGACGTTAGATTCCTGCGGTTATTTGTAGCCTTTATTATAGGTTGGAATTTGCAAATTTTTCATAGGCTTTGCGGACGTTAGATTCTTGCGGTTATTTGTAGTCTTTTTTATAGGTTGGAATTTGCAAATTTTTCATAGGCTTTGCGGACGTTAGATTCCTGCGGTTATTTATAGCCTTTTGGGCTGGAATTTGTAAATTTTGCATATGCATTGCAGACGTTAGATTCCTGCGGTTGTTTATAGCCTTTTATAGGTTGGAATTTGTACATTTTTTATAGGCTTTGCGGACGTTAGATTCCTGCGATTATTTATAGCCTTTATTATAGGTTGAAATTTGTTAATTTTGCATATGCATTGCGGACGTTAGATTCCTGCGGTTGTTTATAGCCTTTATTATAGGTTGAAATTTGTAAATTTTGGATATGCATTGCGGATGTTAGATTCATGCGGTTATTTATAGGCTTTATTATAGGTTGGAATTTGTAAATTTTTCATATGCGTTGCGGACGCTAGATTCCTGCGGTTATTTAAACCCTTTTTTATAGGTTGAAATTTGTAAATTTTGCATATACATTGCGGATGTTAGATTCCTGCGGTTATTTATGGTATTTTTTAAAGGTTGGAATTCGTAAATTTTGCATATGCATTGCGGACGTTACAATCCTGCGGTTATTTATAGCCTTCATTATTGGTTGAAATTTGTTAATTGTGCATATACATTGCGGACGTTAGATTCCTGCGGTTTTTTATTACCTTCATTATAGGTTGAAATTTGTAATTTTTGCATTTACATTGCGGACGTTAGATTCCTGCGGTTATTTAAACCCTTTATTATAGGTTGAAATTTGTAAATTTTGAATGTGCATTGCGAACGTTACATTCCTGCGGTTACTTATAGCCTTTTTCTAGGTTGGAATTTGTAAATTTTGCATATACATTGCGGACGTTAGATTCCTGCGGTTATTTATAGCCTTTATTATAGGTTGAAATTTGTAAATTTTACATATGCATTGCGGACGTTGGATTCCTGCGGTTATTTATAGCCTTTATTATAGGTTGGAATATGTAAATTTTTCATAGGCTATGCGGAAGTTAGATTCCTGCGGTTATTAAAACCCTTTATTATATGTTGAAATTTGAAAATTTTACATATGCATTGCGGACGTTAGATTCCTGCGGTTGTTTATAGCCTTTATTATAGGTTGAAATTTGAAAATTTTACATATGCATTGCGGATGTTAGATTCCTGCGGTTGTTTATAGCCTTTATTATAGGTTGGAATTTGCAAATTTTGCATATGCGTTACGGACGTTAGATTCCTGCGGTTATTTATAGCCTTTTTAATAGGTTGGAATTTGTAAATTTTGCATATGCATTGCGGACTTTAGATTCCTGCGGTTGTTTATAGCCTTTATTATAGGTTGGAATATGTAAATTTTTCATAGGCTTTGCGGAAGTTAGATTCCTGCGGTTATTAAAACCCTTTATTATAGGTTGAAATTTGAAAATTTTACATATGCATTGCGGACGTTAGATTCCTGCGGTTGTTTATAGCCTTTATTATAGGTTGGAATTTGTAAATTTTGCATATGCATTGCGGACGTTAGATTCCTGCAGTTATTTAAACCCAATTTTATAGGTTGGAGTTTGTAAATTTTGCATATGCATTGCGGACGTTAAATTCCTGCGGTTATTTATAGCCTATATTATAGGTTGAAATTTGCTAATTTTGCAAATTCAACTGTAGCGGACATTAATATACAGATATAAAGTATTCTTTTTTTCTAGCTGAGTCAAAACTTTAATGACTATTTTAATAAAATGTATTCTAGACTAAACCATACAAATTTGTTTGCTTTTTCGGTCTGTCTATATTTATTTAACTATTTATTTGCTTTTAAATTTAGCACAAAACTTAAAATTACACATATTTTCGGAATACAAAAAAAGACAAGTGTTTTGTTGAAGTAAAATAGAACAAAATAGATTTTAAAAATTTTAAATAAAAAACCAAAAAGTAGTACTTAAGCAACTTAAGCTAAAATATGCCAAAACTTCATTATTGTCTTATTAATTTTATACCTAAATTAAATTTTAAAAGTATCATAATTTTCTTTTTTCTTCATTTTTTTCAGATTTTACAAAATTTGGGTAAAGTTGATCGGACTGCAGATGAAATATTTGATGATCATTTAAATAATTTTAATCGACAACAACAAAATGCCAATAGATTACAAAAAGAATTCAATAATTATATTAGATGTATAAGAGGTAATTCAAAAACAAATTTACTTTATCAGACTTTAACAAATTTTTAAAAATGTTTTTTTTTGCAGCTGCACAAACTGCTTCGAAATCTCTAATGGATGCCGTTGCGGAAATCTATGAACCCCAATGGAGTGGCTATGATGCGCTACAGGCTCAAGCTCAATCTTCGGAATCATTATGGCAGGACTTTGCACACAAATTGGGCGATCAAGTATTAATACCCTTAAATACTTATACAGGACAATTTCCAGAAATGAAGGTAGATATTTTTTATAACAAAAAAAATTTCTATAGAAAAATTGTTCTAAAGAATACTTGAGCGATCGCCAACTTTTTTAAAGAAAACTTGAGCAATAGCCAACTTTTCTAAAGAAAACTTAAGCGATCGCCAACTTTTCTAAAGAAAACTAAGCGATCGCCAACTTTTCTATGGAAAGCTAGAGCGATCGCCAACTTTTCTATAGAAAACTAAAGCGATCGTCAACTTTTCTATAGAAAACTAAAGCGATTGCCAACTTTTCTATAGAAAACTAAAGCGATCGCCAACTTTTCTATAGGAAACTAAAGCGATCGCCAACTTTTCTATAGAAAACTAAAGCGATCGCCAACTTTTCTATAGAAAACTAAAGCGATCGCCAACTTTTCTATAGAAAACTAAAGCGATCGCCAACTTTTCTATAGAAAACTAAAGCGATCGCCAACTTTTCTATAGAAAACTAAAGCGATCGCCAACTTTTCTATAGAAAACTAAAGCGATCGCCAACTTTTCTATAGAAAACTAAAGCGATCGCCAACTTTTCTATAGAAAACTAAAGCCATCGCCAACTTTTCTATAAAAAACTAAAGCGATCGCCAACTTTTCTATAGAAAACTAAAGCGATCGCCAACTTTTCTATAGAAAACGAAAGCTATCGCCAACTTTAATATGGAAAACTAAAGCGATCGCCAACTTTTCTATAGAAAACTAAAGCGATCGCCAACTTTTCTATAGAAAACTAAAGCGATCGCCAACTTTTCTATAGAATACTTAAGTGATCGTCAACTTTTCTAAAGAAAACTAAAGCCATCGCCATTTTTTCTATAGAAAACTAAAGCGATCGCCAACTTTTCTATGGAAATCTTGAGCGATAGCCAACTTTTCTTTGGAAAACTAAAGCGATATCCAACTTTTCTATAGAAAAATTGAGCTATCGCCAACTTTTCTAAGAAAAATTTTCGGTATAAAATTTAAAAAATTTTTTATAAAATTTTCAATAAAAACTTTTATATCAAAAAATTTTTTATAGAATTTTTTATAGCCAAAAATTTTTCATTGAAATATAAAGAGAAATTTTCTATAGAAATTCTTATAATGATAATTTCTATTGAATTTTTTTAACGAACAATTTGTTAGTAAAAATATTTTTTATATAAACAAAATTTTAAAACGAAAAATTTACTTTATCAAACATTTTTTAAATAAAATTTTTTATATCAAAAATTTTTGTAACATATCGAAAAATTTTTTATAAAAAAATTTTATTATTGAATAATTTTCTATAGAAAAATTTTTATATGAAAAAATTTTCCATAGAACAATTTTAATATCGATTTTTTTTAACGAAAAATTTTCTATAGAAAATTTTTTTTAACGAAAAATTTTCTATAGAAAATTTTTTTAAACGAAAAATTTTCTGTAGAAAAATTTTTTTAACGAAAAATTTTCTATAGAAAAATTTTTTTAACGAAAAATTTTCTATAGAAAAATTTTTTTAACGAAAAATTTTCTATAGAAAATTTTTTTTAACGAAAAATTTTCTATAGAAAAATTTTTTTAACGAAAAATTTTCTATAGAAAATTTTTTTTAACGAAAAATTTTCTATAGAAAAATTTTTTTAACGAAAAATTTTCTATAGAAAATTTTTTTTAACGAAAACTTTTCTGTAGACAAATTTTTTTAGCGAAAAATTTTCTATAGAAAATTTTTTATAGAAAAATTTTTTTAACGAAAAATTTTCTATAGAAAATTTTTTTACGAAAAATTTTCTATAGAAAATTTTTTTTACGAACAATTTTCTATAGAAACATTTTTTTAACTTTTTTTAATTTTCTATAAAAACATTTTTTTAACTTTTTTTTAATTTTCTATAGAAACATTTTTTTAACGAAAAATTTTCTATAGAAAAAAAAATTATATTGAAAAATTTTCTATAGAAAAATATTTTATATCAAAAAATTTTCTCTAAAAATTTTTTTATTACGAAAAATTTTCTATATAATAAATTTTTAAAACGAAACATTTTCTATATAAAAAAATTGTATGTAGAAAAAATGTTTTGAATAACGGATTTAACTTTATAATTTCGAAATTTTTGTATATTTTTAGAAAAAAGTTGAAAAACGCAATAGAAAATTAATCGACTATGATGGTCAACGTCATTCGTTCCAAAGTCTACAAGCCAATGCCAATAAACGCAAAGACGATGTCAAACTAACCAAAGGTCGCGAACAATTGGAAGAAGCTCGCCGTACATATGAGCTATTGAATACCGAACTACACGATGAACTTCCAGCTCTATATGAGTCCAGAATATTGTTTTTGGTAACCAATTTACAAACTCTATTCGCAACAGAACAAGTTTTCCACAATGAAACGGCTAAGGTAGGATATTAAGTCTATAGTCAAATTTAAATTTTATTTTGAAAATTTGTATTTAACAGATTTACTCGGAACTAGAGGCTATTGTTGATAAATTGGCTACAGAATCACAACGCGGCTCAAATACTCTTAGAAAAGCAACAGGTATAAATGGAATTTTTTTTAAGCAAAAATGTAAGGTTTTAAAATTTCTTTTGTATGAATATTATAGTGAACTCCATTAAATCTGCCAGTCCTGTACAGTCACCAATTAAACAAATGAATAATGCCAATATCACCAACAGCAACAATCAATATCAAAATACTAATGGTTCTGCTAATCGTAAGTAGTCAAACATTTTATATCAAACTTTTGTTTTGTTTAATTTTAACAAAAAAAAATTTAAACAAAATTTTCAAAAAATTTTGTTTATTTTTTGTTGTTCCAATTGAATTGAAATTAACCTTGTTTTCCTTTTTTTTGCGTTTCTTTAGTAAAATTTAATTTCATTTCGTTTTTCTTATAAATATTTAAAATTTGATTTTGTTTTCTTTATATTTTTTCGCTTTTTTTCTTTACTTATTTTTAAATTGCTCAAAACTGTTTAATAGAAGAATCATAAATCTATTTCTTTAAACCATTTTATTATAATATTTCATTTATTGTTTCTTTCTTAAGCTTAACTATTCAGTTATGATTTTAAATTATTTTATTAAATATTTATGAATGCAATATTATATTATTTAATAGTTTAGTAAATGTATTTACTCATATTTATAATCAAAAACAAAACAAAAATGGATAAAGTTCTTTAAAAAATTGTTTTGCTTGATCTTTAAAAATTCAATTTTAGAGGGATGTTAACAATTTTTTTTAGGAAAATTTCAATTAGGCATGACACAAAAAGTTTAAATTTTGAAAAATCAAAATTACAATTTCTATTGATTTCGATTAGTTTATTTTAAGATAAAATTTTCTATAGAAAAAAAGTTTATAATGAAAAAATGTTTCATATAAAATTTGTATAACGAAAAATTTTCTTTATAAACAATTTTTATTTATATATGATATATATCAAAAAAATATATAAATGGAAGAAGTAAACCGAATCCGAATAAATTTTGTATATTCAAATATTTTTCTTCGAGAGGCGGTCTACAAGTCCCTTACTTTTTTACTTGAAAGTCTCCTTTGAGTTCTAAACACATTGTTCAACATTTCACGAATTTTTCGTATTTGCTGATTGCTGTTTATTTGATTATGCGTTTGTTTGTGAAATGGTTTTGTTGTTTTATTCAAATCACTTTCCGTCTAGCCATTTCTTTCAGTGATGGAAACAAAAAATAGCCCAACTTGCAGCCCATTTTATGAATTTTACCCTGGAAACTGCAAATGTTTGCATCCCTGCATTGTCCTGGTTGAAGAGAACTACCTCGGCAAGATAATCAATCGATATGGATTGTGCCGCATGTTTACCAAAAAACTATCTCCAAAAATGACATTTTTGCCTTCTTTGGCTCCTATTTAACCCGAGAAACCCGGTGATTTGACTGCTGTTTGGATTTCGGTATGTTGATCGTTTCATCAGCTACGAAACGGCGAAAAATCTCATCCGTATTCCTGTTAAACCAAACATTTCTGCGAATTTATTACACTTACATTGTTGAGCTTTCTCACACCCAAGTGATCATTCAAAATTGAAACCACTGAGCCATGAGTGACGCCTATGGCTTCCACAATCCCTCTCACTTTCTACTCCCGATGGACTAAAGCCATATTAGATTTTTATTCAAACTAAACGACGTAGCTTGTTTATATTAAGGGAAGGGAAATTAAAAATAGTTACGGACTTATTAACCCGGCCTTGTATGTTTCAATATTTTTCCCAATAAAAAAATATTTTTCAAATTTAATTTTTACAACCTTCAACCAAAGACTCTCTAAAATAAAGATGTTTCACTTCCATGCATTGATTTTCCTTATGGTCGTTTTGGAAAGTCCCATAAAAAAGAGAGTATACCGCTGTTACACTAATTCGGAAACAATGAGAAAAAGCTCAAGACATGCTCATGAAATACATGTTTGTTTGTGCGTTTATCAGGGCAAATTTTTCGTGAAAAATCGCCATATTTTGCCAAAAAAAAAAAAAAATCGGCATTATCGGCAGCAAATTTGAATTAAACGGCAAAAATCGGAATTGTCAAAAATATTCCCCAAATATAGCCGATTTTTAAAAAAATGTTCACCTTAAAATTTTTCTTTATCTTAAAATTTTCATTGAAAATTTTTCTATCGAAAAAAAATTTAAGTTGACGGCGTAAATGAATTTTTTTTCATCATATAAATATGGGACCGGCGCCAATCGACGCAGTATTTTTTTTCTGATAAAAGTTATATTTACAGCGTTTTTAAATTCTTGCGTCGATATACTCAAACTTTCAACAAATAAATTGTGTGCAAATATAAAAAGTTGAGCTAAATTTCGGAATATTCGGTCCATAATTTGATCAAATTTGTATACCCTTCACCACCATAGGTGGAAAGGGTATTATAAGATTGTGCTGATGTATGTAACGCATAGAAATATTTGTTTTAGACCCACATCTGAGTATACCAATAGGCTTAGAAACACTTTCTGAGTCGATTTAGCGATGTCAGTCCGTCCGTCCGTCTGAACAGCGTCAAAGATAATTTTATGAAATTTGGCACAGATGAAATTTGTCAAAATTGGTCCATTATTTATGGTACCTCCCATAGGTCCCACTTTCCGGAATTGATATAAAAACAATACTGCTTACGTTAACTTAAATCACTGTACCAAATTTCGTTGAAGTTGGTCCACATTTGACCATAGCTTCCATACAAACTATTCTGCCAAAACGCACTAAATGAGACCAATATCACTAAAACGCTCTTAAATCTGAAGTTAATGTGAATTTTATGTTTATTTTTTGCATACATAATTTTTGTAACAACTGTAATCAATTTGCCAAATTTCGATATAATCGGTCCACATTTGACCCCAGCTCTCATATAAGTCCAAATGATGAAAAAAGCTTAAATAGATAAGTTTTTAGAAAATGTATGATGGCAAAATTAAGCAAATATTTGTCTCCACACACGAAAAAGAACACCTTGACCTTAGTTGCGAAGGGTATCGTATGGTCGGTTTGACCGACTGTAGCACTTTCTTACTTGTTATACCATAGAAATATTTGTCTTAGACCCACCTTTTAGTATACCAGGCTTAGAATCACTTTCTGGCTTAGAATCACTTTATGAGTCGATTTTGCGATGTTAGTCCGTCCGTCCGTCTGGACGGCTAGCTGGCGGACCCCCATGTAAACCATGTAATCAAAGTACAGATAATTTTTTTGATAGTGGGATCATGGCTACTGAAATTCGTCAAAATCCAGCAAATATTTGTCTTTATACAGGAAAAGAAAACCTTTGATCTATGTGGTGAAGGGTATCGTATGGTCGAGCTTGACCTACTATAGCACTTTCATAGCACTTTCTTACTTGTTTTTTAATATAATTAGTTTGAATTTTTTTTAAATAAATGTATTGTTATCATCCCTATCCCTTTCTTTTTTTGCGTTTGTCTCTTGTATCAATATAAGCATATTTTGTAGTATATTTCCTTTTTAGTTTTGGCAATTTAAAAATATCATCGAGATTGTTTATGTAAAATTAATAAAATTAACCGATTAAAAATACATTCCAAATTTCTTAAAAGAAAATAAGAACAGATGTAGATAATTGAATAACTTATACTTAAAAGTATTAGATGTATAAATAATTGTGGTCATATAAATAGTTTGTTTTTGGATTAGATTTATACTTATTAAACTATTTTTATGGTTTATTGGGCTTATGGTAAAAAATAGTGTTTAATATAGCATTGTTTATTAATATTTAATTTTTTTGGGGTTTATTTTTATAAATATTTAAATAACAATTTTAAAATGGGTTTCATTTTTTTATAAAATTGGTTGTAATTTCTATTGTACATACATTTTTTTAATATTGCAATTTAAATATTGTTAAAATTTTAATTTCAAAACCTTGGCAGTTGCTTGATAAATTTTTTTTTAACTTTCTAGCTTTAAGCTCTATTTTTACCATTTTTTGAAACCAAAAGTATAAATCTATTTTTATGATCCGAAATCTATTTCCGTCTGATTTTATAAGATAAATAAAATTAGAAAATTTTTATTGAAGCAATGTTTGTGCAAGGGTTTTTTCTTTCCAGCTGCTGCTGGGTGAAATCAAAATTTTTCGAAACGAAAAGTATTGATTTTGAACCTTACCATCATCGTGTTTGATCGAACTTGATCGAATACACAATCAATTAAACATAGTGAAGTTCGATCAAACTCAATGAAATTAAATTGATGATCATCACTACAATTTGACAACCCGACTCTGATCGAGGGCGCTAAGTGCTGATGACGTCCTGTGGCGGGAAATTGAAATCCACTGAGTCGCTTTCAAAAAAATTTTTTTCAGTTTTTTCTTCACAATATACTTTCAAATTTAAAAAAAAAATAAATTTGAAAGTTAAAATGAACTCAAGCCTGATTAAATCTAATTTTTAACCCTTTCACGCACAAAAACTTTAAATTATACCAACACGTAAATTACGTTTAAAGTTTAGATTTTCTATTTACTTGGTGGTACCAAGCTTTATATAAAATATACAGCTGTTAACATGTAAGCGATTGGTGTACCCAGGGCTGCGTAATTGTTTAAATTTGGAACAAATTGTTTTTTAAACTTTAGGGACATCGGTGTCCCATATGCGTCAAAGCCCTAAATTAGTTCAATATAAAGATCAAATAACACTGTGTTAGTTAAAAAACCGACAAAAGGGAGATCTAGTGTAAAAAGATAATTCGAGTACCCTGATGTTAACCGTTTTTTAGGTAAGCTTTAGTTTTCGAGATATAGTGTTATTTAAAAAATGGAAGAGGTTGAGCACTGAATATTCGTATAACTCGAAAACTGTTTATGTTCTTGAACTAAAACCGAAATTGGGCAACAAAATTATCTTTCATGAACACTAATTATTTTTTTTAATCCGAGCGGTCGTTTTGGAAATACATTTTTTTGTTTGCAAAAAAAAAATATTTTTGAAAATGGAAATTTTAGGGTTTTTAAAAAACAAATTTTTTCCAAGCAAAAAAATTTATTTGGTGAGTAATGATAATTCGAGTACGCTGAATTCAATGGTACAAACCGTTTTTTTTTTTTAGGTTAGCTCTGAAAATAGCGTTATTTAAAAAAATGTAGCAGGTTGCGCAATAAATATTCGCGTAACTCGAAAAACTGTTTATTTTTTTCAACTAAGTAGTAAAATCGAAATTCGGCAACAAAATTATCTTTCAGGAAGACTAATTATTTTATTAATCCAAGAAATAATTTTTTTTTGAAAATGGAAATTTTTGGAATTCTTCAAAAAAAAATATTTTTTTTTGCAAACAAAACAAAAATAATTTCCAAAACGACTATTGGGATTAAAAAAATAATTAATGTTTCTGAAAGATAATTTTGTTGGCAAATTTCGATTTTTCTAATTAGTTTAATAAATAAATAGTTTTCGAGTTACGTGAATATTTATTGTTGCCGAATTTTGATTTTTTACTTAGTTCAAGAAAATAAACAGTTTTCGAGTTACGCGAATATTTATTGCGCAACCTCCTCCATTTTTTATAACGTTATATCTCGAAAACTAGAGTTAACCTAAAAAAACGGTTATCACCATTGAATTCAGAATACGCGATTTATCTTTACATACTAGGTCTCCCTTTTGTCGGTAAAAAAAAAGGTTGTCAAAAACGAGCACAGTGTAATTAACTCCCAAAATTGTTCGAAAAACTCTAAAAATTGTATGAGCTACAAAATTTCATCGAAAACTGAGATGGTGTGCGTATTCGAAATAAAAAATTGTCTAATATGGGGTTTATATAACTCAAGCGGTTGACGATTGAGTGAAATTTACGTGTATCTTATTTTTGTTACAATAACAAAACACATGTAAATTTCACTCAATCGTCAGCCGCTTGAGTTTTATAAACCCCACATAAATTAGCCAAGTTCACAATCAGTGGCAAGTTTGCGCAAATGATTTTTGGTCGTTTTTAAACTAAACAAATTTGTTTAAATTTAATTTACATTTTATACTGGAATTTCATAAAATTTATTTTTTTTTAATTCTATGATTTCAAATTTTCCTGAAAAGGAATACATCTGTTGTTCGAAGATGGTTCGAAGTATTTTTTAGATTTTGAAAGGAGGAGTGTATTTTAAAACGGGTTTTTTTAATACTATATATTTTTATAATTCTTTTGCAAATTGCATGAATACAAAATCAAATTTTAGATAAAATGTTTAAAAGCTAAATTTAAAACTTTTTAACAATGCATGAGCTGAGTTTCTATTCTATATATTTTTGTTCTTTTTTCCTTTTTTTCTTTTTTTTATATTTTTAATTTTTTCCCAAATTCATAATGTTTATTTTGGTTGAATTTAAAAATTATGTTTTGCCCTAATTTCCTTTAAATGTTTAAAAACTTTTTTTTAACTATTGGAATGTTTAATATTTTTAAAAAAATCTATTTAACCAATATAACAATATGAACATATAATATATAATAAATGTAAACAAAACATAACATAACATGCACCTGTATGCATAATCATGTTCAAAAAAATATATAATATGTACCTACAAAAAACACAACAAACAAACAAACAAAAATAGCACCATCACCGAGCTCTTCTTCTACACAAGACTCTAGACTTGATAATGTTTCTCCAACACCAGAATCATCCAAAAACCGCCTCTTGGCTGGCGGTGAGGGCTCAGTAAGTGGCATCAGCCAACAGCAAACGAATAGTAGATCATCGGGTAATATTGTCAATGATGCTACAGATATTGAAAGCTCCTCTACAGCAACAGAACACAAGGAAGCGGAAAAGAAGCCTACAACAGCAGCAGCAGCAGCACAATTAGATAGTCCAAATGCCAATACAACAAATCCAGCAAGCACAACAGCAACAACAACTGCAACAATTAATGAGGAAGCTGCCAATAAGAATGCACTTACACTCACATCCTCCTCAGTGATGGACCCAGTGGAAAAGATTACTAGAGAAACGTCCACTACAATAACAACAACGACAACTAGTCGTTCTCTAAACAAAGAGGATGTGGATATGAATAATTCATCTATAGAAGCAGCTGAAGAACTAGAAGCAACTAGACCAATTGAAAAAGTAACAACAACCCAACAGGTGACGGAAGTGAAAAAAACTGAACAAATAAATGGCAATGATACGGAAAATGGTAATGCTGTAAACACTATTACCACCACCAAAACAACAACAGCTGCTGCTAACACAAACGGCAATACCACTATGGCTACAACAACAGCAACAACAACGGAAACCACACACGAAGGGGACGAAGAGAAATCGTTAAAAACCAAATTAGGTAAAGATCATTTAATCGATGATAAGAAAAATCTTCTAGCAAATAAAACTACTAGTAATAGAAAAAAATTAGTTGAACCAAGTAAAAATCCCTTTGGTGACGTCGAAGACGACGATGAAGAAATCTACGATTTACCCCAGGGTGAGTTAAAGCGTTTTATTTACTCCTCCTTCTCTCTCTCTCACACACACACACTCTCACCTTTGCCAAAGACTAAAATCGGGTTCTTCTTCAAACTGGGGCCAAATTACGGCATTCGATATCGATGGAAATCTTAGATATTTTCAAAATATTTGTATAGCATACTTTAAGGATAATCAAAATTATTTAAAAGATGCTCAGTTTACTATATTTTTTGAAGTTATTTGCCAAAAGATGAACAATAGTAAAAGAGTTTTAATTGAACATTATATATTTTTAAAAACGAATCAAAGTGGATACCAAATTTCAATAAACTTTTTGCATCGAAATAACTTTGAACATCCCTAAAGTATACTTCACAATATTCACTTAAAAGTCTGAGTTTTTTGATCGATATCGAATGCGGTAATTTGGCCCCTGTATTGACATTTTTTGGCATCTACTGTTTATGTCACTGATGAGAGATTTTTAAAGCTAAAACCAACTGCTATTTACCTGGGATCTGTTGTCTGTATATAGAATTAAAACACTCTACTTATTTAGTTCTAAAACGTTTTTTATTTAAATCAAATTTCTTAATTTTCAAAAAAGAAACTGTATTTTCACAAATTTTTCGTTCATTTTCAATAGAACATTGGAAATGAACGATATCCTTGGCCTTTAAGAGAAAACGAATATAATTAAAGGCATCCGGGCTATTTAGAACAATCCGGCTTGAATGATCAAAATGTTTAACGCATATGTTAAGATTGATTTATTCGACAAAATAAATCAATATATCCCGCTCTACTGATCGATATCCCAACTAGAACGCAATTTTTTAATTTTAAATAAAACACAGATATTAAAAAAAAATCGTGAAACCTTATTATATCGTAAAGTAGACAGAATAAGGTTATGTATGGAACAAGATATCGTGCAGATGGACGCCTCTGCTTTGCTGGCACGCACGCTATCTTTTAATCAAATTTCCAGTGACCTTTTTGCATAAATGCTGCGGTATTTCATTAATGCAGCGTCCAATTTCCTCTTTTAAGACTTGAGTCGTCGTTGGCTTATACGCGTAAACCATCGACTTCAAAAAACCCCAAAGAAAAAAATCTAAAGGTGTTAAATCGCACGATCTAGGCGGCCAATTCTGGTCTTTAAAACGCGAAATAACACGGCCGGGAAATGACTGATGTATGACATGTGGCGCCATCTTGTTGAAATCACATGCCCTCCACATTCATTTCTTCAATTATAGGCAAGAAAAAACAGGTTATCATTTCACGATACCGAACACCATTGACTGTTTGCGCTTGACTTGATTTCTCCAGCCCAAAAACCACACCACACAGTGACACGTTGAGGATGCATTTGCTTCTCGTGAATCACTCGAGGATTTTCCTCACCCCAAATGCGACAATTCTGCCTATTGACGAAGCCATCGAAATGGAAATGGGCTTCGTCACTGAAGATGATTTTATCGGCAAAATCAGCATTTTCATGTTGTCTCTCCAATACCCAATTAACGAACACGATATCTTGTTCCATACATAACCTCATTCTGTCTACTTTACGATATAATAAGGTTTCATGATTTTTTTTAATATCTGTGTTTTATTTAAAATTTAAAAATTGCGTTCTAGTTGGGACACCCTTTATTCTTAAAAAAATTTAAAATTGCATCCCTATCGCAAATTTAACTCCCTTTAAATTTGGTTTTCCTTACGCAGAATAATCTGGGTCAAAATCGGACCAATCCTCCGTGGTAGGCTTTTCTTTTATATTTAAAAAGTAAAAAGTTGCAGCATTATTTCACGGGGAATAGTAACATAAATGAAAGCTTCAATTTAGGCTTCTCTCTCACACTGTAAATCCGACTCAATGGTCTTACATTTATGGCTCAATTCTGTATTGCAACCGAATTTGAGTTGCTTCGTCTACTGGCAACACAACCAGTGCAAAAAGTTGTATTGCATAAGGCAACATAGTTGCCTAAGCAGAAATATTGTAAACAAACAGCCATTTTAATAAAAAAAAAAGTGAAAAAGGAAAATATTAATATTTAAACTTTTAAAAATTAGTGTCGATTTAAGATTTTTTCGGCTCGAAGTCTTCAGAAGTTCCATGGAAATGTTTTCAACCTTGTTATGGCACAACCTACATGTTCGATTATTCTAAAGGAAGTCAGATATGTTATTGTCTCAAAAATATAAAAATACAGAAAAAAACTTGTTTTATTTGAAAATAAAGTTTCCAGGCATTGCCGGGTGTGCTTATCGTAAGACCATGGGAATGTAAATTTTTCCTCTTTGTTTTCAAAAAAAAAAAAAAATAAAATCAAAGCAGCTACAAATTCCCGGTTGCTCAAATAACCAATAACTGGCAATGAGAATTGACTCTTGTTACCATCTACAATATGATAAATAATTGACAAGGCAACTGAGGTTCTGTTATCGGTTAATAGTTGCCATACGTTAAGTCATTTGAGTTGAGTTGCAGAAATAACCTATAACTGGCAATTAGAATTGACTTTTGTTGTCATCTACAATATGATTTATAGTTGACAAGGCAACTGAGGTTCTGTTATCGGTTATTAGTTGCCATACGTAATGTCAGTTGAGTTGAGTTGCAATAAACAATCGAGCCATTAGTTTCAACACTATATTCTTGATCAAGTGGTGGAACCCAAAAGACATTTCTTTTGTGACTGTGAAAATAAGTTTCTTTTAAAATGGAATTTTTTTTGAGAATTTCTTGTGCTTTTGTAAAATTTTTCAAAATAATCCGGTTGCAGAATCTGTACAGTAAGTGTTTTTCTAAATTGGTTGTGGTATTTCCTCTTCTTTTCACCTTTTTTTTATAGATCATACATATATTTTTCACTTTTAATTCGCTCATTATTATCACCAATTTATACTTTATACATTAATAAATGGGTTTGTATAAAATTATATGTAAAAATTTAAATAAACTTTTAAGAACTTCTAACATTTTTCTATAAATAATAATAATATTATAAGTATCACAGATCCAAAAATTTGTAGTTTTGCTTTGCGAACGTTGTTTACTTAATCGGGCATCTACAAAACTTTCTATTTAAAACAATTTGAAAGCCTCAACAACATAAGAAGATTTTCTGGAACAAAATAATTCTAGGTTCTTAAATACACGGCCATGACACAGAACTCAATTTCGCTCGGAATGAAACCACTTTCTATCCGCCATGTCACAGAACTGAATTCCATTCGGAAGTGGAATGAATTTCTTATTTTGCTTCTATAGAAATAGTAATACGAAAAATTTTTTTTCGGAATGAAACCACTTTCTGTTTTCAAAGTGGAACTAAATTTGTATAAACTGCATATTATGTAGTTTTCCTTGCTTAGTTAATATTTGAATTTTTTTTTTAAACAAAGATAGAATAACTGATTTCAATTGAAAAAATCAATTTTTGTAATGTTTAAGAGCATTTGAAATTTAATTAATTTAAACTAAGAAATGGTTCAATTTCGAGCGGAATTTGTGACATGCCTGATATTTACAAATTTTAGTAAAATCATGTTTTTATCATATTTAAAACAATAACAATTTTAAAATCAAATAAACCAATGAAACTGTACAATTTTTCTTCATTTCGTTGGTCTCATGTAGAAAGGTCCTAACTCGCATATTTAAAACTTTACAGGAGAAGGTAAAAATTGATTTAAAACAATAACTGAACAAATTTTACGTTTTTTTTTTTTAAATACAGGTTATTATTAAAATTAAGGATGAATTTGTTTTTCAAAACTTTTTTTAAATCTTGAACATATAAAAAATTGAGATAGGTCTTTTTGTATTCTCATTTTAGAGCATAAATATAACTCAGGGCGTTTTTCTGTAGTGATCAAAAATAAATTTATTAAGGAAAGCTTTACATAGCGAATGTTTTCTATAGGAAAGCTTTCGATAGCGAATGCTTTATACACAGAGATTATTCGATATTAAAAGTTTTCTGTAGAAAAGCTTTCGCTATTGTTTCTATAGGAAAGCTTTTGATATTTAAAGTTATACTTTTAATGTTTTCTATATGAAATCTTTTGATATTTAAAGTTTTTTGAAGGAAATCTAAAGTTTTCTATAGAAAATTTTTCCATAACGAAAGTTTTTTATTCGATATGGAAGGATTTATATAGGAAATCTTTAGAAATTGGAACTTTTATATTGAAAGTTCGAAAGAATAACATAGGAAATCTTTAGATATTGGTATTTTTATATTGGAAAGCTCTTGGTATGGAATGTTTTTACAGCAGAAAGCTTTAGATATTAAAAGTAACCTTTAGGAAATCAGTTGATATAAAAGGTTTTCAATCCTAAATATTTTGACGACAAAAGTTTTATATAAGAAATCTTTTGATATCAAAAGTTTTCTATAGAAAATCTTTCAATATCAAAAGTTTATTAATGGAACCTTTCGGCATCGAAAGTTTTATATAGAAAATCCTTTTTTTTTTTGAAAGCTTTTGATATGGAATGTTTTTAGTTGAAAGCTTTTTATATCAAAAGTTAGCTATAGAAAATCTTTAATATTTAATGTTTTTTATAGAAAAGTTTTATATAAGAAATCTTTCGATATCGAATGTTTATTATAGGAATCCTTTTGACATCGAAAGTTTTTTATAGGAATTTTTTAAATAAACAGTTTTTTAGAAAGCTTTAGATATAAAAGTTATCTATAGGAAAAGCTTTTGATTTTGAATTTTACTTTTTATATAAAAAATTTTCTATCTGAAATATTTCGACGGCAAATGCTTTATATAAGAAATCTTTTGATATCGAAAGTTTATTATAGAAAACCTTTCGTCATCGAAAGTTTTACATATATAAGATATCTTAAGATAAATAATGATTGGTTTTTATTGGAAAGCTTTTGATGTGGAATGCTTTTAGTAGAAAGTTTTAGATTCAGATCAATTACCTATAGGAAAGCTTTTAATATTGTCAAAAGTTTAATAAAACAAAAGTCGACAAAAGTTTAATAAAAGAAACCATAAATCCAATCGAAAGCTTTAAGATTCAAAAGTTCTTTATTATTTGTTGATGCAATGACATATATTTTGGCGAGATAGAGCTTTTGAAAAAAATATATTTTATTTTAGGAATAAGTTAGGGCTTTTTAGAAAATTTCTTAAATAAGGAGGTGTATTTGCATTAAATGCATTTGAATCTAAAAAAAAATCAATTTTGAAAAAAAGTTAGAGTTAGGGCCTTACTACATGAGACCAACGATATATTATACTTTGTTGATGAAATTATGCGTCTGACAATATTAAAATAAGTATTATCATGATAATGGTTTTTAATTTATAAACAAATCCTTCTTCCTGTGATGTTTCATTAACGTGACGCAATATTCTTTACATATGGTTTGAACTGCATTACCTTAATTTAAGGATAATGGTTTTTAATTTATAAACAAATCCTTCTTCCTGTGATGTTTCATTAACGTGACGCAATATTCTTTACATATGGTTTGAACTGCATTACCTTAATTTAAGGATGGTGGTGTTTCGTATACATGGTCTAACATTGTTTATATACACATAAGAGTTTTATTGTCTTATTTTGATTAAAAGTTTTTCGTATTAAGGTTGTTATCACTTCATGTACAGACATATAAACTAGTCTCTGTGATGTTTTATAAACATGACATTATTATATACATTTAAGAGTTGAACTGCTCTATCTTGATTAAGTAGTTTTCGTATAATCATAACTGATTTTTCATGTATAAACAGTTCTATATAATGTTTCTTAAACATGAAGCAACATTGCTTATATACATATAAAAGCGAACTGCCTTAACTTTATTTTTGTGTTACAAATTATGATAACGGTTTTTAATGTAAACATATTCCCTGTGGTGTTTTTTTTAAATGACGCAACATTGTTTACAAATAAAGTGGAGAACTGTATTACCTTTATTAATAATTGTTACTGCTTTGTCCTAATATAATGATGATAAACATGAGAGAAATTCCATTAAAACAAATTTAATTAGAATGTGAAACAAAATGTTGCGGATTATTTTGGATGACTTTGGTCCTCCAAAACGAGAAATTAAACAGTTTTTTTTCGAGTTTGCTATAGTTTTCGAGATATATGAACAATTTTTCTCTTTTCTACGAATTATTTTGAAATAAATGAAAACGATTTGTCCTCTTAAGTCTAGAAAATAAAATTTTTTAACAATTTCATCTTAAAATCGTCTTAACAATATTCATTTCATCTATAGTTTTACATCATTTCATTCATGTTTAACTTAAAAAAAAAATCTGGATTTCTTTTCCAAAAAATAAGTATTGAAAATACACAACAAATAAAACTGACTGATAAAATTCCTTAAAATCTTAACCAAAAAAAATAATAACAATTTGCTAAATTAACAAACTAATTAGAATTAGAAAAAGAAAAACTGAAACGTGGCCAGCATGTCTGTTCTATTTTCGTTTTGTTGTACTAAAACCGAAAAAAAAATCTTGTTTCGAATCTATTTCTTGATTCAACAATAACAATTTCGAAAGAAAAAAGCTAAACCAAAATACAAAATTACGCTTTTAAATGTATTGCCAAATATTTCTACTTGTTCCTGTATTTTTTCTTCTTGTATGTTCAATTAATTTTTTTACGTATTGAAGAATTTTTTTTTCGGCAGATAAATCGAAATTTAAAATAATTTTACTTATTTTTTTTTTTAAATTTAGATGCCACTACTACCGATTTGCCACCAGGTGTTCTTTATCGTGTCAAGGCCACTTATGGTTATGTCAAGGAAGATGTTGATGAATTAAGCTTTGAAGTTGGTGATATTATTCGTGTTATTGAATATGACGATCCTGAGGATCAGGTAATTATGCTATCTTTTTTATTTATAATAAATGTTTTTTGTGCTTTTTCATATAGTGATAGTTTTGTACTTAAAATGTGTTATGTCCAAAGACTAAAATTTGTTGGAAAATATTGAAGAGAATTAGAAATTTATATTTGAAAGGTAGTTGCGCATATATACCCTCTGGCAAATGATATATAAACCTTGTGCAAATATGCGCCATTTACAAACCATTGCATATGGAGCATTTATACGCTCTAGCAAACGATATATCTAAAAGTATTTGCAGGTATTTGTGCACTTGTAGGATTATATATATCATTAGATTATGTCAAAGGTTCGTTCAAAGTCGAAATAACAGATAAAAAATCGGTCCATATTTGACCAAAGTCCCAATACAAACTATTCCGTCCAAACGCACTAAATAAGACAAAAATCACTTAAACGCTCGTAAATCTGATGACAAAGACAATTTTATGCTTATTTTTACATTTATAATATTTGCAAAAACTGTAATCAATTTGCTAAATTTTGAGATAATCGGTCCACATTTGACCCTAGCTCCCATATAAGTCCAAATGACGTAAACAGCTTAAAAATATGTAAATCTTCAGAAAATTTTTGTATGATGACAAAATTTAGCTAATAATAGTCTTTATGCACGAAAAAGAACAGACCTTTGACCTTTGTGGTGAAGGGTGTCGTTTGGTCGGGTGTGATCGACTATAGCACTTTCTTAATTGTTTTTTACAGAAAATTTTTCGACTAAAATATTTTTCTTTAAAAAATTTTCGATAAAAATATGTTTCTATAGAAAACTTTTCTAAAAAAAAAAAAAATTATATTTAAAAATTGTCGATATTTTTCTATAAAAAATTTTCGATAAAATATTTTTGTATAGCTAAATTTTTGGTAAAAATTTTTTTTCTATAGAAAAGATTTCGACAAAAATATTTTTTTATAGAAAAATGTTCGTAAGAAATATTTATCTGCAAAGACATTTTTAATAAAAAAATTTCCTATAGAAAAATTTTCTGTAGAAAAACTTTTGATAACAAAAATTTTCTATAGAAAAAGTTTAGATAAAAAATTTTCAGAAGAAAAATTTTTGATAAAAGAACTTTCTGTAGAAAAATGTTTGATGAAAATTTTTTTGTAGAAAAATGTTTTATGTAAAAAATTATATAGAAAAATTTTTGATTTTGAAAAATTTTTATTAAAAAAAATTTCTGAAGAAAATTTTTGATAAAAATATCTTCTATAGAAAAATGTTTGATAAAAAAATTATCCATAGAAAAAATTCTTGATAAAAAATTTTCTATAGAAAAATTTTTAATAAAAAATTTTTTATAGAAAAATTTTTAATAAAAATTTTGTATAGAAAAATTTTTGATAAGAAATTTTCTGTACAAAAATTTTGAAAAAAAAATTTCTATAATTTTTAATAAAAAAATCTTCTATAGAAAATTTTAAGATAAAAAAGTTTTTGATACAAACATTTTCTAAAGATAAATTTTTGATAAAAAAAAGTCTTCTATAGAAAAATTTTTAATAAAAAAATTTTCTGACAAAATTTTGTTAAAAAAATTTTCTATACAAAAATTTATATAGAAAAATTTTTGACAAAAAAAAAATACCTACAGAAAAAATTTTGTTAAAACATAGAAATAGAAAACTTTTGATAACAAATTTTTGATAAAAAAAATTTTCAGAGGAAAAATTTTTGATAAAAGAACTTTCTGTAGAAAAATTTTTGATGAAAATTTTTTTGTCGAAAAATTTTTAATAAAAATATCTTCTATAGAAAAATGTTTGATAACAAAATTGTCCATAGAAAAAATTCTTGATAAAAAATTTTCTATAGGAAAATTTTTAATAAAAAATTTTTTATAGAAAAATTTTTAATAAAAAATTTTTTATACAAAAATTTTTAATAAAAAATTTTGTATAGAAAAATTTTTGATAAGAAATTTTCTGTACAAAAATTTTGAATAAAAAAAATTTCTATAATTTTTGATAAAAAAATCTTCTATACAAAATTTTAAGATAAAAAAGTTTTTGATACAAAAATTTTCTAAAGATAAATTTTTGATAAAAAAAAGTCTTCTATAGAAAAATTTTTAATAAAAAAATTTTCTGAAAAAATTTTTTGATAAAAAAATTTTGTTAAAAAAATTTCTATACAAAAATTTCTATAGAAAAATTTTTGACAAAAAAAATACCTACAGAAAAAATTTTGTTAAAACATAGAAATATAAATTTTCTATAGAAAAATTTTTGTATAGAAATAGTTTTGATAAAAAAAATTTTCTACAGGATAATTTTTGATAAAACAATTTTCTATAGAAAAGTCTGGTATAGAAAAAATTTTTGATAAAAATAATTTCTATAGAAAATAGAAAAATTTCTGATAAACAAATTTTCTTTAGAAAAATTTTTGATAAAAAATTTTCAATAATTTTTGATACAAAAAATTTGTATAGAAATATTTTAGATAAAAAAATTTTCTATAGAAAAATTTTTGATAAAAATTAAATATAGAACATATTTTAATACAAATACAATAGAAAAATTGTTGATAAAAAAAAAATTTCTATAGAAAACTTTTTGAGAAAAGAGTTTTTTGTAGAAATTTTTTTAATAAAAAAAAATATAGAAAAATTTTTGATAAAAAAATTTTCTTTAGAAAACTGTTTAATAAAAAAATTATCTATAGAAAAATTTTCATTAAAAAAATTTTCTATGAAAAAATGTTTGATGAAAAAGTTTATATAAAAAATTTTCTATAGAAAAATTTTTGACAAAAATATTTCTATAGAAAATTTTTAATAAAAAAAATTTTCTATTAAAAAATTTTTGATACAAAAGTTTTCTATAAAAAATTTTCTATAGAAAAATTTTCTATAGAAAAATTTTTGATAAAAAAATTTTGTATAGAAAAATTTTGATAAAAAAATTTTTGTTAAAAAAATTTTCTATAGAAAAATTTTTCATTAAAAAACTTAATAAAAAAATCTATAGAAAAATTTTTATAAAAAAATTATTCATAGAAAAAAATTTTGATAAAAAATTTTCTATATAAAAATTGTTTTTAAAAAATTTTGTATGGAAAAATTTTTGATAAAAAAATTTTCTGTAGAAAAATTTTGATAAAAAAATTTCTATTGAAAAATTTTCTATAATTTTTGATAAAAAAAAGTCTTCTATAGAATATTTTGTGATACAACAATTTTCTATAGAAACATTTTTGATAAAAAAGTTTTTTATAGAAAAATTTTTGATAAATAAAATTTTGTTAAAAAAATTTTCTATAGAAAAATTTTTGATAAAACATTCCTATAGAAAAATTTTTGACAAAAAATTACCTATAGAAAAATTTTTGTTAAAAAATTTTCTATAGAAAAATTTTTAATAAAAAAATAATCTAAAGAATAATTATTGATAAAAAAAAATAATCTATAGAAAACATTTTTGTTAAAAAAAATTTTCTAAGAAAAATTTTATATAGAAAAATTTTCTAAGCAAAATTTTATATAGAAAAATTTTTGATAACAAAATTTTCTATAAAAAAATGATCTATAGATAATTTTCTATAGAAAAATTTTTAATAAACAAATTTTCTTTAATTTTTAGTAAAAAAATTTTCTATAGAAAAATTTTTGTTCACAAAAAATTTTCTATAGAAACATTTTAGATAAAAAAAATTTTGATAAAAAAATTTTCTACAGTGAAATGTTTGATACAAAAATTTCTATAGAAAAATTTTTGATAAAAAAATTTTCTATAGAAAAATTTTTGATTAAAAAATTTTTGATAAAAAAATTTTCTATAGAAAAATCTTGATTTGATTGAAAAATCTTGATTTGTTATATTATATTATTGGTATAGAAAAAATTTTTGATAAAAATAATTTCTATAGAAAATAGAAAAATTTCTGATAAACAAATTTTCTTTAGAAAAATTTTTGATAAAAAATTTTCAATAATTTTTGATACAAAAAATTTGTATAGAAATATTTTAGATAAAAAAATTTTCTATAGAAAAATTTTTGATAAAAATTAAATATAGAACAATTTTTAATACAAAAATTTTATATAGAAAAATTGTTGATAAAAAAAAAATTTCTATAGAAAACTTTTTGAGAAAAGAGTTTTTTGTAGAAATTTTTTTAATAAAAAAAAATATAGAAAAATTTTTGATAAAAAAATTTTCTTTAGAAAAATGTTTAATAAAAAAATTATCTATAGAAAAATTTTCATTAAAAAAATTTTCTATGGAAAAATGTTTGATGAAAAAGTTTATATAAAAAATTTTCTATAGAAAAATTTTTGACAAAAATATTTCTATAGAAAATTTTTAATAAAAAAAATTTTCTATTAAAAAATTTTTGATACAAAAATTTTCTATAAAAAATTTTCTATAGAAAAATTTTCTATAGAAAAATTTTTGATAAAAAAATTTTGTATAGAAAAATTTTGATAAAAAAATTTTTGTTAAAAAATTTTTCTATAGAAAAATTTTTCATTAAAAAACTTAATAAAAAAATCTTCTATAGAAAAATTTTTATAAAAAAATTATTCATAGAAAAAATTTTTGATAAAAAATTTTCTATATAAAAATTGTTTTTAAAAAATTTTGTATGGAAAAATTTTTGATAAAAAAATTTTCTGTAGAAAAATTTTGATAAAAAAATTTCTATTGAAAAATTTTCTATAATTTTTGATAAAAAAGTCTTCTATAGAAAATTTTGTGATACAAAAATTTTCTATAGAAACATTTTTGATAAAAAAGTTTTCTATAGAAAAATTTTTGATAAAAAAAATTGTGTTAAAAAAATTTTCTATAGAAAAATTTTTGATAAAAAATTTCTATAAAAAAATTTTTGACAAAAAATTACCTATAGAAAAATTTTTGTTAAAAAATTTTCTATATAAAAATTTTTAATAAAAAAATAATCTAAAGAATAATTATTGATAAAAAAAAAATAATCTATAGAAAACATTTTTGTTAAAAAAAATTTTCTATAAAAAAATTTTTGAAAAAAAATTTTTCTAAGAAAAATTTTATATAGAAAAATTTTTGATAACAAAATTTTCTATAAAAAAATGATCTATAGATAATTTTCTATAGAAAAATTTTTAATAAACAAATTTTCTTTAATTTTTAGTAAAAAAATTTTCTATAGAAAAATTTTTGTTCACAAAAAATTTTCTATAGAAACATTTTAGATAAAAAAAAATTTTGATAAAAAAATTTTCTACAGTAAAATGTTTGATACAAAAATTTCTATAGAAAAATTTTTGATAAAAAAATTTTCTATAGAAAAATTTTTGATTAAAAAATTTTTGATAAAAAAATTTTCTATAGAAAAATCTTGATTTGATTGAAAAATCTTGATTTGTTATATTATATTATTGGTATAGAAAAAATTTTTGATAAAAATAATTTTTATACAAAATAGAAAAATTTCTGATAAAGAAATTTTCTTTAGAAAAATTTTTGATAACAAATTTTTAATAATTTTTGATAAAAAAATTTTGTATAGAAATATTTTAGATAAAAAAAATTTTATAGAAAATTTTTTGATAAAAAATTAAATATAGAACATATTTTAATACAAAAATTTTATATAGAAAAATTAAAAAAAAATTTATAAGAAAAATTTTATATAGAAAAATTTTTCTAAGAAAAATTTTATATAGAAAAATTTTTGATAACAAAATTTTCTATAAAAAAATGATCTATTGATAATTTTCTATAGAAAAATTTTTAATAAACAAATTTTCTTTAATTTTTAGTAAAAAAAATTTTCTATAGAAAAATTTTCTATAGAAAAATTTTTGTTCACAAAAAATTTTCTATAGAAACATTTTAGATAAAAAAAATTTTGATAAAAAAATGTTCTACAGTAAAATGTTTGATACAAAAGTTTCTATAGAAAAATTTTTGATAAAAAAATTTTGTATAGAAAAATTTTTGATAAAAAAATTTTGTATAGAAAAATTTTTGATATAAAAATTTTTGTTAAAAAAAAATTTCTGTAAAAATAGTTTTGTTAAATTGTCTACAGGAAAATTTTTGTTAAAAAAATTTTCTATAGAAAAATTTTTGATTAAAAAATTTTTGATAAAAAAATTTTCTATAGAAAAATCTTGATTTGATTGAAAAATGTTGATTTGTTATATTATATTATTGGTATAGAAAAAATTTTTGATAAAAATAATTTCTATAGAAAATAGAAAAATTTCTGATAAAGAAATTTTCTTTAGAAAAATTTTTGATAAAAAACTTTTAATAATTTTTGATAAAAAAATTTTGTATAGAAATATTTTAGATAAAAAAATTTTTATAGAAAATTTTTTGATAAAAAATTAAATATAGAACATATTTTAATACAAAAATTTTATATAGAAAAATTAAAAAAAAAAATTTATAAGAAAAATTTTATATAGAAAAATTTTCTAAGAAAAATTTTATATAGAAAAATTTTTGATAACAAAATTTTCTATAAAAAAATGATCTATTGATAATTTTCTATAGAAAAATTTTTAATAAACAAATTTTCTTTAATTTTTAGTAAAAAAAATTTTCTATAGAAAAATTTTCTATAGAAAAATTTTTGTTCACAAAAAATTTTCTATAGAAACATTTTAGATAAAAAAAATTTTGATAAAAAAAATGTTCTACAGTAAAATGTTTGATACAAAAGTTTCTATAGAAAAATTTTTGATAAAAAAATTTTGTATAGAAAAATTTTTGATAAAAAAATTTTGTATAGAAAAATTTTTGATATAAAAATTTTTGTTAAAAAAAAATTTCTGTAAAAATAGTTTTGTTAAATTGTCTACAGGAAAATTTTTGTTAAAAAAATTTTCTATAGAAAAATTTTTGTTTAAAAAATTTTTGATAAAAAAATTTTCTATAGAAAAATCTTGATTTGATTGAAAAATCTTGATTTGTTATATTATATTATTGGTATAGAAAAAATTTTTGATAAAATTAATTTCTATAGAAAATAGAAAAATTTCTGATAAAGAAATTTTCTTTAGAAAAATTTTTGATAAAAAATTTTTAATAATTTTTGATAAAAAAAATTTTGTATAGAAATATTTTAGATAAAAAAATTTTTATAGAAAATTTTTTGATAAAAAATTAAATATAGAACATATTTTAATACAAAAATTTTATATAGAAAAATTAAAAAAAAAAAAAAAAATTTATAAAAAAAAATTTCTATAGAAAAATTTTTGATTAAAAAATTTTTGATAAAAAAAATTTCTATAGAAAAATTTTTTGATAAAAAAAATTCTAAAGAAAATAGAAAAATTTTTGATAAACAATTTTTTTATGGAAAATGTTTAATCATTTTTGATAAAAAAAAAATTTATATAGAAATATTTTAGATAAAAAAAATTTTCTATAGAAAATTTTTTGATAAAAAAATTTTATATAAAAAAAATTTTTGATGAAAAAAAATTTTATAGAAAAATTTTTGATAAAAAAATTTTCTAATTTTTGATCAAAAAATTTTCAATAATTTTTTTTATAAAAAAATTTTCTATAGAAAATTTTTGATAAAAAGTTTTCTATAAAAAAATTTTTGATGTGAATGCCTGCCTTATAGTGTAATTATACACCTACGTAATTTACAAGCCGTGTGAAAAGGGCTTTAGTAATTTTGCCGTCAAAACTGTTTTATCGACTGTATAATTTAGTACTCCACTGCTAGCAACATTTTTTCAGCTACAGTGTTTCGAGATTAGGAAAAATCTTTATTATAATTCTTAAATAGTTAATATTTTCTATGTAAAATTGTCTTTTGTCCAAAGAGTTGCTGTTTCTATAATTCAGCTAATGTGTGTATTTGCAACACAAAGAAAGAAAAAACTCCCGCTTGAACCTGCTGCATGTTCCTCACTATCAATATTATTCATTCAGTTATACTCATCCATATCTCTCTAATATAGTTTTTCAATTCTAATTTACAGGAGGAAGGATGGTTGATGGGCGAGAAAGAAGGCACAACTGAAAAGGGTCTCTTCCCAGCCAACTTTACAAGGCCAATTTAAAATTAATTTTTAAAGAAGTTTTTAATTAAAAATATAACAAAAAACATCAAACAAATTAACAATAATTTAACAAGAACAACAACTATACAACAACAAAAAAAAGTAATAATATTTAACCAACAACAAAAAATAATCTAATAAAATAAAGAAAAGAAAAATGAAGCAAATCGAATGTATTCTGAGAGCTGCACATTTTATTATACATAGAAATTTAAATAAAATAAAATAATTAAAATTTAATATAATTAAATAAAAAAAAGTAAAACAAGAAAAACAAACCAGTTGAAACAACATTTATTTTAATATACAACAAACAACAAAAAATCATACAATTTATTAATATTATACATAAATATACAACAACAATATTTAATTATTAATTGTTAAATTTAAAAACATAATAAATAAAAAAAAAATTAAATAATTTACAAAAATTTAATAAAACAAAAAAAGAAAAGAACAAGCAAATGCAACAAGAACCAAAACCATTTTTAAACTTTATAGAAGAAAAAAACAAAAAGCAACAACAAAAGAAACAAAAACCCTAAAAATAAGATTTATTTTATTTTTAATTTTTAATTTTAACATTGACCGTTATTGAACATTATTTTTATTATTATTATTATTTTTGTGAATGATAAATAATAAATTTTATTTTTGTTTTGTCTTATTTTATTTTTCTTTAAAAAACATTTTTTCTTCTTTTATTCTGTAACTCTACTTTTTACTATCTATAACTTATCGCTATTATACAACTACAACTACAACAAATTATTGTTTGATTAGTTTTAAATATTAATTTATTTTTATTTTTAAATAATCTTTATTATTATTATTTTTTTTTCCTGTTTTAAATATTATTATTACTAAAATTTCAAGTAAATATTATTAAAAACAACAACTACAAAAATGAGAAAATTTAAATAAAAAAACAACAAAATTATTATATTTGCTATTTTTATTTACTTATACAGTTTTTATTAAAATAGAAATTTTGGTTTGTAAAATATTATTTGTTATCTTGATTTATTATACCTAAGACTCTATAATATAAGGATTTTGGGCTTCCATACATTGCTTTGTAGTATGGTCCACTTGAAAAGTCCCATAAAAAGAGAGTATACCGCTTTTACTCTAATTCGGAAACAACTAACGAAGATGATTATCCAATGAGATAAAGCTAAGGCACACACACCTGCTCATGAAATGTATGTATGTTTGTTTGTGCGTTTATGTGTTCTATGACCCTATTGCCATTCTCAACTCAACTCAGTTTGGTTGTCTGCCAGTCAACCCAACTTACAACCAACCAAATTATTTTTTGATATTGCGGAACAAAAAATCTTGAATTTCATAAAATTATACACCAACATTTTTCGGTAGAATTTTAAACGATATTGTTCTACCAAAATAAGATAAGGCAGACAGACATATATATTATACACTGCCTATAACACCAGAAGCCGAAGAATTTTTGTAATTTTCGTAAATACCACGATCATTAATGGAAATGAGTATTAAAAGCATATAAAATTAAAAATTTTCTTTAGAAAAATTTTTGGTTAAAAAAAATTTTCTATAGAAAAATTTTTGGTAAAAACAAAAATTCTATAGAAAAATTTTTGAAATTTTCGATAAAAAAATTTCTCCAAAAATATTTTTCTGTAGAAAAATTTTCTTAAAAATTTTTTTTGTAGAAAAATTTTTGATAAAATAATTTTCTATAGACAAATTTTGATTAAAAAATTTTCTATAGAAAAATTTTTGATATAAAAAATTTTCTATAGAAATATTTTTGATAAAAAAAATTTTCTATATTTTTCTATAAAAAAAATTTCGATAGAAATATTTTTCTGCAGAAAAATTTTCTTAAAAACTTTTTGATAAAAAAATTTTCTATAGAAAGTTTTTGATAAAAAAAGTTTCTAAAGAAAGTTTTTGATAAAAAATTTTCTATAGAAAAATTTTTGATTAAAAAAATTTTCTATAGAAAATTTTTGATAAAAAAAATTTTCTTTAGAAACATTTTCTTTAGAAAAACTTAAAAATTTTTTGATAAAACAATTTTTTATAGAAAAATTTTTTATAAAATAATTTTCTGTAGACAAATATTGATAAAAAATTTTCTATAGAAAAATTTTTGATAAACAAATTTTATAAATTTTTCTATAGAAAAATTTTTCTGTAGAAAATTTTCTTAAAAATTTTTTAATAAAAAAAATTTCTATAGAAAAATTTATAAAATTTGTTTATCAAAAATTTTTCTATAGAAAATTTTTTATCAATATTTGTCTACAGAAAATTATTTTATCAAAAATTTTTCTATAAAAAATTTTCTATAAAAAAATTTTCTACACAAAAATTTTGTAAAGTAAAGTTTTGATAAAAAAAATTTTGACAAAAAAATTGTTCATAAAAAATTTTCTGTAGAAAAATTTTTGATAAAAAAAATTTTATATAGAAAAATTTTTGATAAAACAAAAATATTTGATAAAAAAAATTTTCTACACAAAAATTTTGTAAAGTAAAGTTTTGATAAAAAAAATTTTGATAAAAAAATTTCTGTAAAAAAATTGTTCATAAAAAATTTTCTGTAGAAAAATTTTTGATAAAAAAAATTTTCTATAGAAAAATTTTTGATAAAAAAAATTTTCTATAGAAAAATTTTTGATAAAATAATTTTCTATAGAAAAATTTTGATAAAAACTTTTCAAAAGACAATTTTTTGATAAAAAAATGTTCTATATTTTTCTATAAAAAAATTTTTTCTGTAGAAATATTTTCTTAAAAATTTTCTATAGAAAAATTTGATAAATAAAAATTTGCTATAGAAAAATTTTTAATAAAAAATTCTTTATAGAAAAATTTTTGATAAAAAATTCTTTTATAAAAAATTTTCTATAGAAAAATTTTCTATTTTATATTTTCTCTATAGAAAAATTTTTGATAAAAAATTTTCTATAGAAACATTTTTGATAAAAAAATTTGTATAGAAAAATTTTTGATAAAAATATTAAAAAAATAATATTTTTAAACATCAGATCTACACATTTTTGATAAAAAAAAATTTTAAAAAAACTTTTTCTATAGAAAAATTTTCGATAAAAATTTTTTCGTAAAGAAAAATTTTTGATGAAAATATTTTATATGGAAAAATTTTCGATAGAAATATTTTTCTGTAAAAAAATTTTCTTAAAAATTTTTTGACAAAAAAATTTTATATAGAAAAATGTCCGCGATCTCCGAAACTAGCGGACCGATTTTTCTGAAATTTTGACAGTGTAGTATGGTGTGGCCGTGAGGGCGTGACCCCTCCCATATAACTCATAAATTAAAAATGACAAATATAGGCGACCGAGAGGCGCGATTTTTCTGAAATTTTGACAGCATGTTAAGGTGTGACCGATGTATAAAATAGGTCAGATTTTTTTTCAAATCTTAAGTGGGCGTGACCTCTTCCATATAAGTCAGACTTTAAAACATAGAAATATGGATGATCAAACCGACCGATTTTTCTAAAGTGGAGTAAGGTGTGACCCGTAGTTACACATATAACTCACCGGTAGTTACACATATAACTCATTAAAAATGACAACTATGAATGACCGAGAGGCCCGATTTTTCTGAAATTTTGACAGTATGGCAAGGTGTGACCGGTGGTTAACATAGGCAAGGGTTTTTTCAGAAATCTCAAGTGGGCGTGACCCCTCCCATATAACTCATATAATAAAAGTGACAAATATAGATGACCCTGCGGACCGATTTTTCTAAAATTTTGACAGCATGGTAAGGTGTGGTTTTAATAGGCAAGGGTTATTTCAGAAATTGATAAAAATATTTTTCTATGGAAAAATTTTTGATAAAAAGACTTTTTATAGAAAATTTTTAATAAACAAATTTTCTAAAGAACATTTTTTTTTATCAAAAATTCGATAGAAATATTTTTCTGTAGAAAAATTTTCTTAAACATTTTTGATAAAAAAAAAATCTTTTTGGTAATAATTATTCGAAGTTTTTTATATTTACTGAAAAAATTAGGTTTTTTTTTTTTTTGTCGTGGAATAAAGTTGAACTATTCCTAAAACCTATTAAAAACCATAATTTTGTTATATATGGCGCACAAAAGCTATTGTATCTAATCCTGAAAAATATTCTGCTGTTTTAGGTTCCTTTTTGTTATCGTCGGAAATTATTTATGTTACAATATATGTATATTAATTAAAAAATGTGACTTACGAATCGAGTTAAGGAGTTACCCCCTGAATATATTTTATATATTTTTACATTTAACCCACTGCGCTTCGTTGCATTTTGTAGAAAATGTTCCACGACTTATTATACATAAGTATATGTTTCCTTGCAACATCATAAACTGTCCTATCGACACAATTACTAAGCACATACTATACCTCAAGGTATATTATAATGAAGGTAATTTCACTTTATGTTACTAAATTTAATTTCACTTTCTGACAATTCTAAGGGTTCTGACATTTCAATAGAAATAAAGCTACCATATTATGTTAAGTCTTCCCTTTTTTTGTCCCTGTGCCGACAATATGAATTATGTGTTAAAATTGAAACACTCTTTTATTGCAGAATTTAAAACTTTTTTTGCTTATGCATCTGCAAACATAACCGTTTACCTATATTTTACTTGTTCTAGGAGAAAAGAGCTGGATAGCTTTAAATATATAATAGAATTTTATTGATTTTTTTTTAATTTCCTGAATACTTAGAAAAAACACATAACTAAAATTGTTGTCTCAGCGGTGATTTGAAGTAATAGAAATTAATTTATTTTTCAAAATAGAATTGTTATTTCAAATCAAAAATTTTTTTAAATTATAAAAATACTAAAATAAAACGTTATGTTTTTGTTAGAAGATTCCGGTACCAAAAGATCATTGTCATATCATTCTCGTTGTCAGCGAACTAGAGTTTGACGTTTCGGTAGAAGAAGAGAATCACGTAATTCTTTTTAATCATAATCAGGAAGAATTTGTCTTAATACAAAGTCTGTTCTTATTATAGTTTCAGAAGTCTCAATGGCTAATTTAACTAACGGCTAATATATTTGTTAATCAGTTTGTCACTGTATGTCCCTATTCTACACTGACGGATGTTGCATGATCCTCTTATGAGAGGAAATGCTCCTATAGTTGATGCTGTATTGCTGTCACCGTAGACTTTGGTTAATGTTGCTGATAATATTTATTAAGTTGATAAATTTACAAGGTTTTATCTGTACTTTTCTTTTTTGTTGTAGCCGTGAAATGGATGGGGTCACTTCCTTCCTCCTACGACGAAGTATTTTCTAGTTTCTGTATGAGGCAAATTCTTGTAAATAATCCAATACTACTATGGTTACTATTGGAATCTGATCCGCTACCATTGGTTTGGGAATCGGCAAATATGAAACACATACCAAGAGGCGTAAATTTCTACTTTCCAGATCATTTGAATTTTTTGATGTTAACCTATATAAAATCATTGAAACTCTATCCATATTATAGGTGTTGAAAAATATTATACCATTTTATATTCCAGTTTTCTGGAACATATTAATGAAAGCTCTAACAGGTGCGCTTAAAAACCGTAACTAATATATGTATTGATGATTTCAGTGGGTTTATATTTCCATAGTTTTCAGTACTGTAGTTAGTTTAATATCCCTGCTATTTACATTGCTCATGAAGGAAAGGCACTTTAAAAACCTGAACCTGAAATAAAAGAGCATAATATGCCAAAGTGGATGTACGCAAGGCTAAATATTTTTGCATTAACTGTTCAGTATTTAGGAATTCACGCCAGGAGTATCTATATTACATGATCGTATATTTCTAAAATCCTATCGTATGGAAAATAAAGCAGCATGCAAATTTTAATTGTTTGAAATTTTTATTTTAGTTTTGAATTTTTTTGTTTTTTACATGTTTATACCGCCTTTTTCAAGCTGGATGTTAATTTGGCTTTTATATAAAAAATATATATTACACATATTATTTAAGAATTTCCAAATTGTACTAAATAATGTGGCAACGCTATACTTCATATGCCATAAAAAATAAACTTCAAAAACCCTTATTAAAATTTAGTAAAAGCCAGTGAAACTACCTTCATTATATCTGCCTTGCTATACCTTATACTTAATAACTATGTCGATAATACAGTTTCATATGTTGCAAAAAACATAAACTATAATAAATCGAGGAACATTTTCTACAAAATGCAAAGAAGAACAGTGGGAAGCAAAATTGAAAAACGTAAGTAATGTTTGATTATTTGTTTATATTTAAAGAACATCCAACAGTTTAAAATATTTTGACATATCAGTGATATTTTTCGAGTTATAATGTATGTTTGTAATAAAACTTTTCATTTTTATAGATAAATAAAAAATATTTTCCAAAATGTATAAATTATTAATATGTAGATATAACAAAAATTTAAAAATATTTAGTAACACAAAAATAACAACATACGTTTATATTTAAAAAATAAAAAAAATAATAATAATATTTAGTATCTATAACATATACAAATTGTTTATTATAACATTCATTTATATATGTGTGTATTATAATAATTTACAAATATTTAGTTTGATTAAAACTTCAGATAAATTAAGAATATTGTATACCACATTGCCAAAATTTTTCTAAATTATTGAAAAAAAAATTATGTATATAAACCTTTTTTATAATATCCTATTTTGTTTTGAACTAAATCTTTGTTAAGTTTTGTTGTTAACTTTATTGTAAAAAAATATTTGGCTGATTTTTCCTTGAATTTAAAGTTTTTTTGATTTTAATGTTTTAAAAAACTACATACAGATTTCTATACTAAATAAAGTTGAAAAAATATAAAGAAAGAGTCAATAAAGTAATTTAAAATAAAAAAAATTGTTTTATTTTTATTATTTATTTTGGTGGTACCTAATAAATATTGAAAAATGTATTTGCAATATATCACATCAAAAGCAATTCATATAGTGCGATCTCTAAGAAAGTTCTAAATAAATCTATCGAACATATTAATAATATATAAAGCAATCCCTATGATGATCATAATGCATATCATTATTTGGCTTATTAGCAGGCGTAGGCAGCCCATACTACCAGAAGCCGAAGACTTTTTTAATTTTCGTAAATATCACGATCATTAATGAAACTCGTGAAAATGATTATTAAAAGCATTCAGTTGAAATTTTGATGTTAGCAAAGTCGGTTGGTACCGCTATAAAAAAAATGTTGATATAAAAATTTTCTATAGAAAAATTTTTTCTTAAGAAAAATTTTCGATGAAAATATTTTTTGGTAGAAAAATATTTGAAATAAAAATTTTCTATACAAACATTTTTGATATGAAAATTTTCTTCTATATATACTTCTTTTTTCTGCCTTCCGTCTATTTCGCAAAAAAAATTTTGATAAAAAATTTTCTATATAAAAATTTTTGATACAAAATTTTCTATAGAAAAATTTTTAGTAAAAAAATTTTCTATGAAAAATAATCGATAAAAATATTTTTCTTTAGAAAAATTTTTAATAAAAAAATTTTATATCGAAAAATTTTTGATAAAAAATATTCTATAGAAAAATTTGTAATAAAAAAATTATCTATAGGAAAATTTTTGATAAAAAAAACAACTGTACCGAAAAATGTTCTTTATAAAATTGTCTAAATAAAATTATTGTACCGAAAAATTTTCTATATAAAATTTTTAACAAAGAAATGTTCTGTAGAAAAACTTTTGAAAAGAAAATTTACTATCGAAAAATTTTTCATAAAAAATTTTCTATAGAAAAATTTTTGATAAAAATATAGAATATAATTTTTAATAAAAAATTATCTATAGAAAAATTTTGATAAAAAAATTTTCCATAGAAAAATTTTAGATAAGAAAATTTTCTATAGAAAAATTTTTGATAAAAAAATTTTCTATTTGAATTTTTTTTTCCGTACAAAAATTTTATATAAAATTTTTTTCAGTACAAAAATTTTATATAGAAAATTTTTCGGTACAAAAATTTTATATAGGAAATTTTTCGGTACAAAAATTTTATATAGAAAATTTTTCGGTACAAAAATCTTTTATATAGTAGATTTTTCGGTACAAAAATTTTATAAAGAAAATTTTTCGAAAAATTTTCTATATAAAATTTTGTACCAAAAAATTTTCAATATAAAATTTTTGTACCAAAAAATTTTCTATATAAAATTTTTGTACCAAAAAATTTTCTATATAAAATTTTTGTACCAAAAAATTTTCTATATAAAATTGTTGTTCCAAAAAATTTTCTATATAAAATTTTTATACCAAAAAATTTTCAATATAAAATTTTTAAACCGAAAAATTTTCTATATATAGTTTTTGTACCGAAAAATTTTCTATATATAGTTTTTGTACCGAAAAATTTTCTATATATAGTTTTTGTACCGAAAAATTTTCTATATTAAATTTTTGTACCGAAAAATTCTCTATATAAAAAAAAAAAAAAATTCTATATAAAAGTTTTGTAACGAAAATTTTTCTATATAAAAATTTTGTAACGAAAATTTTTCTATATAAAAATTTTGTACCTAAAATTTTTCTATATAAAAATTTTGTAACGAAAATTTTTCTATATAAAAATTTTGTAACGAAAATTTTTCTATATAAAAATTTTGTACCGAAAAATTTTCTATATCAAATTTTTGTACCAAAAAATTTTTTACATAAAATTTTTGTGCCGAAAAATTTTCTATATTAAATTTTTGTGCCGAAAAATTTTCTATATAAAATTTTTGTGCCGAAAAAATTTCTATATAAAATTTTTGTACAAAAAATTTTCAATATAAAATTTTTGTACCAAAAAATTTTCTATATAAAATTTTTGTACCAAAAAATTTTCTATATAAAATTTTTGTACCAAAAAATTTTCTATATAAAATTTTTGTACCAAAAAATTTTCTATATAAAATTTTTGTACCAAAAAATTTTCTATATAAAATTTTTGTACCAAAAAATTTTCTATATAAAATTTTTGTACCAAAAAATTTTCAATATAAAATTTTTAAGCCTAAAAATTTTCTATATATAGTTTTTGTACCGAAAAATTTTCTATATAAAATATTTGTACCGAAAAATTTTTTATATTAAATTTTTGTACCGAAAAATTTTTTATATTAAATTTTTGTACCGAAAAATTTTCTATATAAAATTTGTGTACCGAAAAATGTTCTATATAAAATTTGTGTACCGAAAAATGTTCTATATAAAATTTGTGTACCGAAAAATTTTCTATATAAAATTTGTGTACCGAAAAATTCTCTATATAAAATTTTTGTACCGAAATATTCTCTATATAAAATTTTTGTACCGAAAATTTTCTATATAAAATTTTTGTACCGAAAATTTTCTATATAAAATTTTTGTACCAAAAAATTTTCAATATAAAATTTTTAAACCGAAAAATTTTCGATATAAAATTTTTGTACAGAAACATTTTTTGTACAAAATTTTTCGTTGCAAAAATTTTTTATACAAAATTCTTCGGTACAAAAATTTTATATAGAAATTTTCTACAGAAAATTTTTCGGGACAAATATTTTATATAGAAAAATTTTTTGGTACAAAAATTTTATATAGAAAATTTTTCGGTACAATAATTTTATATAGACATTTTTTCGTTATTAAAATTTTATACAGAAATTTTTTTGGTAGAAAAATGTTATATCAGAAAATTTTATATTAAAGTTTTTATAGAAAATTTTTCGGTAGAAAAATTGTAAATACAAATTTTTTCGATATGAACATTTATTATAGAAATATATTATAATAAAAAAACGGGATTGATTTTTGTGACATGGCTGTATATTTATCGAACTATACTGTTATATGCAGCTTATATAAAAACACTACAAATACAACTCTGTTAAAACCCTCTTATCGACTCTAGATAAACCAATACTCCAGAGTTAACATGAATAACGTCGTTACAAAAAGCTATACATACGAAATGTCAAAAAGAAAAACGCCGTTAAATTTGATAAAATAAACTGGCCTGGAACTCTGCTCGTGTTGTGTGTGGTAATTCGATTTCATTAAAATAAATTAAAATTTTGCAATTTAACTAAACCAATATTAACATTGACAACGAACAAAATGTAAAGCTAAATGTTTAAAGTGAAATTTAATGAAAATATCAAATAAATTCAATGAAAATCTTAAGGAAAAAGCATGTGGAAAAATTTATGTAGCAAATTTTCTTTCTATTGGGGCTCGTCACTTTTTTCGCTGCTGTAAAAAAAATAAAATATACCAAAAAAGAGAGAGGCTGAATAGAAAGAGAGCAAACAAAAAAGAGAGTGTTGCTAAAAAAGAAAAAAAATAAGAATAAGCAAATAAGAATATAAAATTTGAAAGAAAAGTGATCAAATAAAAAAGAAGAATAAATTTAACTGTGGAAAAATTACAGAATATTTTCTTTATTAATAAAATTTAATTGAATCTCAAAAGAGCAATTTAATATTAACAAAAGATGCATATGCAAGAATTCAAAGGCTGATTAATAAATAAAAATAAAGTGAATATACCTATTACATATAATTATAAAAACGACAAAATACTACAAAAGTCAACAGCCGGGGTGAATGTATTTTTTTTTTTGTGAAAACCAAAAAAGGACGAACATTTTTAGGGGCGAGTTTTTTTTGAGTGTCTGTTTTGTCGTTCGACCAAGTATTACGGAAAATACTTGGAGGGACGTAAAATATGTATAGGCCGGTTAAGCAAAATCTTTAAAGATTTCTATTCAATTAAATCAAAGAAAGAATAATGCATTAAAGAAAGAAAAAAAATCACTAATTGAATTTAGTATTATACCCTCAAAGAAATCGTATAACCTTACAAAAGAGAGAAAATAATTAAATAAAAGCTTTCATCATTAAGAAAGAAGTTCTATGAAATTGTTCATAATTAAAGTGTTAAATTCAATTAGTTTTGTGCTAAAATAACTATTTTCCGCGTCACATTTTTTGCAAAACATTTAAAAGTCTAGTAAAGTAACAAACAAAAAAATACTTATTTCATTTGTTCAATAATAAAATACCAATTTTTTATATTTGTTCGTTTGGGGAACCTCGCCCTGCAATATGTGTATTCGTGCGCAATGTTGATAATAACGTGAGATAGAGAGAGAGAGCAAGAAAAGAAGATTGGAGAACGTAAAAGAGCGTGTAAAAAAAGTGTTCATAAAAAATATAAAACCGCTATTCTTCCCTACACCCCGTTTGCATAAAAATGTTCAATAATAAAATGTCAGTTCAATGTTTACTTTATTTTTGGTCGATAATACAGTGTTTAGATTAAGCTCTCTTCAAAATGTCACGCAATTTTCCTTTTTTTCTTTTTAACAAATTTCTTTTTATTAGTGCAGAATTTTCCGCGAATCTAGATATTAAGTTTTGGATTATTTGTAAGAACTCTATCGACATTCTTTTGGTTTTTTCGAATCTTTGTACAGATCATGAATTATTTCATTGAATTTCGGAATTCGAATTGTTTATTTCGAAATAAATACGATTTACTATAAATCATGGAATGAAAATATATTATTATTAAAGGAACAAGTCTAGTTCAACTGAACTGCACCGATTTTTTGAAATTTTATATAGCTTTATTTTATATAGATTTTGTTTGGCAGGGTTTTTATGTTTTGGAAGCTTTTGGTTTGGGAGATATAGCGCTTTAAAGTTCTGAAATATAAATCGATATATCTCTCTTATTTTTGTACCGATAGTGACAGAAGAGGTATCTCAATCGACTTTGATTAACCCATTAAGTAGTTATAAAGAAAAATGTTAAATTTTACCCTTGGTTTTTGTACAAAAATGTCCATATCTCAAAAACTGATCGATATGACATAAACCAATGATACCTATATAGAAATAAGTAGCCAACCTTTTAAGCTTTCATTTGGCACTAATAGTCAGCCAAAATCTTTAAAGATAACAGAGATATTGAGGCTTAAATTGTATTTTTTTATTTTTTCAGTTTCAAAGTCTAGTTTAATTGAAACTTTTAATTTTAAGAATTGAAGTGTAAAAATTTTTGGCAAGCGATTTTTTTAAAATAAATTCTCAATATGAATGTTTATTTGACTTTAAATTTTAATCTTGAAATAAAATAAAAATGTAAAAAGAGCCGCAGGCGAAAAATTATTAAAAAAAACGATTTTTTTTTTCATATTTTATTTCATTTTAAACTTTTATTCTTAAAATTAAAAGTTTATTATGGGCCATAAAAATTAATAAAATTGGTGCAGTTCAGTTAAACTTGACTTTGGAACTGAAAAATAAAAAAAATCAACTTGAACCCTCGATATCTCTGTTATGTTTAAAGATTTTGTCACACTATTAGTTCCAAATGAAAGCTTAAAAGGTTGGCCATTTACATATACATATATACCATTGGTTTACGTCATATCTTCCATAAAAACGATAAAAATATGGGTTAGGACGTCGGTCTAGTAACCCACTCCTGAAAAAAAACAATTACTATGAAAAAGCAAAAATTAGAATAAAAGAGGAAATATTCCAAAGCTTGGCCTACGCAATTGGAGAATATGCGCACAAGGTCGAAGCGCATTGGCATTTGACCTTATTATTCTGTTATCCTTGACTCCCAGTGGAGCATATGGTCTTTGATCTAAACAGGTTGTAACTATAAGCCATTTAAGCAAGTAAGTAAGAACGCTATCATATTAGACTAGTGTAAGAGTTGTCAATCTCAGGGCTTACAATCTCAGTAATTATTTCCGTACGATCTTTCCAGAAACGAACTTTTCTTTTCTTGCCGGAGTATTTTCATCCATTCGCACAACATGTCCTTGCCAACGCAGCTGCTGTTGCTTAATGCTTTTCACAATGTCTCTGTCAGCGTATAACTCATATAGCTCATGTTTCATTCGATGTCGGTACTCATTGTTGACGCAGACTGGAAAAGGCGGCAGATACTTCGCTCAAAGTGCGTCCCATAATATCAAGGCGTTTGCCGATGTGTTTACTGCTGCAACTCGTAGGAATAATAGACTGTCACCTTGCCTGGATCAGGCTGTCGAAAGCTGCTTTGTAGTCAACAAAGAGATGATACCTATCAATTAGTTTCTCTTGGGTCTTCTCCAGGATTTGACGTAGAGTAAAGATCTGGTCAGAGGTTGACAGCCACATTGGTGCGTCGCAATTATTTCGTTAATTGTGGGCTATACACAATCGAGATTCTAATCCTCTGTCATACGTTCTTCTGACCATATGGTTTCTTTAATTTGGGACATACGCCATATCAACTCTTCACCTCTGTCTTAAAAAGCTCTTTTGTTCCGACGTGTTGTTGTTGTTGCTCTAACATTTACAATTTAATAATTTAGTTTTTACGGAAGATCAAGGCCAAGAAATTAAGCTACTTCTACTGGATAAGCCCACAAATCCTCAGGACTAAGTGAAGTAGGGTTGGCGGTACAGTTGAAAATGTGGAGGTATCATGAGGACCCTGACCACAAGCTGGGTATGTGTAGGGGAAGGCACGGTCTATGCAGGACCAAAAAATATTTAATCAGTTGATAGGTTCTTTTCTTCTTCTGCTATGGGCGGTGGGCGACCTTCTAATACAACATTCATGCGACAACATGTAATCATGGAGTTGATGGCGTCTCTATGAATGTTGATTAACGCAGCCATGTACGAGTTATGATCTAATGGTCAAGTACATATCTTCGTATGCTGTCCTCATACACGCAAAGATCTTTCCTGACATGCCTAGGGAAATACTTAAACTGTTTTATGTTATTTAAGTTTATTTATAGTAGATATGACTCTACTAGTTACGAAACATGAATACCGAGAGCAAGTACTATATATTTCATTGTCAACTTTTCACTATTATATTCTTTATTTCCTACTCATTGTGTAAGCCAGTTGCATTATCATTTTAATATTTATGTAATTAAAATAATACGATATAATTTTAAGTTTTTAAATAACTTTATGTATGGGGTAATCTTGTATAATGAAAAAATGAAGTCTCAATAAATTACTACTACTACTACTACTGTTTTATGTTAAAGTTTGGATGATTTGTCCTATGACATCTAAAAAGAAACTGCTGAGATATCATGATGTTGTGATCACTTACTGGAAGACTCTTTGTTTCCTCGTTAGGATGATGTATTGATGTAATTTGTTGGAAGCCTGATGTTGTTCTTAGGGCTATATTTTGGCAGGATTGGATATTTCTTCACTGTGCATCACTTAGCGACGCTGACCACACCGGAGCAGCATAATTTGCAAATAACCGACCAATCGCTGATAGCAAATTTTGATAATCGATCTAGATTTATATAAGACGTTTAGTTGCTTGAATTTTTTTTCATTTTTTTCTTTGTAAGAAAAAAATTAAAAAATTTAGCTGTTAAAAAGTTGCTATTATAAATCTTTGATAACTCATGATTTGTATAAAATTTTGAAAAACTGTACTTTGTATACTCTCGATATTCAAATATTTACTTATATCAAAGTCAGGTCCTTTGATTTTGGTAAACATTTTCTATATCATATTTTTAAATGGAATCTTGTACTTTTTTCTTCAGGGATTTGTATTCACATTAACTGAAACTAACAATAAAACAAAAAAAAAAAACAAAAAAAAAAAATTGCAAAAGTTGAAGAAATTTTTTTACTAAAATCATAAAATTCGTATGTCTAAGATTAAATTCATCTCAATTGTCATTCGATTTCTCGTTGGTAACGTTAAAAAGTAATAACGTAAAGGATTTGCAACATCGCAATAGCAGCATAAAATTAGTAGCAGTAGTAACAACACCATAAACATAAAATAATTTCTTAAAGTTCTTAACTTATATTGAAAATTTAAAAGGAATATTTATTAAAAACAAACAACTTCGTTTATAACGGTAAGTTATTTTTTATTTTGTTTGAGTACAGTAAATTTAGATAGATCGAGTGTTTTTTAGTTCTAAAGTTGTGATCGAAGCAATTTAAATTGAATTGAATAATTTCGGACACAATTTATCCTAATACCCCGTAAAAAAGATTATTCGGTGCAATATCCTTAAATATAGGATATTTAAATATTATTAATAACTAATAATACTACCATATTACTCCAAAAGTTTACAAATATAAATACATATGAAAATAAGACTCTTCTCTATCGTAAAATCTTCATCACGTTCATGTCAAAACATACATTATGGCATATTTAGCGCATAGTTTACAACTTTTTGTTTAAGATAATAATTCTTAAGATAACTTAAGAGTTATTATCTAAAACAATAAAATATTTTTGTATGCTAAGAACTCATTCAAAGTGCTAATGTACTTTACTAAAGCAAATGCTTGAAATTTATTTTCATTATTTTTAATATTACTTGATTTAAAAAAAATCATATTTTTAATTGATTTTTTGAATGAATTATTAAACTTATACATTAAAAATTATCCATGAGACGTTTAATATTATAAAATAATGTTGGTACCCTTAAATTTTTCTGTTAAAATGGTTTCTTATATAATACCAAACAAATTTTTAAAATTTTAAAAAACTCTGAAAACCTTTTGCGCTTTATTTTTACTTAAATAATAGCCCGTTCACAATTCGTTGCAAATAGTCTAGCATAGTAGGGTAAGAGGGGGACCATTTGCCATAGGGGCGCATTTGCCACCACTAATTTTCTTGAAAACTAACTTATCTTTTTTGATGCTGTAATCGATTTTATATTCGTTTATCATTGATATTCTATATCTCAAATTTTGACTGCTGTAGCTTTCCTATTTAAAACATCAGGCATGATTTTTTGTTTTAGCAGATCCTGAAAAATAGTTTGCTACAAGTATTTTTGTAATATTTTCCTTAGTTTTTTGTTTTCCTAAGAAATTTTTCATTAGTTTAATAAACAATATAGTATTGAGAACAAATATTTTAGGTTTTTATCAATAAATCTATTTCTTATGTGAAAAATTGTTCTTTACATCTAAGGACTCTACCTGGGGCACATTTGCCATACATATATAGCAAAGCTACTCGTCGACATTTTTTTGAGCCCGACATTCGTAATATCCCTAAAAAGGATATCGTATTTTGGTTGCAAGGTCCAATCCATCTTCCATCTTAACATTTTTTTTTTAATGTTGATATGTCACAGTACAATGTTAACAGAGGCCCAATAGTTTAAATTTTGATGTCTGAATTTTTTACTGTTTTGTTTTAATTTATCCATGTGAAATGAACTTGAATTAATTTTTTGGTTTGTTTGTTTTGTATGTATATTAAAGCTTTTTAGAAATAAAAATTTACTTTATTACAACAATTTTTTTACTTCTTTTTTGTACCCAACTTATTGGCAAATGCGCCCCATGGATGGGGCACATTGGCTACTTTTAGTTAATTTCATACTATTTAAATTTAATACATAAAGAAAAGCCGTAGGCAATCTGAACCAACACAGTTTAAAGCTAACATATATAGGTACCTATGAAGAACAAAAAAATTGTGATAACTCTCCCGGTAAGAAACCTAGAGCACTTTTAAAAAAAAGTGGCAAATGCTCCCCCTTCTACCCTACCATTAAAGAATCGGTATAGCAAATTAAAAATGTTCCATATAATTTCAATAGAAATTTTTATACATATGGGCAAATCCGAAAAACATTAAACCAAGGACAAAATTTTAAAACTGTCAAAATCACATATTTGTGTTTATGGAAACCATATACCATATTGATCTGTTAGAATATATAATGGATACAATTATTGATTGCTCTCTTCGTGAATGGCAGATCCATTCATTGCACCCATCTCGAATTTTTATAATTTTTTTAAAATAATAGGTTTTTAAAAGTTCATAAAAATCGCAAAAACATCCATTTAGTTATCAAATTTCAGTAGGGGCTCAAAGTCTGTTTAATTTCATACAATTAGATGTAAAAGACCCCATCAAAAGTAATTGGAGAGATATAAATAACGTCAAGTAAAAAAGGGCTCACGTGTGTAGCGTCTGTCACAGAAATAAAGGTTTTTTTTTAATTTGACAAGTGGTATTTTTCGTTTTTCTCCAAAGAGAACTTATAGTATGCTTAACATTAGGCTAAAAATATATAGATGTTAATATAGCATTTAACAGAGTAATATGTATAGGAAAGTGTGTAGCGTCCGTCACTGTATATGTTTTTACAAAATGATATTTATTAAATACAAAATTTACGAACACATGTCCGTCTTATTCATAAAGAAATAACACTGTCTGTATCTACAGATTAAATTTAAGGTATTAGGCGTTAAAAAAACATACAGTGGAGCAAATTTGATGCTTTTGAAATTTTATTTTTTTTTTTCATTTAAGTAAAAACTGTATCGTCCTCAACAGTTCATTTATGGATTTTTGGTGAAACTGGAAGCTTTAAAATATTTTATAAAGCTGTTTTGTAATCCTCTGATTTTCCTCTATCTATAATGTATTTACAATTTTTTATTACTATGACCGATTTGATGAAAATTATAAAAACACGTGTTGAAAAAAAGTCACTTCCATTATTTGTAGCGTCCGTCACATCACTTTAAAAGCGAATATCTTTTTCCTCAAAAAGAAATAAGTAAATTAACAAATGCCATTCAATAGCACAATCGATGGGCTAATATTCTTTGAAATCTGTGCGAAGATATCTGGTGTAGAACGATAATGGGATACATTTAAGTACAACAAAATCCGTACAAATGTATGCTATGTCAATTTGCAATTGATTCGATGCTAGACTAAGTTCAGGCCGTAAAAATACATTTATGAAATTAATTACATACATTTTTTTATACTGAGATCATCATAGATTTTAAAATTGGTCCACAGAATTGATTTCTTGGAATTTATATTTTTGCCACTCGCAACCACAAATTTACATTTAAATAATATTCAATCTTACCTGTACAAATAGAAATAAATATACCATATTTGAAGAAATCGGTCTATATTTAAGGCAAAAACTTTGAACGACAGACGGATATAAACCTCCTATCTTTTTTTGGTTCCTTAAGTTTTTTATATTGGAGCTATGGTCAAATGGTAACCGATTGTCACAAAATTTCGCACACTAGTATTCACATAAAACTTTCTTGTACTTAATTTAGTGGCCATAGCTGTTATAGTTAATCATTTATTGGCATTTAAGTATATTTTAGATGGAATTTAAGATGTTTCTGTAATTGTTTTATATGGGAGCTATGGTTAAATGTAAACCAATTTCTTATGCATAATGATCATATAAAAACTTTTCCAAGAAATGAAGAATATTTTTGCTAAATTTTAGTGAGATAGCTTTTGTTTAGGTCTTATCCCATCGACAACAGGCAGACGGACAACGCTCAATCGTCTATGAATTTCATCGGGATTCGAACATACATCAATTTTGGTTTACGAGCCAATATTAAGGAAGTTACAAACGGAATAACAATCTCAATAAAGCCCCATGCTTCTTTATGGTGGGTATACAAAAAATGAACCAACTGATATGAACAAAATAATAGTGGATCACTTTGCTTTACCTATATGTTTTTAGAAGAGCGCTTAAAACTTCTATCAGAAAAGCAGCTAGTACTGTTAAATGCTGTAATACAGGCTAAGTTTATAAAAAGTATAGAATGTTCCTAATCGCAATTTGGTAAAGAACTAAGAAGTAAAAAACGATTGAAAAAAATCAAATAAAAATAAATAAAACAAAAACTCCATTATGTATGGAACTCGATTTCTTTTGCATGGCCACGGGCACGCTTGCAGAAGTCCAGACGCTGAACCCAAGTTTTGACGGTTTTCCATCATAAAACGGCCGATACTGCTGCAATTTTACGTACGATATTTCTACGAAGTTCATCAATCGTCGCTGGCTTGTTGGCATAGCCCATAGAATTGACGTAACCCCAAAGAAAATAGTATAACGGCGTCAAATCGCACGACGGAGGCGGCCAATATACTGGACCATTTCGTGAGATAACACGTTCTCCAAACTTGATTTTCAATAAATTGATTATGACATTTGTTGTGTGGCTTGTGGCGCAGTCCTTTTTGAACCACATGTTCTCCAAGTCCATATCATTCAATTGGGGCCAAAAGTATTCGGTTGTCATTGACCGGCACGTTACTATGGATGGTAATCGCTACCATCCACAGTAACGTGCCGGTCTTGATCATCACGTAAGAAGTACGGCCCAATGACGCCGCCGGCCCATAAACCGCACCAAACCGTATTTTTTTCGGGATGCAATGATGACTCATGGAGTACGTGTGGATTGCTGCCTGACCTATGTTTATTGACGAGCCTCACCGCTGAAGATTATTCGCCTTCTTAACGTTGAAGCCACTGACTCCGAATTTCAATAGTAAATTTTAATAATTTCGACTCGTTGGTATAAGAGCAGCCCGAAAGCCCGATACTTGCAGAATCCAAGCATTTGCTACATGAGGTACGACAAATATCGAAATTTACACAACGGAGAGTCTACAAAAATGTCTTTTACCGTTCTCTGAGACAGCTCATAGTGAATACATATTTCTGAACCGATTAAGCACCTTGCAACTAAGCTCAGTGGTTTGAGTGGTTTTCAAACAATCCATCCAACTGCTTTGGACTTTTGTCTATAAGAAGGTTTTGTAAAAAAGTAATTGATGTAGGGGATGTTGGATACCAAGCAACGGTTCTGATTGGTCTTAACTTGATAAGCCCAGACTTATCTTGGTTGTCTTTTATATCAACTGTGGGCACAGACCTTCTCTCGGTATCACCCGGGGAATTACGTTAACTCTAGTCAATGTAGTGAGCTAATATTTGCCATAAGTTCTCCCATAAGAACTATTTAAATATGGGTTAGGACTTCGGGCTAGTAAGCCATTCCTAGAAAAAATAATTGCTATGAAAAGCTAAAATTATAATAAAAACGGCCCCCTTATGTAATGAAAAAACCAATTAGAGGAAAGTCTTTTAAAGCTTAGCCTTTGAAATTGAAGAATATGCCCACAAGATCGGCCTTTGACATTAACAGGTTGTAAATATAGGTTATTGAAGTAAGTAAGTTTGCATTCTAAAGTACAATTAACTGTAAAGTATGATCGTACATAAACGACTTCACTCATTCTGTGAGGTTTGTCTTAAGTTTAGGAATGACACAAAATATCCCGGCCAAAGACTGTAAACTTCAGCTTAAAATTAGATTTTTTTTAAACATAAATAAAGAGTATTCATTCATTTGGTGCGTAAACGTTTTTTAATTATAAAAAAACGCAGACAACGATGTTTTTGACCGATAAACATTATCTAGTTTGTGGTAGTATTCATATTTGTTTTTAACCCAAGTGTATATATTAATTAAATATTTATGTGGTTGTCCATTGCTTTAAATTAATATACAAGATTCACCTACATAAGAAATAATATATAAAAAAAATTAACTAACAATACATTTTACCAAGTGTTTTACTTTCAACCACAAAATAGTAAGAAAACTGCGTACTTAATCTTGAATATTAGAGGTATTCACTTCTTATGCCAAAAATGTGCAAAAACGCAATTGCTCAATTTGTGTGTCAAATTTTTAAATTTAATATTATACATATTGACAAACATTTGTAATACACATTCACTCAATATTTGACCTTTTTTCAAAGGTTTTTGGTAATGAAAATAAATCTAATACGATTGTCGCCAAATCCTTACTTATTTACGTACGTATACTTCCCACTTTTTCGAGAATAAAATAATAAAATGTAAACGTACATATGAACATTTTCCAAAGTATTGGTAATATATTTACCATTGAGGTCTACCAAGTATCAAGTTTAAAGACAATTGGATTATCGTACAATATCTAACGTCGTTACTCGTGGTACATTTTGCTATCGCAAATTTCCAATAAGCGAAAACTAAAACTGTTCAAGGGTAGTCGTAGATGCGGAAACGAAGAAAAGGAAATGGTCTAGAATACAGTATAACGGAACAATAGAATTGAGAAGCCTTACTTGGTCTTAGCTGGAATATTCTTATATCCATAACCTAAGGTTAGGAACAAAGGGGACAATTGCAAATCGGTATAAAATGACTAACAGAAACTATATACTGACAGATTGATTGGAAAATCTTCTTATTTTTTCTTTTTTTTATAGTCAGTCATTTAGCAATTATTGGAAAAACAGACAAGTCTAAAGAAATTTACTACCAAAAAACGCGAATAGTTTTACAGAAATTATCAGTCAACATTGTTGTTCAGAAGAGGTGGTCGTGATTTATTTTTTTAAAAGAAAGAATTATAATTTAATTTTGTTCAAAATAAACTTTAAAAATAGTTTACTATTAAGTCAATTTTATTTCAAAAAAGGTGAAAGAATAATGAGTGAAATAAAATAAAAAATTTCAATATTTTTATTTTGCGTTAGTAATTAAAATTGTTTTTAATTATTAAAGTTTTATTAATTGATATAAAAAAAATTGTAATGTACTGAAAATATTCAAATATATTTGAAAGATATAGTTCGCGAAGTTCGCCATCAAAAAGTGTACAAATATTTAAAGAATTATTCAAAGTAATGCCAATTTGGATGCAAAATATTGACAATTTTGGGAAAATTTTATATTTAACCCCCATCTTACTAATGTTCCCTTTTGGAAAAATTTATTTTAATTGCTAAAACGCCAAGCTATCAAATTCGATTGACTCAATTTATAATTTGATGCTAATTCATTACTTTGCTTACACTCTTCTTAAACTTTAGTTTAGATCGGTAAGCTTCGCTGACATCATATGTGTATGTAGGAAATTTTAATTCCATACTTCCCATAGAACTACCTTTCTAGAGATATTGACCACTTAAACAATACAAAACCTCAGTCCAATATCAAAGTCTAACGCTAATTTCGTGATTGTCTTTATTCCAAATTTTTTAAAAATAATTTGTAGTTCGACACTAAAACGAAACTGTTTTTTTTTATAATAGTAAAAAGATGAAATCTATTTTTGAAATTCGGCTTAAATATATTGTAGAAGATATAGAAATATTTTGGATATTAAACAGTTTTTTGCCTCTCCTTAAAAATATTCCATTTGGTTCATAGTCGGTATTGAATATAGGCTCTCGATATATTATTTAAATTTTCTCAAAACTTTCAGAAAATAAATATCATGCAATTCTTTTACAATTTAATTTTGAAATGTAAATCGCAATTCTCAGATCACCCCTTGGTTGCTTGGAATATACTTACCTATACATAAGATAAAATCAATAGTTACCTCTGGAATATATGGAAAGTTTGCAAAATTCTTTGACTTATTTTAAAAACTATACAAATAATTACACTTTTGTTTGTTAGCCAAAACTAATCGATACTTTAAATGCGAAAAGAAAATAAAATAAAAGAAATTCATATTTGAATCTTACGAACATTGAAATATAAGTACATGTAGTTTGTTCAGCTTTTTTTTTTAAATAAGGTGATACTGTTTCTTTTCAAAAATACCTATTTCTTTAATTGAATTATTGTAGTGATTTAAAAATATAACACCCAAAATCCATTATATATGGCTGTTTAGGCATGACATGTGAGAATTAGCTGGGGTTTTCTTACACATTGCATTTCTGAGTTATTGTATGAAAGACTTTGTTTTTAAGTCCTATATCTCAATAGGTGGAAAGGTAAAAGTATTTATTTATTTATTTATTTATTTACAAAGTTTATAAACATAATTAATTATGAATACAAAGAAAGCTTAGGTACTAACAACAAAGGTCTTTGACCTAATATTTAGTCTAACTAGATCGAGTTATAGATGTTACAATGTTTTAACAGCAGGTTAACAGCTCTTATGTTCTCTATATTTATGGTTTTTAATAGTTCCAATAGGCAGATTTTTCCAAATAAATACATTTCAGCTTGTTTTATGTAACTGCAATTGTTAAGAAGATGGTCAATCTTTAACAAGGAATTACTGTTACATAGATGACAGTTATTGTTTTGGTTGGGGTTAAAGATGTATTGCTGAGTAATATTAGTGTGTCCTAATCTTAATCTAATATAATTCCGAAGATCTTTTTTGCCGACTTCTCTGGGGTATATTGAGGGCGTTTTAAATTGGTTAAATGTTTTATAAATATGACGGTAATTTGACCAATCTGCGTTATCAGCTTCTTTAATAAAAGTAGAAATAGTATTTTTAATATCGTGTTTGTTACATGACAGATACGAGTGAATCGGAGCATTGTTAGCGAACTTAAGGTAAAAGTATATCTAATGGGTTTTGTGCTAAAATTTGTTACGCACAGAAATCATCACTTGATGTGGCGATTTAAAATTTTGCACAGATATTGAAACCGTTTTCGGATTGCCTTTCATAGGACCGTCCTTGCTGAGTTGAAATTTAGAACTTCCATAGCCATTAATTGAATTGTGTTTCAATGAAATTAGGTAAATATTTTGCTAGCATGAACTTATGTACTGTAAAAAAAACTAAAAAATATTAAACTAAAACTTTCCGCAAATAAGTTTTTTGTAAACCTAATTAACATTCAAAATTTCAAGACAATCGATTCACATTTTACCCTAGTTCCCATTTTAGACCAACTGCTGGAAATAGTTAAATTATAGAAAAATTTTAAGAAAATTTTCGTATGACTACAAAATTAAACAATAAAAATAAGAGTGTTCCGAATGAAATATGCATTAACAATTTTAGGCAAAACTTATCAATAGTGAAATAAATCATTTATCAAATACTCAGGGGTATCATAAAAACCAAGTCGGTTTTTAAATTTCTCTGTTTGAAAACCAAGGGGGGTATATTGAGATTGTCATTCCGTTTGTAATTTCCTTAATATTGGCTCAAAAACCAAAATGAAGTATATTCTGAATCCTTATGAAATTCTAAGATGATTGAGCGATGTTCGTCTGTCTGTCCGTCTGTCTATTGTCGGCACGATAATACCTTAACGAAAGGATATAGGTCACTGAAATTTGGCACAAATATTCTTCGTTTCTAGGAAAATTTTGGTATTGAAATCGGGCAAAATCGGTTCACATTTGACCATAGCTCCCGTATAACCTCGTCTAGGCTGATCGCCTTTTTGCTAATAAATGCTAATAAACTTACGGAAACACAAAAATACAAAAAGAAAAGACGGTTTATGTCCATCTGTCCGTCAGATAAAAAGGCGATAGATCCTTAACTACAAGAGCTAGAGAGACAAAATTATACAAAAGTACTTTTTATATGTAACAAAAGTTGTGTACTGAAAATGGTCGAAATTCACATTTAGTTAGAGCTCCCATATAACCCTGCCTCAGGAAACACATGAATGCTGATAAGTTGAATACAATTGTAATAGCTATGAAGACTAAATTTAGAATAGAGAAGTTTTATGCAACTATTGGTCAGTATATCAAATTTTATAGGAATCGGTTCATATTTGACTATAGCTTTCATATAAAAAACACTCCCGGAAACCAAAAAAAAATGTAGCAAAGGCCAGTTAAAAGCTATTAAATTAGAAACTATGACAGCTATGGCGACTAAGTTTTGCAAGAACAAGCTTTATATAAATAACAGCCAGTGTGTATTTTGTTACAATCGGTCAACATTTGGCTATAATTCTTATATATACAGTGGTGGTCACGTATTTAGCACAAATGGTACCTGTTATCTCTTATAGGAAATATTAAGTCCTAATTCAATTTTTTTCACTACTTTTTTTTTGTAATGTATTACACGTGATGCGAAGATGAAGTCGTATTCCTTTTATATACATATTTTTTAAAAATTATATTTATTTTTGCAATTATTCAAAACTAACCCATAAAAAATACTGGACATATTTTTAGCACAAATTAAAAACAATATTTATTAAAAATTGAAAACAAGTTATTAATTCAAATTTCTTGAAAAAAACCTAATATTTTGTAGGATATCCTTTATTTTGTATAACTGCCGCACATCTTTTAGGGATACTCTTCACAAGAGCCAGGATAGCGTGCCATATTTTTTGGATTTCCGTCCATAAACCATTTAAGTTGTTAGGTTTTACGCTTGTTATATGCTTCTCTATATCATTCCAAAGATTCTCAATAGGATTGAGATCTGGAGATTGAGCTGGCCATTTCAAAACATCTATTTGACTCTCCTCCAAGCAACACTTCACAGTACGTAAAGTGTGTTTAGGGTCATTGTCATGCATGAAGCGCCATGACAATGACGCTTATGGTATAATGATATCGGCTAGAATATTTTTATAAACGTGTTGATTCATACGTGTGTCAATTTTGTGTATTGGACCAACTCCATGCCCTGAAAGTGCAAGCCACACCATCACATTTCCTCCACCATGTTTTACAGTCTTTGACGTATACTTTGGGTAGTGCTGCGTGTTCGGAAGATACCATACATATCTCTTTCCATCAGATCCAAATCTGCAAAACTTTGATTCGTCGCTCCAAAGTATGTTTTTCCAAAAATCGAATGGCTTTTCCAAATGCTATCGGGCGAAAGAAATTCGTGATTTCAAATTCTTTTTTGACACATGTGGCTTGTGTTGCACAATACAGCCACTGGAGCTCTAAAAAGGGTCTGCCACTGACATTCTATGTATTACATAATCCTCTTTTGTTATCGTTTTTCTTGGTCTAGGTGCCCGTGAACTCTTTTTAATTGTTCCGTGTGCTTTTATATGGCTCAAAGCATTATATACCATCTTTCTGGAGCAATTTAAAATACTTGCTATTTCACTTACAGGACATCCTCTCGAATTTATTTCACAAATCACCTGTCGTTCCGTATCTGTGCACCATTTATTTTTGGCCATGTCTAATAAATATTTTATTTCTGAAAACTTACCAAAAATTAATTAAAGATTCAAAAAATAACAGAAATGTTAAATGTTTAATATTTGTGCTAAATTTGTGCCCAACTCCAATTACGTATTACCAACAAATAAATTATATATGAAGTAATTGAAGAAAGGGAATAACAAAAAGAGTAACAGGACTTGTCGATCACACCATAAGCTACACATCGTGGCAAAAAAAAGAAAATTATTACTCCAACAGAAAAATATACGGTTTTGAAAAAAAAACGCATAACTAGTGTGCTAAATATGTGACCACCACTGTATATATATAACATCCCCTTTTTATATCTACAATCAAAAAGATTCGGAGGTACATGCAGCATATTAAAATTTCACCAATGTCCAGACTTTATATACGGTATTAGGAACTCCTAACAAAATATATGGACCTGTCGTATTTCTATCAACATGTTTATCCTAACTAAATATTAAGCTAAACGAAAAATATTTAACATAGTATTAATGCGAAACTACACAAGGTTATGATATTAAATTTAGTGCAAAGTAAATATTAGGGAAACCACTTACATACTTTTAAATGTTGAACTATAAAGCTCCTGCAACCTTAGTTCAAATATTTTGCTAACAATACCAACTAGCGTAACAACTTTTTTAGGATTTGGTCCACATTTTGAATTAGCTGCACCCTCATAGATATATGAAAGATATTTCCAAATTTAACACTACTTGATGGTGGGTACATAAGATTCGGTACAGCCGAATATAACACTCTTACTTGTTAAGCTATAACTTTTATCAATATCATTTAACCATATATTAAATCCAACCATTTACTCTCTTTCTATTTCCAGGAGTAAATCAAATTAAAGAAAATATAATAAATTGACAGCTTTTTTATGTTTAAAACTCCATATTCATTACAAATATCAAACACATAGGCATTGATGAGCGACGGCCTGGATTGTGGGGTTTGTCAATAATTTTATACAGAAAAACAGCAAATTTAAACCAAAAAAATTCTTCGTGGCATTTATGATCATTTCCATCTAATAGATTAGTCTCTAAGATAAGATCAACGGCGACGACAACAACGTCGACGATATCAACAAAAGTAAATAATTAAATTAATAAACAAAAAAAAACATAATACAATTATCAAACACCAATAACAATAACGGAAAAAACATATGCATAAACCGGCTAAAAAAACGATTTTTTTACAACCAGGATAAAAATAAACTAAGTCCAAGGAGTCCAGCTAAATATAAAATTATCCCATTGCAGCAAGAAAGAAATGCAATTAGAGATAGATTAACAAACAAACAAACAGACAACTCAACTCAACCAGCCATCTCTTCTTAAAACTTTTTTCTTAAAAGCTTTTCTTTTCACTATTTCCATACGGCAAACAAAATATAAAACTTTACAACTTTTCAACAACTAGCTGGCAGGACGTCATAGAGAAAAAGTTTTAAGTCTCTTACCACCACCAAATACGGGTTGCCTTGTCTTTAGATTTATTAGTTTATTTTTTTAAAATAATTTTTAAATAAAATTCATTCAACGTGTGGCGTTTAAGCAGCGTTAGCAGCTTTAAATCTAGTTAGCATGGAGTGCTGTTTATCAGAAGAGGCCAAGGAACAGAAGCGTATCAATCAAGAAATCGAGCGACAATTACGTCGTGACAAGAGAGATGCGCGAAGGGAGTTGAAGCTATTGCTATTGGGTGAGTAATATTTACTACTAAATGTATTAGCAAATATTTATTTTTTTGTTGCTTATACCCAAAATCCTGTTAGGTACTGGTGAATCTGGCAAATCCACATTTATTAAACAAATGCGTATTATTCACGGCAGCGGTTACTCAGATGATGATAAACGTGGTTATATTAAATTAGTGTTTCAAAATATATTCATGGCTATGCAGTCCATGATAAAAGCTATGGATATGTTAAGAATTTCTTATGGCGGACCTGAAATTGCGGTAAGTAGATTTTTTCAAAATATCTTGCAATAGGAAAATTTGTACAGTAATATTTGTTAAGGTTAAAAACTTTTTTTGATACAGACTTTATCAGCGTTTAGTGTCACTTATTAATAACCATAGTGAAGATCATTTAATTAACAGTTTTATAGTAAAACTATAAGTACCTAATAACACTGCAGCACAAATTTTTGGAGCCGTGTAATTGTAAATAACTCCGGAAATAATATAAGTATTTTCAAATTGGCTTTAATTTTAGAGATATCAAGCATGTTACAAGGTTCGTTCGGAATTGTAGTAGAATTCCGATCGAAATGGTTTTAGGTTCTATAGATTCCGAAAATTTGTATATGCAACAATAAAAAACACTGACTAATTGAAGAAATTGTTCAAATATTGAATAAACAAAGAAAAACATACGAATTCAATTCCACTTTAAAAATAGAAAGTGGAATTGAAAATTTTTTAATTTTACTTTTTCTATGAAGCAAAATGCGTAATTTATTCCACTTCCGAACGGAATTGATTTCTGTGACATGGCTGATAATCTTTTTAAGAAAAGTGTATAGTTGCGTCGAAATTTGATTGCAACACTGTTTTTAATCGAACAATATTTTTGTTTATGTTTAGTTATTTCGAAGATAACGTTTGCAAACAAAATGTCTATTTAATCTTTGTCGTTAGTTTAAAAAAAAACATATTTGCATGCATTTCTGAATATCTCTAAAACTAATAACAGTTGAAAATACGACGAATATTGTTATCGAATCGGAAAACACGTTTAATAAAATTTATTTCATTTATAAAGGGTTTTTTAATAAAAGCGCTACAAAAGTTTTTTTTAAATAAAAGAAAAACGGTTTTGGATATCAATGAAAATCTTTATTCCTGTAAAAGCATTTCTTCTGCATGGCTACCACGGACACGCTTGTAAAAGTCCAGACGCTGAACCCAATTCTCGACAGTTTTCAAGCATAAATTGGCCGATACTGCTGCAATTTCACCTCAATCGTTGCTGTCTTGTTGACATGGGCCATAGACTTAACGTAGCCCAACAGGAAATAGTCTAACGGCGTCAAATCGCACGACCGAGGCGGCCAATCGACTGGACCATTTCGTGAGATAATACGTTCTCCAAACTTGGTTTTCAATAAATTGATTGTGACATTCGCTGTGTGGCTTGTGACTCCGTCCTGTTGGAACCACAAAAATATTCGTTTATCATTGAACGGTAGCAATTCCCATTCACAGTAACGTGCCGGTCGTGATAATCACGGAAGAAGTACGGCCCATTGACGCCGCCGGTCCATTTTTTTTAGGATGCAATGATGACTCATAATAATAACGCATATTATGTTTATTGACGAAGCTATTCAGCCAGAAATGAGCCTCATCGATGAACGTTGAGGCCACTCTTAACGTTAAGGCCACTGACTCCGAATTTCGGTAGTAAATTTTAATATTTTCGACTCGTTGTTGGCTTGTATATCTTTCAATCATGAAATGGCAAATAATAATGAAAATAAATGTCAAAAGAGCAGCAAAAAATATGGCGTCGCCTGCTGTCTCTGTCGTTGTACTTTTGTAGCGTCCCTGTTGAAAAGCCCGATATTTACATATTTGAAATAAAAAGACTCTAAGGGCCATAATAAAAAAGATTGGAATACATTTCTCAATATCTCTAAAACGGATGACCGGTTTAGAAGAATTGTTAGGAAATTTGTATTTTAGACAAATAATTATATCCAACTCGAAAAAAAAATAATAACATACTCGGATCTGCAGTTAAAAGTTATCTAAGATTCGTAAAAATATAATAATTAACTCCATTGATAAAGTTCGTAGCAAAAAATACATTCCCACTTGCTATAGAGGACGTGCGGATAATGTGGTATATCAATTTGTTTTTAGATTGAACAATTTTTAGTTTATGTCTGATTAAAATACGATCTTCGACGGATCCATTTCAAAAAAATATAAAACTAATAATATAAATTAACATTTTCTTTAGAGATTCAAAGTATACCACAATAGCAGCACTTGTATTTACTGTAGATATTCATAAATTTCAAAAACACTGGTACATTTATGGAACAATTGCATATATTAATCTCTTATATAATCTTTCACTTCAAAACATTTAAATACACCTTAAACAAATTTATATTTTAATTCTTATCCAAAAAAATTGACTCCTAGAATGACTTATTTAAATTACACAGATTGTTACTCCCTTCATTCTCTAAGAAGAGCAAAATATTAAAAATATTTGCGTTATACTTATATTCTCAATTGAAGATACTAGCCTATACCACATTACCCGCATTTCCTCTATCACATAAGTTTTTTTTTCTAAACATTTAAGATATAAAATTTGTTAACATTTTTGGAAAATTGATTCCGAGACTGTTTGTAATGAAATCTAATTTCTCACTTTCTTTTTTTTTTTTTTGTTATTTAGGAACATGCTGAACTTGTTATGAGCATTGATTATGAAACAGTTACTACATTTGAAGATCCGTATTTGTCAGCTATTAAAGGGCTTTGGGCCGATGCTGGCATACAAGAATGTTACGATCGACGAAGAGAATATCAATTAACAGATTCAGCTAAATAGTAAGTAAAACCAAATGTTTTAAATTCTCTAAAAAAAAAATCATTTGACCAAAGGACCGAGTATTTAAACATAAAATTTTATACTTTACCCCCATAATTTATAATGCTAAAATAAAAATTTACTACAAATTTAGTTATCTTATGGATCTCGATCGAGTGGCCCAACCTGATTATTTACCAAGTGTACAGGATATATTACGTGTTCGTGTACCGACAACGGGGATCATTGAATATCCGTTTGATTTAGAAGAAATACGATTTAGGTATTTATTATGAGGTTTTTCTCTCTACTTGTTAAAATGCATGTTCCTTTCTTTTTACTAACAATTCTAACATATTCTTTTATATTGAGCATTTCTAACAAATTTTTATATTCTGTTCTTTTATGGTGATTGGTGATTTTATTTTAAATTTATTTTCTTAATATTTCATCTTATTATCTAAAGAGTGTTCTGAATGAAATATGCATTTACTGTTTTAGCCAAAACTTATTCATAGTGCAATAAATAATTTTTCAGATATGTACAATACTTTTATTTTAAAACATTAATTTTCAATTCTTATTATGATTAAATCGACTGCAACAAAAGTACGGGAAAATATAACACTGTGTTATTTGAAAAAACCGACAAAAGGGAGACCTAGTGGGTAAAGATTCGAGTTCCCTGAATTCAATAGTTTAACCGTTTTTTTAGGTTTGCTCTAGTTTTTGAGATATAGCGTTATTTAAAAAAAAGTTTTTATCGAAATTTTTTTTTATACAAAATTTTTTATCGAAATTTTTTTTTTATAAAAAATTTTGTATTGAAAATTCTATAAAAAATTTTATATTGAAAATTTTCTATAAAAAATTTTTATATCGAAAATTTCCTACAAAAAATTTTATATTAAAAATTTTTTATAAACAATTTTATATTAAAAATTTTCTATAAAAATTTTATTTCGAAAATTTGCTGTTAAAAATTTTATATCGAAAATTTTAATAAAAAATTTTATACTGAAAATTTTCTTTATATCGAAATTTTTTCATAAAAAATTTTATACCAAAAATTTTCCATTAAAAATTTTATATCGAAAAATTTTATATTGAAAATTTTCCAGAAAAATGTATATCGAAAATTTCTCAACAAAAATTTTGTGTCGAAATTTTTCCATAAAAAATTTATATCGAAAATTTTCTGTGAAAAATTTAATATCGAAAATTTTCTATAAAAAATTTTATATTGAAAGTTTTTTATAAAAACTTTTGTTTCGAAATTTTTCTATAAAAAATTTTATATCGAAATTTTCTATAAAAAAAAATTTTATTGAAAATTTTCTATAAAAAATTTTTTTATTAAAAAATTTTCTATAAAAAAATTTTAAATCGAAAATTTTCTAAATTTCAGTTCAAGAAACTAACAGTTTTCGAGTTACGCGAATATTTATTGCGCAACCTCCTCCATTTTTTAAATAAAGCTATATCTCGAAAACTAGAGCTAACCTAAAAGTCGAGCACCTCTTTCAATGAGTGGCTAACACTTCGATCAGAAAAGCAGCTCGTATGGTGAAATGCTCTAATAGTTTTGTCCACAGAGCCAAAGCTTATGCTGGACTGAAGACATTTAAAGTTTAGAAAGTGTCAGTTCGCAATTTGGTAAAGAATTTAAAAGCAAAAAACTAGAGAAAAAATTGAAGACAGATTTTATAAAAAAATATACCTGGGGGGTATCTCGATTCGAAAATAAAACTGTTCGAATTTGTATGCTTAAAACATTGTGTTTTGAATATAATTTCTTTCGAATCGAGTTACGCGGTAACGCCCCTGTCGTATGATGGATGACGAAACATAAGTATTGGCAAACAAAGTTCTTAAGAACTGTTGTGGCAAAGGAAGCCAAGCATATGTTGCATCAGGCACGATAAACACAGAAAGTGTTTCCGAAGTGTCTCCAAAATCGGCTTTTACTTTTTTTGAGTCAGCAGCGATTGCCTTCATATTTTTCGCCCGATTTGACATCATGCGCCTATGGAAAAAAGGCACTTGAGCGGTATTTCAGTTAATATATAAAAACTATTAACTGAAATACCGCTCAAGTGCCTTTTTTATATAGCGGCATGATGCCAAATCGGGCGAAAAATATGAAGGCAATCGCTGCTCGATTTGAGTTTTAATTTAACTTATTGTACCTACAAATTTCATTCGTAACACTCTTTGTATTCAATTATTGTATAAAAAATACAGACCTTGTTAAATTTTTAAATTTCTAGATGTTTATTTTGTTCATGATAATTTTAATTTGGTTCCGTAAGGTCTTCGATTAAAAAAGATAGATATGTACTAGTTTAATTTTTAAAAGATTTAATTGTTCTTTTTGTTGCATAGCGCAATCGTTAACCCCAAACCTGGTTGCGAATCTGGAATGAATTCTGAATTTTGCTCTTTAGAAAAAGTAAAACAAACATGTTTTTTCAGAATGAAACTTTTTGGAATAGTTTAAGTTCCGAATGGAATTTGTGTCATGCCAGTATATTTTAAAATTATTTTTATATTTTTGAAATTGCTAATTATATTGGATAATTTTATAAGTTTAGGTGGTACTGCATCGGTAACCACTTATCCGTTAGTACCAAAATTAAGCGATTTTAAGAAGTTACAACGTTAGATATTTAAAATCAGAACAAATTTAAAACTTGACTGTCTCTGATTTGACGGACGTCTTAAATACCTTAAATTATATAATTTAATATTTTATTGATAAGTTTTACATATATATAAATTATTTAAAATTATAGTTATCTAAGCGATCTTGATCGTATTGAAAAACCTGACTTTTTACCAACCGAGCAAGATATTCTACGTGCTCGTGTACCAACAACTGGTATTTTGGAATATCCATTCGATTTGGATGGCATTGTATTTCGGTATAAATTTTCCAACATTAAAAAAAAACTAGTCTTAAAAAAGTATTTTATTGCTAGACAATTAAAAGTGAAGTTGTTTTGAATTATATAGTGAATTTATTTTGAATTATATAGAGATAAATGTTGTATTTTGTTTTATATTCTAATTTGTTTTTTTTTTTAATACAACTAATATATTTTTGATATTTAAATTTATTTAATTTTTCTTTTGTAAAATTTAACTTGTAATTTCAATATTAAAATAATTTATCAATTTTTATCCTACACAGAATGGTAGATGTCGGCGGTCAGCGTTCTGAAAGAAGAAAATGGATTCATTGTTTTGAAAATGTAACATCAATCATATTTTTAGTGGCCCTTTCGGAATATGATCAAATTTTATTCGAATCTGATAATGAGGTATATATAATATTATTTTGTCATATTATTTTTTGACTTTTTTAATATAATTGTCTTTATCACTTTGTTTCCTCTGCAGAATCGTATGGAAGAATCAAAAGCTTTATTTAGAACTATTATTACGTATCCATGGTTCCAGAATTCATCAGTAATTCTTTTCTTAAATAAGAAAGACTTGTTAGAAGAAAAAATTATGTATTCGCATTTGGTAGATTATTTTCCTGAATATGATGGTAAGTTTTGTTCTTTTTTTGCAATCATTAACATTTTAACTTTATTTAGAATTATTAAGGAACATTTTGTAATTAGTCATAAGCGAAGGATTGAAGTGAAATCGAAAAAATAATTAGAGGAATTTTTATATTTTTTTGCCTACAAAAAATTTCATTTTCAAATTTTTACACAGTTTTACCTCACAAAGACCAAAGTGTTTTTGGCTTAAATAAGACTAGCTCAATATAGACATTGTAGTATATAAACTTTCGGACATCTACAGTTTATGTGTGGAATTGATTTAAACGTTAGCGTGATGGAAGTTTAGATGTGAAATTTCAGTACTAAAAAAAGCTAACCAAATATTGGGATTTAGCATGATAGACTGGCATGCAAGGTTCAGGACTTTGCTGACACTTTAGGCATTACTACTTAAGGTGACAAATAAATTGTCTATACGAAATGAACAACCGTATATACCGCATGCATTGTCGGTAAATTAAAACAAAATGGACCCATGGACTCCTAAAGATCAAAATGTATAAAACACGGGAACATAAAAGTCAAACGTACATCCCTAATTTACGGCCAATATGATTATGCTGTGCATAAAGTAGAATTGAAAGGAAATCGTCTATTTTAAAAATGTTTAACCTAACCAAACGACCAGTTTAGCCCGGACATAAAGAAAACATCTATTCAAAACTAGGAAAATACTTTATATATATATATATAATTCCCCGACAGCATTCCAATTGGAACAAGGGGTACTTCTCTCAGACAATGAGCTGGGGCCAAATTACCGCATTCGATATCGATCGAAAACTCAGACTTTTAAGCGAATATTGTGAAGTATACCTTAGGGATGTTCAAAGTTATTTCGATGCAAAAAGTTTATTGAAATTTGGTATCCATTTTGATTCATTTTTAAAAATATTTATTGTTCAATTAAAACTCTTTTATTATTGTTCATCTTTTGACAAATAACTTCAAAAAAATATAGTAAACTGTGCATCTTTTAAATAATTTTGATTATCCCTAAAGTATGCTATACAAATGTTTTGAAAATTTCTAAAATTTCGATCGATATCGAATGCCGTAATTTGGGCCCTGCATCCGATTCTATTTTTAGACTCATTGAAAGGGACCTACGTTTTAACGCCGGCTCCGAACGGCAAATGCATTAGTTAGAGAAGTTTTACATAGCCTAATACTCAATAACCAGTGGCTAGCTGAGCTATGAGGTGAACCGTCGCTTTTTTGAAAATTTATTTTTTCAAGTTAGTCTGGCCAGGGATCAAAGTTGGGCCTCTGGTATGCTAGGCGGATGACTAACCTGCTATACCACGACGGTTCACAAAACTTTTTAGATTATCCAATATATAATGATTAGGTTAGGTAAAGCAGGAGAGTCCGCGTCACTTTGGTCCAAGGAAGTGTTCGCTTTGTGTTACCTGCAGGGGAGAAAGAAAAATAAATTCTAGACTACCATAAATATAAGGCTCATAAGAGCCTATTTTACGAATATTGATGTTCGAGATCTCTGATAGATCGTGCAGAAACGGGAAGCCCAGAGGAACACCCCTTATACCAGCAAGGGCTGGGCAGTCACAGAGGAGATGAACCTCGACGTTGTGACAACTTCTACAGTAGCCATTGCTTTGACGATTAAGTCTTCTAGCGAATTCTATGTTGCAGAAAGGTGACCAAAATTGCAGAACTCTTACTGTCATAAGTTGGCCAGTTAGTCTTAAGACTGACCAGGTAGTTTCTGTGGACCAGTTGTCTGCGCGGACCTTAAGAGAAACTGCTTGATGAGCAGTTTGAATGCTGATAGCGGCATACCTATATACTGTTCAATGTTCTCCTGACCGATAGGAGCACCAAATTTTGCTAGATTATCCGCAATGATGTTACCTGGTAGATTGCTATGACTGCATGCCTAGAATAGTTCAATGTTAGAATGTATCGCCATCTCGGCATTCACGGGTAAGAACGGATGTCGTATAGACCGATGATAAAGAGTGGATGGCAGCAAAACTATATATAGCTGAAATCTCAGTCTGAAGAATACTGTAGTGTTTTGGGAGCTTGAAATTGACTCCAAACACACCAATTTTCGATTTAAATCTATTCGTGTATATCTGTAGACATTTTTAGAGTCTCAGAGATATCCACAGAGAAGGGTTATTGCTATATTAAATGATTACTTTCTTATATTTTTTTCGATTTCACTTCACCTAAATTGCGTTTAATATTAAAAATCGTAATTATGTATCACTATTCTAAGGAGCAAAAGTGGAGATTTAAGAATATATTTAGATTATTACAATATTTGTTAAGTATTTTTCATTAAGCGCTTCATATTTTTTTAATTTAAATCAAACAATGTTTTTGTTTGATTTGTGTGGATTAACAATTGTTTTAATATCAGTCATAGCTTTTTTGAATGAAGCGCATACAAAATATCAAGTTTTCCATGACTGCTGTGTCTTTTGACTTAAATAAATAACTCAAGAAGAAGTTTAAAAAGGTCATACGCACTTTAAGATGATCATGACCTCTAATCGCTTGTGCAGAATACCGAATGTAGTCTAGATCATTCAAATTCAACAAAACAAGTTTTTATTAACCGATCACTTATATTACTCACCGTTGACAGTGATGAACTGGCCTATATGAACTGACGAAACGCCAGCAGTGACTATTTTGATATCATCTCAAATTTTTGTTTATTCACGTACCTATTTTACCAGAAATGGACATAATTGCCAAAAATGATTTTTTTTTAATGTAAATTTGGATCAGTTGCCTGCTGCTTTGAAGACAATTCAGAAAACACAAGTCGTTGTCTATAGTCGTTTATTTTCAGTAAAATTTTTTACTGGTCAAGTTATGATCGAAAGGCTTAATTCTTGTGATAGACGCAAAATAAACTTCTTCAGATTCTCCTGCACACTCTCGCGGACAACGGTTTATTCCAGATCTTGCTTTACGTGTGACTGAATAACGACATTTAATATCATCAACTATCAAAGTTTGGAAGTCTTTGTTTGAAGATCCTTTAGGTTTTCTATAGGGTGAAATCAAAATTTTTCGAACGAAAAATACTCCGATTTTGTCGAAAAATCTTCGATTTTGTTGAAATATTGTGTTCTTCAAAATTTTTTAATTTCGTTTTTTCAAGATTTTATGGTGGTCCAAAGTTTTATATACCAAATTTCATACAATTCGTAGATCGTTTGGTTCAGTACGTGTTCGAAAATTTTTGATTTGACTCTATAAGTTAAATTTTAGACAATAAGGTAACATTAAATTAATTTTAAGTTATTATTCAGCCTTATTATGAGAGTTGAAGTCGTAACTACGACTACGACAATTTCGTACTAGATTAAAGAATTTGTATTAATGTTATCTTTAATATAGTACGAAGCTGTCGTGGTCGAAGGTACGACTTCGACACTCATAATAAGGGTGAATCAGCCTTATTTTTTTATTAAACTTTAAAATTTTTTTATTTAATAAATATATTTTCATTTATATTTAAAATTAAAACAAAAAACTCACATACAAAAGGTCCTAAATGCGATCATGCCGCTGCAAAACAGTTTGTATTGAAAAAATATTTAGCAGCAAATCCTGATCCAGAACGTCAATGTTATTCTCATTTTACTACAGCCACAGGTTGTATACTATTTTTATAAAAAAATTTGAATAATTTCAAATGCTGAAGCTAAAGTTTTTTTTTTTTTTTTTGTTTAATTTAGTTTTCTTTGGGTAATTTATTGAATCAATACATATATTCATTCCTTAATTAAGATGTAATTTGCTAGATTAATAATAATAATAATGTATGTACATAATTAGTAGTTTTAAATCATATTTTAACTATTGCTAGATTCATAAATACGCTTTAAATGTTTCCATCCCTATTTTCTATTTTTGTAAATTGTCCAGGACCACAAAGAGATGCCATTGCCGCCCGTGAGTTTATATTGCGTATGTTTGTCGATTTAAATCCAGATTCTGAGAAAATTATTTATTCTCATTTTACATGTGCTACAGGTAAGTTTATGATGCCATAAAAGTAGTTAAGCAATTTCTTGTAAAAACAATATTAAATTATGGAGCTCTTAATGTTATGTTTCGAAGAATAATAAATATAAATCGGAAACAGAGTAAATGTACATGCATACGTACGTATATAGTGAATGCAAGTGTCTTTATTTCTCTTAAAACAAACAAAAAGAAATAAGGAATAATTAAGTAAAAAGCTGAGAAAATAAAATTTTAAAGCAGTATTTTTACAGTTGTTAAAACATCAAAACCATAGCTTTTAAGTAATGATAAGTAATCGTAATGATTACTAATTTGATTACTTTTTTTGAAAGGTGAAGTACTGATTACATTACGATTATATTCAGGTTTGCACAATTAGTAATTGATTACGATTACTAATAATGGAAAAGAATTCTGGATTACTCGACGATTACAGAAAATAATCAAAAGTAATCACAGAATATTTTGATTACTTTTGATGCTTTTTCAATTTTACAAAAATATTCAAAAATAATCAAAACTAATGTTTGAAAGTAGTCGGATTATTTTTTGATTACTTTTGATTCCTTTTGATTATTTTCTATAATCGTAAAGTAATCCAGATTACTTTTCAATTATTAGTAATCGTAATTAATTAGTAATCAGAAATTATCAGAGAATTATATAATCATTACGATTCTTTTGAAAATGTAATGTAATTGATTACTAATCGTAATCAAAATTTAACAGCTCTGGTCGAAACATTTGTATACTCAATTTTTCGTTTAATGTACAAAATTTTATTTAATTTTATACGTTTTATGTTTTGAGATTAGATAAAACAAATATTTTTTATGACTCGCTTTTCCTTATGTGGAAATGAATTTTGGAAAAAAAAACTTTCCATGATTTTAAAAGCATCAACAGCTTTATAAGGTATCGTTGACCTACCAATTTTATTTTTGTTCGAGAATAAAATAAGGACTATACAGCGGATGTCTTACAGCCTATCCCACGATATCGAACGTTTTCAATCGTTCGCATTCTCAACGAAAAACAGCTAATTTTCGTCCTACTAAAAGTTTTCAGTACGACAAGTCGAACAAAAATGAATGCGAACGATAACGTAAACACTTTAATATAAAATTGCGTCCCACTATGTCATTTATCTGCCAGCTGCACGAAAACATATGTCAGAATCACTCACACATGTTTTAGCTTTCGTCAAAAAAAGCGTAAAAAACTTTATTATTTTAAAAAAAGGAACTTTATTTTATTGAAAAATAATTTTAAGACATAATTTTAACATTTTCCACAAGAATAGGCTTTAGAGATTCGTTCAAATTGTATAAAAAAATATTTTGGAAAAATTTTATTTTCCTTAAATGCAAAATTTACAAATTTCAGCGCTTTTTTTTCTTAAATTGTTGAAAAATTTATCGATTAGGCAACATTGAAATTTGACAATTTTCAAATATCTTACGTTTCAAAACGTAAAGCTAGAAGAACGATAAGTCGAAAGATAGTGGGACGCTTATTCGAACGAAAATGGGTGACTGGGACAGGCTGTTAATTAATATTTGGGCGGTTGGCTTTTGTTATTTCTTTAAAGACTTCTGGCAAATTGATAACTGATTGAGGCAGATTCAGTTATTTTAAAAAAAACAGATAACGAAATAATGAAGCTACCCGAAATTATTATACCCTTCAGGGTGTTATAAGTTTGTGCTGATGTATGTAACGCATATACCAATAAGCTTAGAATCGCTTTCTGAGTCGATTTAGCGATGTCAGTCCGTCCGTCTGGCTGGCTGGCAGGATATCCATGTAAACCATGTAATTAAAGTACAGGTCGCAATTCTAAAAATAATTTGATGAAATTTGGCACAGATCATTTTTTTTGATAGTGGGACCAGTGGGTTATTGAAATTCGTCAAAATCAGACCATTATTTATGGTACCTCCCATAGGTCCCACTTCCCGGAATTGATATATTGGCCACATATATCAATATTTTTCAATGAAATTTAAAACAAATACTGTTTATGTAAACTAGAATCACTGTACAAATTTCGGTCCACATTTGACCATAGCTTCCATACAAACTCTTCTGACAAAACACTAAAACGCTCGTAAATCTGAAGATAATAAGAATTTTAAGTTTATTTTTTGCATAAATAGTTTTTGTAACAACTGTATATTTGCCAAATTTCGGGATAATTGGTCGGCATTTGACCCTAGCTCTCATATAGGTCCAAATGACTGAAACAGCTTAAATATGTATGTTTAGAGAAAATGTTTGTATGATGGCAAAATTTAGCAAATATTTGTCTTTATACAGGAAAAAGAACGCCTTTGTCCCTAGTGGCAAAGGGTATCGTATGGTCGGGCTTGCCCGACTACAGAACTTTCTTACTTGTTTTTAACTACATAAATATAAAGATTATACCAAATAAAATTTGTAAAATTCAAACCGTGCAATATGCTTCTGTTATCCTTGATCCTTGATGTTTTTGAAAAGCTTTAATTATATTTTCGCGTACTTTTTTTTCACAGTCCATTTTGATCGTAATAATAATTGAAAACTTATGAGTTTTAGAATAACAAACAAAAAAATATTTATTATTCAATGAATAAGTTTTGGCTTAAATAGAAAATGCATTTCGGAACGCTCCTTATAATAAGTTTTATCTTAAAATCTAAATCTATAAATATAAAAGATATTTAAAAATTATAATTATAAATCAGTTGTTATTTTCTTTCTTCTAACTGCAACCAAAAATCTTGTGGGGATGTTATTAAACCACTTAAATTAGTACTTAAATCGGGCAGCTTATCTGTGGGTCGCAATACAAAATTAAAATTTTGACACATAGTCGTTGTCATCAAAAACATCATATTTCTGGCAAATGTTTCTCCAGCACATAAACGTTTTCCTAAAATATTTAAAATACAAATTGATTTCAAATATAAATTTTAATAATCTTGGATTTAAAATTTGTAATAACCTGCACCGAACGGTAGGGAGACATCACTTTTTAAATACAATTTACCCTCATCATCTAGAAAACGTTCAGGTCTAAAGTTTTCCGGATCACCCCATACACTTTTGTTATTGTGATAGACATACAAACTGGGCATAACAACAGTATCCTAAATGAATATTAAAATTGAAATTGTGAACAAAAACATTTAATTGTTTTATAAATAACATACTTTTGGCAGCTTAAAGCCCATTAACTCTGTATCACGAAGAACCCTGTGGGGCACATTAGAGGGTACTAAAGTCTCTATTCTTAATATCTCTCTTATACACGCTTCGGTATAATGACAATGCTGACGATCCTCTAATGTTGGCAAACGTCCACTACCAACAACATCATCGATTTCTTGTTGTATTCTTCTTTGAACCTCCGGGTATAAAAGCATATATTGTGACAAAAAGGATAATTGAACGCCCAAGGCCGTAAAGGCAGGAAAAGAAAAATCTATTAAACTCAAAATTAATTGATTACGTCTAAATGTTGTTGTCTCGGTATTTCCCTCCAATTCAGCCTTTTTCATTTCCTTTATATACAAATCCACAAAATTACGTTCACATGATTCGTCATAGGTTTCGATGTGATGATCAACGAAATCACCAAAATATTTATACAAAAATTTATTTGATTCCATTAGTTGATCATAGCAGCTCCATTTGGGAAATATATGTCTTATCCAGGGCATTATACTTATCATTTTACCATAATCATCGCCACAGCGTTGAAATTGCAAACCCAAACGCGCTAACTCCCACAAAGGAAATTGTTCGCTACGCGGCTTTCTTTCATTGTACATTATGTGAAAGACACTATTGGCTGAAAATGGATTGAAGAAATAAGGCAATAGTATCCGCATACCGCCCTCCTTGACATAGGCCTTCTCGTGTTCATATTTTGGACCATTACGTATTAAATTCAACATATCTGTGATTTCTTCCTGTATTACCAGTTCTAAGTCTTGGAAACGGCGACCAAAACCAAAATCTCTTAAATAACGTAGAATAAAACGTCTTTGCTCTTTCCATAAGGGACCATCTTCAAAGAAAATTCCTGGAAAAACATGACAAGGAAAATATTTTTTTTTTAATTACACTGTGCTTGAATTTGGAAACTTTTTTACTAACAAAGACGAGATATATAAGCTATCAAAAATAGTTGGGACACTCTGATTTCAAAAGTGGCATTCATTTTTCTATGTTATCTCAGATAGGGAAGATATTTAATCTTTTGTTTGGGAAACCCTACCCATATTATTATGATTGAAATTGTTTTAAATTTGGAGATAAATTAATAAAATTCTGCACATATGTATTTTTTGCCATAAAAACAATGTATGCGAAAATTGGTTTGTTTGTTTCTATTATCTAGGGTACCTCCCATATAGAAGGTTTTAAGGAAACGATTTTTGACAACCTAAAGGTATGCTACATAATATTCACAAAACTCACTTTAGGTTAATTTTATATATAAAAGGTACACGAAATAATCGACCGAATTAAACCAAATTATATTATAGACATTATTTCTGTTCCAAAAAAAGGCATATGAGCCAAATTTCATTGAATTATCACATATTTTATCAGAATAATATGGTTAGGGTTTCCCAAACAAAAAATGCAAATACCTTCCTTATCTGAGCTAACATAGAAATATAAATACCTCCTATCAGCGTGCCCAAATCATCTTTGGTAGATATATTTCGACACTGAAAAAGGTTTCATACAAGCACAGTGTTATTAATCTACTTTCTTCTCTGTATTAAGATTTTTTCATCAATATTTATAAAAATATAACTCTTACCAGCAGACTGAAAATTTGGTTCTCGCATCAACGATAAAAATAATTTAGGTCTTCCATCAAAATCGGAATTATTTAAAACTTCACGCACACCTTCAGCACTGTGCACCGCAACGATTGGATATGGTCCCATATTAAATCCAACAATATCGGACTTGTACCATTTTGAAAATTTTAAAACACCTTTATGTAAAAACCTAAAATCGGCTAACATCATAAACAAGTAACTTCCGAATAAAGGTATACGAGGTGGTCCTATAATTATAACGAAAACATTATAAATAGTTATTATTAAATTGAACATAAATCAAATCACAATATTCCATAGTAACAATTTTTATAAAATTTTTTCTGGAAATTTGTAACCGCTTCATACAGGATTCATGTTTGTTCGGTCTTAAGTTTTTGTCTTATATTGTAGAAAATAAAGTCAAGTTGAGGGTATACATTCTCAAAACTATTTCTTATATTATGTCTGCTCTAGCATTTGCCAATTCGTCCGAATTTTCGAAATTTCAGTACTACCATCACATTATAGTATAATGTCTAAAGTTCTTTACGACTACGGCGTTTGAAAGAAAATTTTAAACTTTTCATATATTTTATTTTATAATGTATATACTTGGGATACACTTTTTATTTCCAAGTTCATTTGTTTAAAAGTAAAAAAAGTACCAAAAATATTTTTCACACATTATTGATTTTGCTCGGCCTTTCTTCCAAAAAGTTCCAATTACACGTCTTCTTATTTTTTAGCTTATCAAAACGTAATTTAAATTTTGTTTCCATACCTATTACTTTAAAAGTTATAATGTTACCAATTTTCCCCCTTTTATCCCCTAATTTCAAAAAAGCTCCATATGCATATTTGGTACTTCTTTGGTACCAATCAAATTTTGTACGTTTTATTAAAACCAGAGTTAGCAAAATGTTAGTTCGATTGATGATTAAAAACTAACGATTAAAAATTTATTGTGATTAACAACTAAAAATATTTAGTTGTAATCATAAGAAATTTATTTCGATTAATTAGTCGTAATCATTAATCGTTAGTCAAAACTACAAAATAAGGTACACTTTTGGCATCATTTGGAGGTGGAGTTCGCGAATAGGTTAATTCATTGATTAAAGTCATAATAAGTACAGGGAAGAAAGCAAACCAGAAAGCCAACGAATAAATGTAATAGTTTTTAGTTTCTGTTTTTTTAACTTTGAAAAATCAAAAAATTAAAACTAGTTATATATTTTTCAAATATGAAAATTATTCTGCACAATGAAACTTATGACATACGGTTAATTTTAATTTTTTTAATCACGACTAAATTATTATTTATTAATGAAACTAATTTAATCATGAATAATGTAATCATGATTAATTAAGTTAGGAATAATTTAATCAAGAATCATATAATCATGACTAATTTAGTTAGGATTAATTTAATCAAAATTGACAAATCGATTAAAAAATTAATCGATTAATGCCAACTCTGATTAAAACTCAGTTAACATTTTGTTTCTATCCATATTACTTTATAAGATGTTAAGTAATAATGTTATCCCTTTTTATCCATTTTGCCCCCTGAAGTCAAAAAAGTACCGAATACATGTTCAATATTTTTTCACATCTATTGATTGCAGTACAAAGTTCCTTTCTATATATTAATTGCTTCATAAGATAAGAGTGGGTTAAAAAAAGTAGTAAAAAAATTATTTTCACTCTTCTTTTACCCCCTATCTAGTATAGTTTCAAAAAAGTACCAAACACCTGTCCGCTTATTTTAGCAGCTGTTCAAAACGTAATTTAAGTTTTATTTCTATGCCTATTTCTTTGGGAGATAAACCGTTTTTAATATTTTCTCCTTTTTACCTACCCTCTTAGAGGCAAAATTTCCAAAAGTTCTTTTTTACTCGATCTAAACTTCAAAAAGATCCAAATTTCGTCAAAATCGTTAGAGCCGTTTCGAGATAGCCATTCTATATATCTGTGGCTTGTTGCTAAAAGGGCCAGTGTCAATTTTTTGGTATTTTGAGTTAATCATTTCATTAGATTCCCTTTTTTGGCCTCTTTTGGTTGGCTCCAAACAAAATAGGGCAATGGTACTATGAATTTATATGGAAAGTAAAAACTTTAAATCAAATTTTCTCGAAACTATTTTTTTGACATTGGACCTTTTAGCACCAAGCCACATATATACATATATACAACAAGTAAGAGAGTGCTATAGTCGGTCAAGCCTGACCATACGATACCATTCAACACTAAGACCAAAGGCGTTCTTCTTCCTGTATAAAGACAAATATTTGCAAAATTTTGCCATCATACAAACATTATCTTAAAACTTATACATTTAAGCTGTTTCCGTCATTTCGACTTATATGAGAGCAAAGGTCAAATGTGGATAGATTATCTCGACATCGACATTACAGTTGAAAAGTATATATGCAAAAAATAAACATAAAATTCTCATTATCTTCAGATTTACGAGCGTTTTAGTGATTTTTGTCTCATTTAGTGTGTTCTGACAGAAGAGTTTGTATGGGAGCTATGGTCAAATGTGGACCGATTTCAACATTCAAATTTGGTACAGTGATTTATGTTTACATAAACAGTATTCGGTTCAAATTTCATGAAAAAATATTGATATTTGTGGCCAATAAATCAATTCCGGGAAGTGGAACCTATCTGTGCCAAATTTCATCAAACTATCTTTAGAATTGCGACCTGTAGTTTGATTACAAGGTTTACATGGGGATCCAGCCAGCCGTCCAGACGGACGGACGGACTGACATCGCTAAATCGACTCAGAAAGTGATTCTAAGCCTATTGGTATACTAAAAGGGTGGGTCTAAGACAAATATTTCTATGCGTTACATACATCAGCACAAACTTTTAATACCCTTTCCACCTATGGTGATGAAGGGTATAATTGTTGCTCGTTTAAAGATAAGATATTCATATTTCAAAGTGCCTTGATTTTAGCTTGATTACCTATGTATGTATATAGTAATACAGCTCTTGCTTTGCAAGACTTCTATGTATAATTTTTCACAAAAGACACCACGAACTGCCCCAGTTTCTTTGATGTTATGTAGTCTGTTTTGGTATCTACATAGGCACATGTATTTATAAGAAAGGAGTGCCCTATTTCGTCTGATCTTTTGCTTTCGTGAAATATAGATTTTATTCGCTGCAAATCTTGATTATAACTTCATTATCAAAGAATTCAGTAAAATATTTACCAAAAATTTGACTTCTCAACAATTTTTTTTATTTTTTTAAAGCAGTTTCGCACACAGACAGGATCTTATTGCCCCATTTCAAACTACTTGTAACTTTCAGTGTAAAAAATATTGTAACTAGGAACAAATGTTGCCTATAAGCAACACTGTGTTGCTTGAAGCAGTTTCGCATACAGACATGATCTTTTTCCTCCATTTCAAACTACACGTAACTTTCAGTGTAAAAAATATTGCAACATTGTGTTTATAAAATTTCTGACAATAAAAACTATTTAAGTTTTACCAACTTTATATCATTTCCTTAACGGTTATTTGTAACAAAATTAAATTTTTTTAAAAAAATCCTCTCACTTTTTGTTTTTATTTGAAGTTTTTGAAAATAACTTTTTACACATTTTTTTACACACAAATGCCCACAAATGTTAATTTTAGTTGGGAAAAAACAGCTAGTAAAAACAACAAAAACTAAAGGAACTATGACCAAAAATTTTCAATGTTGCTTATAAGCAACAAATGTCATTAAAAGGGTTCATAATTTTTATTTGGACAACATACATATGGCAAAACTATCTTCCCTTTTGAGAAGATCTAAGGTCATATGGACTTAAAATACTTTCAACCTCGAATCACTTCGAACTAAGTCCCGTTTCACACGAATCAGGTTTACTTGATCAGTTTTTCTTTAAATTTCTTTTGAACCTGCATTCACGTTCACACACAAATATTTTCTTCATCAGTTTTCATTTTATTTTTCTTAAAAACTTGATAGTACGGTCAGGTTTGCTCAATTTTAATTCTGTCAGTTTTTTCTCATACAAATTGAAAACTTGATAAGCCAAACCTGACTAATGTAAAAGTAGACTTAACGCCAGAGACGGATTATTTTCCACGACAATGCGAACTCACAAAATCGGCTCAGACAATAGACTTTAAGAGCACTAAAAACGTCGATATTATGAGTCATCCGCTATATAATCCTGATTTGGTACTTAATTTTTTTTATTCCGAAAAAGGGAGGATAATTTTTTTTAAACAATTTCTTTTCTGTTAATACTCACCGGGTGGAAAACCATCTGTCCTATAAGTACAGTATTTATATAGGCCATATAAAAAAATCAATCCACAAGTACCCAATAATACTGGAGTTATCATTTTCAAAAAGAAAAATCTCTTTAAAAATTATGTATATTAAACTTTCAAAACCAAACGGTTTCTCCGATATATTTATACGATTACTTCAATGGACGTTAACTGAATAAAATTTAAATCGTTTGGACTTAACGATTTTGTTGTCGTCTAATTATCACTTGAAATACATTAGAAATCTTTGTTCAATATCATACTAAAGATTACAAATTTCGGCGTTTCATTAAACCAAATAAATTATTGTTGATATAATTAATTGCAAAAAATTGTGTCAAAATATAAGTGAATGCAGTGCCCCCCTTGCCAATAAACACTGCAAATTGATATACAAATGTATCTATGTATGTCAGTGCATATGTATGTATATCAGGGAGAACTATTCTTAATCTTAAGATTAATTTTAATTTGTCCCAGTTTAGAATTGTTTACTTTTTATTAGGGTGCTATTCAAATTTAAGGCCTTGACAACATTTTGTTTTGCTAGGTCATTACCATGACTAAAGTTTGATAATGCTATTAATCGTAACACAGGTCAACAAGATTTTGCGGCACGAGATCAATTCTTGATGGTTTGGTCTGCTAAATCCGAAAATAAATTAGATTTTCCGAGTTGGCTCTAGTTTTCAAGATATATTTCTTTTTTTTTCGAAAAATAGGTTTTTTGCAAATAGTGTTAATACAACTCCAAAACGGCTTATTATATTGAGCTTATAAGAAAAACCGAAACTCGAGAACACTTTTATCTTTAAGTCGTTTTCACATTTTTCTTAATCCGCTAAATCATTTTAGAGATATCGTAGAATTTATAACGAAAAAATTATTTCTTTTTAATTTTTCGTTTTAAAAAAAAATCTTTAAGAAAAACCGAAATTCAAGAACAATTTTATCTTTAAGTCGTTTTCACATTTTTCTTAATCCGCAAAGTCGTTTTAGAGATATCATAGAATTTATACCGAAAAAATGATTTTTTTTTTAGTTTTTCGTTTTAAAAAAATCTTTAAGAAAAACCAAAAATCGAGAACACTTTTATCTTTAAGTCGTTTTCACATTTTTCTTATGTGGGGTTTAAATAACTCAAGCGGCTGACGATTGAGTAAAATTTACATGTGTTTTGTTATTGTAACAAAAACAAAATACATGTAAATTTCACTCAATCGTCAGCCGCTTGAGTTATATAAATCTTACAAAATGTATTTTTTTTTTTAATTTTCGTTTTTAAAAAAATCTTTTAAAAAAATGTAAGAAATAAAAAAAGTTCAATTTTTTTCATTGATGTGTTTTCCGTATTTTCATTAGCATGGCCCAAATGGAACGAAAATTGAAAATTTTCATTTTTGAAATCGAATATCTTTAAAATAATAAGAGATAGGATATGAATGTCGCGACGTTTTTTGTAGATCTTGGGAAATAACAATTATATATCGTTTTAACTGATTTATGAGTTTGAGATGCCCTACTTTGAGTGCCGCCCCAATAAAATATAGACTTTCCAGGTTAAAAACTTTAGCTCCCCAATACTTCTGCTATATGCACATAAAATTATTTTAAAATCCGCCCAACGGCTTAAAAGTGCTACGTTTTGTTATCTGCAATTTGCTTCTATGGCAATTTACTATCAATTCTTATAGAATTTTGTATGTAAAAATGTTAAGTATTTTCATTAAAATAAAAAAAGTGTTCTATGGGCGGATCCGGGTGGTTGCAAAAGTATATATAGCCTTAAAGAAAACACATTCGCCTATCTTTGGATGGTTTCGATTTTTGTTCTTTTTTTTTGTCCTTTAAAAGTTATACACTATTAAATATATGGTAGTCTCAAATTTATTACACCCTAACTACAAATTATACAGGGTGCGCAAATACTATTTATTAAAAACAACAGCCCATCCAACATAACAAAAAAATCGCAGCCCATTATCAATAATAGTTTTCAAGAAATTGTAATTAATATGTGATCAAATATTACAATTTTCTTTATATTTCTAAATTAACTTAAATTCTTTGTCTTTAGCAACATGCCACGCCTACTACTGCAAATAGTTTGACAAAATGTTTCGGCTACCTAAGTTTAGATTTGTTTCCTTTCTGATGGCATACAAATTTTAAGAATCTATATCATGAAAAAAAGGTTTTGGCCAATGAAAATTGATTCTTTGCATAGCTGTGTAATTGATAATTAAAAACTATATTCATATCAGATTTTACTAAACTATTAGCCATGTCATGCAACTCGATTCCCCGTATTTTGATTCTATGGAAATAGTAAAACGGATTTTTTTTGGAAATGAAATCACTTCAAATTTTTAAAGTGGAATATGTTTAAATATTCAATATTTGAAGAATTTCTTCTATTAGTCATTGTTATTTTAAAGGTTTCAAATCACATTATATTTGGAATATCATATTCGGAATCTATAGAACCTAAAACCATTTTGATCCGAATTAAACTACATAATGGTTTTCATATCGGATGTGAATAACTCAATTCCGTTCGGAAGGAATAAATTCTATTAAATTCTAATTCTAAAATAGACATGTCCTTTGAACTTAACAGGTTGTAAATATAGGCCAATTAATTAAGTATAATTAAATAAATAAATGCAAACCTTGTCTCAAAACCTTAGGAAATCCTCTCCAAACCTTATGAAATTTTGAAAACATTTCTTAGGTTTACCGAAATAATAGTGAAATAGCCATTTGCTATCTTATCGCTATTATAAATCTATAGCCAAAATTATTTACTTTATTATAATAAACAAGTCCAAAAATTATAAACAATTTTATATTTTAAAATTGTTTATTATTTTTGGACAAACATATTCAGACTACAATGACTGATAAGAGATAAAAATAATCAAATATTTAAAAATGTTTTGTTATAAGTTAAAATCTGTGTAAATAAATGTCAAAGCTGACAAAAGTTTGATTTAACATCTTCGATTTTTGTCACACGCCCTATTTCACTTTAGCGCCAGAAATATCAAATAATAGTTAGACTGGAAAGTTCGTAGCAAAGACAATACTATAGTACCTGGTTGACCGAGCCTTGCTCGGGGCTTTACGATAAGCATTTTGAGGCAAATTTTAAAGTTTTTATATATTTTATTTTATACAGTTACAGTTTAACTCATTTTAAATAATTTTGAAAATTGGTCATACCAACAGAAACCTCCGTCGACTCATGCGCAACAACTTTGCTAAAGATTATAGTCTGATCAAATGCACAGTTAACGATTTAATTCATTTTGAGTAGTTTTCAGTGGCGCCGCCTGAAGTCGTTCATACCACTAAGAAACCTTCATCTGCTTATGCGTAACAACTTTGCTTATGATCATAACATGATCAAATGCACAGTTTATGATTTAATTCACTTATAGTCTGATCAAATGCACAGTTTACGATTTAATTCATTTTGAGTAATATCAGTGGCGCCACCTGTCGGACTTTGGTCATTCCAATTAATAAACCTTCGTCGGCTCATGTGCAACAACATTGCTAAAGATTATAGCATGATTATATGTACAGCTTACGATTAAATTGACTTTAAGTAATTTTCAGTAGCGCCACCTGTCGGAAATTATTCACACCAATTAAAAAGCATTCGCCGGCTCATGCGCTACAACTTTGCAAAAGAACATAGTATGATCAAATGTACAGTTTACGATTTAATTAATTTTTAGTAATTTTCAGTGGCGCCACCTGTCGGAAATTCGGTTTACCAACTTAAAAACCTCCGCCGGCTTATCCGCAACATCTTTGCTAAAGAGCATAACATGATCAAATTCACAGTTTACTATTCTATAAAGAACATACATACAGACAAACATTCATTTGTTTTAAAGTTATAACATTACTAATTTTTTCCCCTTTTTATCCCCTAATTTGAAAAAGTTCCATATGCATAATTGGTACTTCTTTGGTACCAATTGAATTCGGTACATTTTATTAGAAAGCAGTTAACATAATTTTCCTATTCATATTACTTTTGTAGATGTTAAGTTATCAGTTTATCCCTTTTTTACACATTTTGGCCACAAAATCAAAAAAGTACCAAATACGTGTTCAATATTTCTTTCACATCTATTGATTGCAGTACAAAGTTTCTTTCTATATTCCTTAGTTTAAAATATAAGAGTGGGTTAAAAAGGTACCAAAAAAACTATTTTCACCCTTTTTTACCCCTTATCGGACATAGTTTCAAAAAAGTACCAAACACCTGTCCGCTTATTTTCATAGCTGTTTAAAACGTAATTTAAATTTTGTTTCTATACCTATTACTTAAGGAGATATAGCGTTTTCGATTTTTTCCCCTTTTTACCCGTTTTTACCCTCTTAGAGGCAAAGGTTCCAAAAGTCCCTTCTTCTTCGACCTATACATCAAAGAAGATACCCACTGTCCAAATTTTATCAAAATCGTTAGAGCCGTTTTCGAGATAGTCATTCAATATATATATATATATATATATATATATATATATATATATATATATATATATATATATATATATATATATATATATATATATATATATATATATATATATATATATACACAATTATTGCTCGTTTAAGAATATATAAGATAAATTTATTGCACTCCATACATTTTTTTCTGTCAAATGTGAAATTAAAGTGGATAAAGAACAATGAAAAACACACAAAAACGCACAAACAAACATAGATATCATGAGCACGTGTGTGCGCCTTAGGTTTCTCTACATTAGTTGTTTCCAAATTAGAGTAAAAACGGTGTGGGACTTTTCAAAACTACCGTACGGCAAATCAATGTATGGAACATATTTATATTATATACCCTGTAGTAAAACTAGAACCATGTGTTTATATATGTCAACACTTTGTGTAACATCAGTTCAAATGTCCCCAATTTTAGTTTAATACTGAAATAGTGAACATATAGAGACTACTATTCTAGTATATATCTGGTGACAATGCCAACCAATTGTCTACATATATGTATCTCAATAGGCCCTAATTTGACCCAAATATCTCTATTTGAACCAAAAGAACTACTAAGTCTTTACTAAGTAAATAGTGGTAAAGTCTACTGGTAGATTTCGTAGGAACTTACAATGTTAAATGTCATTAGTAGATAACATTGGAATGGGGCAAAATAGGCAAGTAGTACTGGAGGCATTCTCAATAGCAAAACAGTATTGTTTCTCTGCTGGCATTTACTGCAGGGTTGTCTTTGTTAAATTTGTTCATAGTGGGACGGAGCATTGCAACTTAAATCGGGTCATTATTTTTGGTATATTTCCGGAATTCAGATTTTATACCCAAATTTCCATTTATTTTCATGAAATTTAAAAGAAATAACGCTTATATAAACTGAAATCACTATTAAATTTTGTTAACATCGGTCCATAGCTTCCATAGAAACTCTTCTTTTTAATAAAAGTTGCTTCACTCAAAATGCTATATCTCACAAACTAACTGTACGACAGCGGTGGTATTTTGAAGGATAGGGTTAAAAAAAGGTCATATGGTTTTTATACTTGTTGTGCCATCTTTGTGTCAGCCTTCGAACTTCTGCGCTATTTTAATCATAAATCAAAATTTTATTATTTTTAAAATTTGTTTGAATAAATGAAAATTCTTCGAAATCTTAGTCCATATTGTGGATTCCAAAATAGTTGTGGTCGAGAACTGGCGATTTCAAAACCAGGTATATACAATATTTAATTATTTATTTTTCAAATTTAAACATTTATTATAATTTCATTTGTATTGCTTTTTTTAATTTTTCGTTTTTTTGGTAAAATGCTTTGTAGTATCAGTCTTATCTTTTGGTTGATAACTTGTTTTTCAAAAAATTTCTAATTTTCTATATTTTTACTTTTCTTTTTCTAATTCTTCTTTTAAAATAAAAAAAAAAAACTTAACAATTTTCAAACTGACTCAACAGATACTGAAAACATTAAACTTGTATTTTGCGCCGTAAAAGATACAATTATGCAAAATGCTCTTAAAGAATTCAATTTGGGTTAAGTATACACTTATTGGCTGTTTCCTTACATTCAACTCGACTCTATTTCTTATGCTTTCTACATCCGAGTACATACTTACATATTTTCTAGCCTTATTTGGAATTTTTATTGAACTACACGAAAACTATAAAATTAAATTTAATGCATTACATGAAAAAAAAATATATATATATTTACTTATTTTATGTGAATTTATTATAGTTTATTTTTTATTTTTAATCACAATATAATTTCTTTTAACTTGGAATCTTATAAATAAATTGCTGAAATTATTTTGTGTGTTGTGTTGATTTTTAATTAAGTTTGATTTGAGAAAGTTGATATTTCTTTTTTTTTTTTTTTTTTGAAAAAATTTATTAAAAAAACTGAAATTTTGATAAATTGGAACTAGAAATTTGTGATCGATATAAGATTTACAAGTCTGACATAGTGGAGTCAGATGGAGAACATCTTGTTTATATTGTTTGTGCAGGGATGGAAAACATGCTTTCCTTATTTTGCATCAACAACGGAAACAAATATTTTGGAGATGGTTTGCCAACTGTTGCATATTGGAAAGTTAGTGGCGTTTAGTAGGCATTTTTGAGGGATAGATATGTGACCGATTTTAATCTAGGGCTAAATCACCACAATTCAATATCAATCTAAAACTCAGACTTTTAAGCCAATAACGTACCTAGGGATTTTCAATTTATTTTGCATAAAGTTCAATAAAATTTAATATCTAAACCATGAAATAAATATTAAAGGAAGTGCCACTTACTTTTTATTTTGTAAACATTAACCATTTGACAAGAAAGAATATCTGAAGTTTACACAAAAAATGAGGCTACCTTACTTTTCAAAAAAAATCCCATTTAAGTATCAAAATTGTTTGGTAATTTTTAATATTTCTTAACTTTTTTTCCTATTATCCTTGACTCCCAGTGGAGCATAGGGCCTCAACCAATCTTTTATATCGAAATGTTAAAGATTTTGTGGACATAAGGTCTGTAATACAGGTAGAGACTGGTTATTGAGTATTAAGTTATTTGCCATTAGGAGCCAGCGTCAAACTGTAGGTCTTCTTCAATTAGTCTAAAAATATAATCTAGTACATGTCCTTGACTGAAAGATGTCCCCTCTATTTTTCTTGTAGAATTTGGGAAAACTAAGTAAGTAAAGTTTATGAACTGAGATCCACAAAATTGCTCCTAGTGGGTGTTTTCATGTCAGTCATGTTTTCAAAGTCTATCGAGTCCTTCCCTAAACTTTTAGACACACAAGCTGTAAATATTATCTCAAACGCCACAGCAGTTTGTCCGTAATTTGTTATTCAGTAACACACACGAAATATTTTTTTAATTTAATGGTATAATTGAGATCTTATGTATTTTAGCATCTGCAAAAATGTTATTAGACTATTTATTGAAAATATTAGTTATTTTAATTTTTTTTTTTTTCAAACTACACATTTTAATTTACAAATTTCCATAAAATAATCTACGAGTGTGGCAACGATCTGTGTAATATTGACAAAATATACAAACTTCAAAGATATTCTTTATAGTCAAAAATTTTGAAGTGGCACTTCCTTTAGTATTTATTTCATGATCTAAACATATTCGTTTGTTTGTCAAAGCGTTTAGTTTAAATTATTTTCAAAGACTATATAACTCTATAAAATATTGCACTCCATACATTTTTTTCTGTCAAATGTTAAAATAAAATGGATAAAGAACAAGCAGCATTTGCATTGGCTAGGATATGTTGTGCGAATGAAAATAATTCCCAGTGAACTCGTAGAAAAGGACGTCCGAAACTTTAATGGAAAGACCAAGTAGAAGAAAATCTATCTAAGCTTGGCCTGCGAAATTGGGGAATATGCGCACAAGGTCGAATCCCATGGCATTTTAAAATATGCTCGGCCTTTGACCTAAACAGGTTGCAATATTGGCCATTTCAGTAAGTAAGTAAAGAACTATGAAAAACATATAAACGCACAAATATACACTTCATGAGCACGTGTATGTGCCTAAGCTTTCTCTCATTGGATAATAGTCTCCGTTAGTTGTTTCCGAATTAGAGCAAAAGCGGAATACTCTTTTTTATGGGACTTTTCAAAACGACCATACGACAAATCAATGTATGGAAGTCCTACATCTTTATAGTATAGAAACTTTGTTCTTTAACTATCAGGGAAATTTTTGACAAATAAGTTACAATGTATGACTCTGTTATCCTTGACTTCCAATGTAGTGATTCTGTTATCCATGACTCCTCTGTTATCGTTGACTCCCTATAGAGCAAAGGGCCTCAATGTTTTCAAAGATTAGCACCTACAAAATCCATAAGCCACCTGTCGTAGCAGGGAGATTTCTCGCGTGATTACCCCTTGGAGTTCTGTAATGTTGTTTCTTTTCAGGCTTAAAACATCGTAAATGCTAAGTCGATGGGTGATGAGTCAAAAGACAAAAGCTCATTTGTATAGCGAGCCGCTCGATTCGGTACGGACGGCTGCTTACAGCCGCAACTATCGTGTTGAAAAGACGCTGCAGTTTCGTACTTTAGTAAGTACAATTATTTTAGACCAAATACGCTGAAATGTCTCCAAGATAACTCCCTCACATATGAGGACCGACACGAGTTGTTTGATGCATCTTCAACTCGGTTGCTCAGGTTGCCTGGATGTACAACGAGGAGGTTAGAGTAGGAAATAAATACAGTTCTTACCTTCGACAACTCCACCCCATTATATCCCAAGTGAACGTTACATGTTATATGTATATTATTTAGATTATGCCAAAAGTATGCTACAAAAATGTTTCTGAAATATGTTATAAAACGATCGATATCGAATTTCGGCGATATCGATATATTTACCAGGTGCCGGGTAAATATTTGTATTTGTTGGCGAGATATGATTGAGTTTAAATTCTAACTGCATATATGGAACAATTTCTCTTATGACGAGATGACTTAGTTGTTGTAACTGCAATATTATTAGTAATATAGCAGAAGTAGCAGTCCTTGGTCAGAATCTTACGATTTCTGAGTCGTTCCGGTGCGAAGAACCGACTGGCGTGGCAACGAGATGACTTAGTAATCCGAGTTGCTTCAGGAGTTCGACACAGCTATTTTAGAATGACCTTTAGGTTTTAAAATGGCTCAGCAATTTTAGGATGACTCAGCAATTTTAGGATGACTCAGCAATTTTAGGATGACTCAGCATTTATATCATGACTTAGCAGTTTAAGTATGTGTCTCAGCATTTTACGCACGGCTGAGCAGTTTTAGGATGTGTCAGCAGTTTTGCTATGACTTAACAGTTTTAGGATGGCTCAACAATTTTATGGTGACTTAACAGTTTTAGGGTGACTCAGCTGTTTTATGGTGAATCATCAGTTTTATGATAAGGCAGTTTAAGGATGACTCATGCAATTTTAGGACGAATTAACAGTTTTAGGAAGACTTAGTGGTTATGTATATTTTTACGTAGAATCTCCGTTGTTGTCTATCAATTCATAATTCATTAAAAGATTTTCCACGTTTTCGAGTGCCTTGTGGATTCCACATTATAAGGTTTTTTTTTGGGATGTAACCTAACCATGTCAGTTTTCAACGTCGAATTTGTATTTTTTATGTGACAGTTGGAGTAGTTTACGTATATTTAAGTGTATGCCAACTTTTTTTAGCTGTTGAAAATGTCGTGTTGATATTGCTCTAAAGCTTTTCAGGATCCGTTAGGGCGAAACCCTTATTTATTGTAAATATTAAGAACATTACTTCAGTATAGCTAAGGGATTATTACTCATATTACAACCACAGCAAATTATATTTTTTGTATTATAATTTTATTATTTTTTCTTTCAGTTCTAGGTGAGATCATTGCGTTTACTTTGACAGATGATTTTTTCAGATTTTTGGGAAAAGTTTTTTTTATGTTATTGTGTTGTCTCATATATAATTGTGGATTTTTTCATTTTTTTTATAGAAACACATATATTTTTTCAAATTCTTGCAATGAACTTTTCCCAAGTGCTTGATGACCTTTCCCCACCTTTCTGACAACTTTATGAATTCGCGTTCATAAAATTTGTAGTCCTTTTCTACTACATGAAAAACAGTTACAAGTTCGATTTCCCAGAGTTGTCCTTCTTAAAAGTTTTGCTGTTTAAGGAGTTCGCCAAGACCTGTACAAATGGTGGCCTGATGGTACAAAGTCAGGGCTATATGGTGGATACTTCAAACGTCCCCAGCCAAGCTCTATCAGTTTTTAGCAAGTGGTCTAGCGTTGTCCGGGTAGAATATGGTACCTTTGCGAATGACCAATTTTTGCTGTGATAAATTTAACGTTTTTTTTTAATCTTGCGCAGTTACACGACGATCCACCTCGATCACAATGCTTTGGTTTGATCATAATCAACTTCACTTCGCCGGCCTAAATGTGGCTCATATCTGAGTAAAAAATCCCACGTTGAAAAAACTGGTCATATTTTAAAGGTATCATATTTTTTAAATACTTCATAAGACCAGAAGTGATTGTTGGAGGGAGCAACGTCTAGAGAATAAAGCGTGTGAGGTAGGACTTCCCATTTTAACGTTTCTAAGCATGTCTTGACCACTTTTGCAACATAAGGTCAAGAATTGTCATACTGTTAAATCCCTTTTTCATGTCTCTTAGTTATATTTTGGCTGTTTCAATGATCGTCTTTCAATGATCGCCTGTGATTGTTTCAGTCGGTTTTAACAATTTATTATCTGGCTTAGGCAGCTATTACTGCCAGGAGCCGAATACTTTTTGTCATCGGATCCTGGCAGTGATGGCGATCATTAATGAAACTAGTGAAAATGAGTATTAAAAGCATTCAGTTAATATTTGGATGTTAAATTTTTGATAAAAATATTTTTCCATAGAAAAATGTTCGATAAAAAATGTTTATAAAAATAAAAAAAAATTGTCTATAGAAAATTTTTCGATAAAAATATTTTTTTATAGAGAAATTGCTGATAAAAATATTTTTCTATAGAAAAATTTCGAGAAAAATATTTTTCTATAGAAACATTTTTGATAAAAATATTTTCTATAGAAAAATTTTCGATAAAAACACTTTTTGATAAAAACACTTTTCCATGGAAAAATTGTTTCTATAGAAAAATTTAGGATAAAAATATTTTTCTATTGAAAAATGTTTAATAAAAATATTTTTCTATAGATTTTCTGTAGAAATTTTCGATAAAAATATTTTCAAAAATTTTTCTATCGAAATATTTTCTATAGAAAAATTTTTGAAAAAAAGAAATTCCTATAGAAAAATTTTTGGTAAAAATATTTTTCTATAGAAAAATTTTCGAAAAAAAAAAAAATTCTTTAGAAAATTTTTCTATAACAATATTTTTCTATAAAAAAATTTTTGATAAAAAATTTTCTCTAGAAAAATTTTTGATTAAAAAAATTCTCAGAAAAAATTTTGATAAAAAAAATATTTATACAGAAAACTTTTCTCTTCAAAAATTTAAATAAAAAAATTATAGAAACATTTTTGATAAAAAAACACTTTATATAGAGAACATTTCTGTAGAAAAATTTTTGACAAAAAAATTTTGTATAGAAAAATTTTTGACAAAAGAAATTTTGTATGGAAATATTTTTGACAAAAAAATTTTTTTTAGAAAAATTTTTGCTAAAAAAAAAATTAATAATAAAATTTTCTATAAAAAAAAAAATCTATAGAAAAATTTGTATTAAAAAAATTTTCTATAGAAATATTTTTTGACAAAAAATTTTCTATAGAAATATTTTTTGTCAAAAATTTTTTTATAGAAATATTTTTTGTCAAAAAATTATTTTTTGACAAAAAATTTTCTATTGAAATATTTTTTGACAAAAAATTTTCTATAGAAATATTTTTTGACAAAAAATTTTCTATAGAAATATTTTTTGACAAAAAATTTTCTATAGAAATATTTTTTGACAAAAAATTTTCTATAGAAATATTTTTTGACAAAAAATTTTCTATAGAAATATTTTTTGACAAAAAATTTTCTATAGAAATATTTTTTGACAAAAAATTTTCTATAGAAATATTTTTTGACAAAAAATTTTCAATAGAAATATTTTTTGACAAAAAATTTTCTATAGAAATATTTTTTGACAAAAAATTTTCTATAGAAATATTTTTTGACAAAAAATTTTCTATAGAAATATTTTTTGACAAAAAATTTTCTATAGAAATATTTTTTGACAAAAAATTTTCTATAGAAATATTTTTTGACAAAAAATTTTCTATAGAAATAAAAAAAATTTCTATAGAAATATTTTTTGACAAAAAATTTTCTATAGAAATATTTTTTGACAAAAAATTTTCTATAGAAATATTTTTTGACAAAAAATTTTCTATAGAAATATTTTTTGGAAAAAAATTTTCTATAGAAATATTTTTTGACAAAAAATTTTGTATAGAAAATTTTTTTATTATTTTTTCTATACATATAATGTTTTTTTTTTTAATAAAACGATTTTCTATTGAAATATTTTTTGACAAAAAATTTTCTGTAGAAATATTTTATGACAAAAAATTTTCTATAGAAATATTTTTTGACAAAAAATTTTGTATAGAAATATTTTTTGACAAAAAATTTTGTATAGAAAAATTTTTAATAAAAAAAATTTTCTATAGAAATATTTTTTGACAAAAAATTTTCTATAGAAAACTAATAAATATTAAAAGAAAAAAAATAATAAAATTGTCCTAAGCCTTTCAAAAAAATTCTCAAATTTATTTGCATGAAAAATCCCCAACTATATATGAGATAATCCAATAATTTGAATTTAAAAGTAATTTTTTTTTTCATTTTATCGTCCTTTGAACACATTTTTTTTACATTTTGAAAAAAATTACAAAAAACTTTTTTGGAATAAATAAATTTGTTACCCGTTTAAAACCAGTACAAGTGGTGCTAATATTTTGACAGCAGCTGTATGTAGGAATTGGGGATAATCCAGTCCGAAGGTCAAAATTAACCGAAACGTATTAAACAACAATTTTTTTTTATTACAATAACAACAAATTGTAATAAACAAGAGTAATCTAGTGCAATACATTTAGTATATAATGAAAAATTGAATGATTTTAATTTAATTTTTATTAATAAATTTTTTTCTTTTTCTCTCTTCTTAATCAGATACGGAAAATATAAGATTTGTGTTTGCAGCTGTTAAGGATACGATTCTCCAATCAAATCTTAAGGAATACAATTTGGTCTAAACGGGATTTAGGCAACCGAAGAACTAATTTTGTGATTTTATTAATTATGAATGAATTCCTTCTTTTTTTTCACTAAAAAAAAGAAAATAAGTCAAAAGAAATTTATTAAGAAATAAATGAAAACAAAACAAAAAATATGATAAAACAAAAAAAAATATTTAAAACAAAATTTCTTAAAAACAATACATCAAAACCGAAATAATATTGAATATAATAAAAGAAAAACAAAAAATTATACTAATTTAATAATAAATAAATAAAAGAAAAAAACAACAACAACCATTTTATAACGCTAATTATAACAAATTATATACTTTATATATAAAAAAGAAGAAAACAAAAAATAATTAAATTAAGAGGAAAAAATAAAATATTTCAATAAAAAAAATAATTGGGTCAAAATAAAAGAACTAAAAAAAGGAAACCAACAAAAAAAATCGAAGTGTAAAAATAAAAAATAAAAGGGGTTTTGAATATATAAAAAAAAGTCAAACCCTCGAAATTAATTTTTTTATAAAACCACATTTTTATGAAGATCTTGATGGGTGGTACTACTATGACTTATAATAAAAATAATTATAAAATTATATAAATATTTATATAAAAAAATTTAATTTAACAAAAAAATGGAAACAACAACAAAACACGCATACACATGGAAACACACAAAACAAAAACAACAACAACAACATTTATTATTTGTAAATGTATAACTAATTTAATAAATAATAAAATAAATTTAAATAAATATTTAAAGAAAAAAACTATAAAATTGAAAGAAAACAATTCATAAATAAAACCCTACCACATACATTTAATGTAAAATTTTATATAAAACAAAATTAAAATTAATAAATTGAATTGATTGAAAGAACTCTGACAGCCTTATGTATAATAACTTATTGGCCACAGCTTAAAGACTGCGTACAAAAAGCTAGAATGTCGCAGACTTTTTGAAAAATGTTTATCTCTAAGGAAATTTTAACATCTGTTATCTTTTAAAAAATCAACTCTGAATATCAACAATGTCACTTAAATTCCTTTAATTCAACTCAAATTCACTAAATCATCATTTTCTTTTTCCTTCACAATAATATAAGTACAACCGAGGGTAATGTGGTATACCTTTTCTTATTGTGAATATGATCAATCTACATGCTAAATGTGTTGTGCATCCAGGAAGTCCATTTAAGAAAGAAACTAAACCCACAATTTCAGAAATATTTGAGAAAATATTTCAAAATTTTATAAAAAAAATACTTAATGAAATGTTCAGGTAATGTGGTACAACTCAAATTCCTTAAATTATCCCCGGTCATGACTTTTCTTTTTCCTCCACAATAAAATAAGTTCAGTGTAAATACTTAATTGAGGTGCAACATGATATAGAGAAGGTATACCTTTTTCATTGTTTAGTTTTTGTCAGATTAAAATATGATAGATTCACATGCTAAATGTGTTGTGCATCCACGAATCCATCTCAGAAAAAAAAAATTAAACCCATAATTTCAAAAATATTTGAAAAAATATTTCAAATTCTTATAAAAAATACTTTAAAACATGTACAGGTAATGTGGTACAACTCAAATTCCTCAAATCATCCCTGATTTTAACATTTTCTCTTTCCTCCACAATAAATCACCCACATGCTACATGTGTTGTGCATCCACGAATCCATTTGAGGAAAAAACTTAACCCACAATTGCAGAGATATTTGAGAAAATATTCCAAATTTTTATAAAAAATATTTTACAAAATGTACTGGTGGTACAACTCAAATTTCCTAAATCATCCCTGATAATGACATTTTCTTTTTCCTCCACAATAATAAAATAAGTTCAATTTAAAAACTTTATTGAAATATAACATGATATAGAGGAGGTGCGGGTAATGTGGTATACCTATTTGTTATTTGATTGTCATACTACATGAGTTGAGCATCCTCGAATCAATCCGAGACAAATATTAAACCCAGAATTTTAGATATATTTAAAATCCTTATAAAAAAAATGCGCAGGTAATATGCCACACCGCAGGCATATTACCATATTACATTACCAGCTCCTAATATTTTATTGCAATTTCGATTTTTTATTGTCATTTTGTTAATCTCCTTATTTCATCGTTTAGGTACTTCATAAAGCACCCCATTTTAGATGGATTTAGGGCAACTATGGATTTGCCCTATATCCATCTAGAATGAGTAAAACTGTTACGGCCGCTGATGGCTTTGTTTCATTCTTCAATCTCCAAGGTATACCACAAAAACTGCACTTGAGTTTACTATAGATATTTGTATACATATTAAGTACCCTTTGTTGCTGCGGCATCAACTAAAAAAAATTTGAAGTAAAGACTTTAGAAACCTCCATCGAGTCTTGAGCAACAACTTTGCTAAAGATCATAGCATGATCAAATGCACAATTTACGACTCAATTCATTTTTTATTAAATTTCAGTGGCGCCATCTGGTGAAAATTAGTCGCTCCATACAAAAAAGCTTTGTCGGCTCATGCACAAAAACTTTGCTAAAGGTCATTGCATAGTTTACTATTCAATTAATTTTGAATAATTTTCAGTAGCGCCACCTGTTGAAAACCGCACTTAAAAATCGCCGTCGACTCATGAGCAACAACTTTGACGAAGATCATGCCATGATCAAATGCACAGTTTACGATTTAATTTATTATAAGTAATTTTCAGTGGCGCCACCTGTCGGAAATTGGTCATACCAACTTCGAAACCTTCGTCGGCTCATGCGCAACAACTTGCTTAAGATAGCATGATCAAATGCACATTTTAAGATTTATTTAAATTAAAGCAATTTTCAGTAACGCCACCTGTTGGAACTTGGTCATACCAATTTAGTAATGATCTTCGACTCATACGCAACAACTTTTCTTAAGTTCATAACATGATCAAATGCAAATTTGCTGTATCTATTATCTGGATCATGATACAAGTTAAAGAACCCCAGGCAAGCATAGTTGCCCTATAGCCGTCAATGGGTTAAAACGGCCGCTGTTTTCGGTACCCTTGATAATATTTCGTTTGAAAAAAAATAAGGTTAAATGATCACACAGATTTTGTCATTAAAGTTTTAAAAAAGTTTTCTAAATGTACATTTTCTTTCCAAACAAGAAAAGCGGGCCGAGTGTCTATGCTATCCTATATAAAAAGTTGACCAACATCTTTGGATGTTGGTCCTCAAAAAATCATAACAAAAAACCCGGTTTCTCTAAAAGTGAAAGCAGTTGTCTACTATAGCATATTACTACTATAGCAGTTGTCTACTATAGCATATTTTAGAGGGAGTTGCTAGTGTAGTGACCAGATTACTTTTTCTTCTTCTGCTATCCTTGACTCCCAGTGGAACCTAGGGCCACACAAATTACTGGATCAAGCTATTCGGCCTAATTTTTGTAGGTTAAAGGCGTTTAAGAGTCTTTGTTAAAAGTTATGAGTAAGCCCCTGAAAAGTGGTACATTAAGGTGTGGGTTCATAAGCTTCAAATACAAAGAGCTAATAAACAAAAGGCTAATCGGGAAGCCCATTCGAAAATAGCAGCTGCTCTTTATGGACCTGATGCCTCGAGAAATTTCAAAACCGCTTCAGATGTTAAAAGATCAAATACTTTACAAAATGTTCGAAAATTAAGCAAAATTGTTAAAAAAAATTAAGCAAAATTGTAAAAAAAAACTTAAACCAAATAATTTTTGATTAAAAACACTTGTTCTTTAAAGGATAACAGATATTTTTTAAACTTTTTCAACAAAAGTTAGAGCTTTATAATTCAACTCTTTCCAACTTTGAACCAATTTTTCATTATACATAAGACTGTTTTAATTAAAAAAAAAAGAAGAAAAACAAAACCTTTCATACAAATAAAACAAATTTCAACTAAATTTAAATTAAAGTATAAAAATAAATAACCTTTAATGAAAAAAAAAAAAAACTATGCATAAAAAAGGTATTTAAATTAAAAAAGAACTATCTCCTTTAATTTATAAGTTTAAACTAATTATAAAAATATTTCAAAATAATATAACATCAAATACAAAAAACCCAAATGCCCCGCCCCTTCTCCCCCTACATTAGCAAACATCTCACAAAAAATGCAGCATTACAAATCGCCACCTTTTTTGTGCATATGTTTGCTAAATTAGAAACAATAAATTTTATTTAATATAAATAAAAAAAAAAGAAATGTCTTAATATTATTATTATCTTACTCTATATACCTACCATATAATTACATAATCTAATTAATATTAATTAATAACCAGTAGAGAAATACTTTTAGTTTAATACTTATATATTTTTTCAAAATTTTATTTTAACTTAATTTTTTTCAAATTTTTTTTACTAATTTATCAGCTGAGTTATTCAAATTCGACACAGTGTTCGGTCAGATCATCGGTCTTTTAATTTCATTGTAAATTTCCAAACTTAAATTTCAAGCTTTTCAAAAATTGAGGGTAATAATACAACACCATAAATCGTTGGATTTGACAGATCAATCTCCAAACGCCATTTGAAAGCAGTTTTACATATTTTAAAATTGAAGTTACAACAGTAATAATTTCACTAGGAAATGTTTGTCGCTAATACCAAATACCCATACAGAAATTGTCTAAATATCGCCAACATACATATGTATTTAAGCTTTAAACTAATATTATATCGCCATATACGCACAAGCAATTTCTCATTAAAAATCGGCATAGAAGTTCAAGAGATATCGACAACAAAAAATCTTTAACATGTCAATCTGTAAAAACCATTCAAAAGTAGTTCTATTTTAAAATTTCTCTAGAAAATGTTTGTTTGCAAATATTGGTAGAGAAATTGCCGATATATCGCCAAAATAAGACAAACTTTAAATTAATTATATAACGCTCTTACAAATAAGCAATTTCTCATTAAAAATCGCTATAGCAGTTCAAGAGATATCGGCAACAAAAAATCTTTGGACTTGGCAAAATTGCAGACATATCGCCAACATAAGACAAACTTTAAACTTGTTATATATTGCTTTATATATACAAGAAATTCCTCATTAAAAATCGGTTCAGAAGTTCTAGAGATATCGCAATTTGAAGCAATTTTGAGAGATGTCGACGACAAAAAATCTTTGGATTTGACAGGTCAATCTCCAAACGTCATTAAAAAGTAATATTGAAAATTTAAGTTACAACACTAGCAATATCTCTTAAAAATATTTGTCGCAAATATCGGTACAGAAATTGTCGAGATATCGCCAACATAAGATAAATTTGGAACTAATTATATATTGCCCTATACATACAAGCACTTTTTGATTAAAAATCGATGTAGTAGTTCAAGAGATATCGACAACAACAAAATCGTTGGATTTGGCAGGTCAATCGCCAAACACCGTTGGAAAGTAGTTTTACTTTTAAATCTAAGTTACAACCATAGCCATTTGTCTAGAAAATGTTTGTCGCAAATATCGGTACAGAAATTGTGGAGATATCGCCAGCATAAGAAAAACTTGAAACTTATAATATATATCGCCCTGTACGTGTGAGTAATTTCTCGATAAAATCGGTAAAGAATTTTAAAAGATATCGACAATTTTGGACATTATTATAATTAAAAATCGGCATAGAAATTCAAGAGATAGCGGCAACAAAAAATCGTTGGATTTGGCAGGTCAATCGCCAAACACCGTTTGAAAGCAGTTTTATTTTTAAATCTAAGTTACAAAACTATCGGTAGAGAAATTGCCAAGATATCTCTAACATAAGACAAACTTTAAACTAATTATCTGATTAAAAATTTGTGGGGAAGTTCAAGAGATATCGACAATTTTAAGCAACATTCAAGCTTATATGATATCATCATAAGCATGGAAGTTATTTAAAAAAGAATTTAGTTACTATAAATTGGAGTTATCGCCAAAAATGTGTAATTTTTGCTAGACTAAAGATTATAGCTTTCTACTTTTTTGAGCTTAAAACCAAAAAAAATTTAGAAAAGTAAAGCTTTAAAATTATGAGTTACTCTTATTCCAATCAGCATATTTTTAAATTTTAGACCTTCGGCATAATTTTCTTGAGGGACAAAGTTATATCTCGAAAACTAAAGCCAATTCGAAAATATTGTTATGGGGTTTAAAAAAAATTAAATATCTCGAAAACTAGGGACAGGGACTAGAGTAACAAAATTTTTGTTCATAATTCTTGGAAAAGTAGAGTTTGGGAAAAAAATTTAATATCTCGAAACTAGAAGCACAGTTAAAGGCTTAAATCGTAGAAAGTAGGAAAAAGCTTTTACGAAATAAACTGCTCAATATCTCTCAAACTTTTGAGCGGTTCAAAAAATATTTTTTCAAAAACTTCAAGATAACATTAATCTAGCATTTTAGTTTTTCATCTTAAAAAAATACGACAAGCCATTTTTTAGTTGTTCCAACATAAGTCTTAGAAAAGCTGAGTTTTGTGGAAAGATGAAGTTAAAGTTATCAGGTACGTGATGGAAAACGATCGTTTTCAAATCGATCGATTTCAGACATATTTTTGAGATGGTTTTCGATTATTTTCCCAAAAAATTCAAACCAAATGAAAGATAAAACGTCAGTCAAAAGGATTAAAGCCGAAATTTTAATTTTTTTGGGGAAAATAACCGAAAATTAGTTAAAAAATATGTCTGAAATCAATCGATTTGAAAACGAAAAATGTTCATCACATATCTGTATATCTCGAAAACTAAAGAAAATTCGAAAACTTTGTTTTGAGTTTAAGAAAAAATTAAATATCTCAAAAACTAGGGACTAGAGTAACAAACTTTTTGTTCGTAATTCTTGAAAAAGTAGAGTTTGGGAAAAAATTTAATATCTCGAAAACTAGAGGCTAGAGTAACAATATTTTTTTAAATTTCCGAAAAATTGAGGGCAAATTAAAAAAATTATTGTAGAATTAAGGTTTTTCTTGTTAAGCGAATACGAGAAACCGTTTTTCAGTGTTGAAAAAGCTGAGTTTTCGGGAAAACCATAGGAATATTTTGAAAACTAAAGCCAATTCGAAAGTAGTGAAAAGGCTGACTTGGAAAAAAATTTATATCCCAAAAACTAGAGACTAGAATTCAGCTGATAAAAGTTATCTTAAATTAATTTAACAAATCTTGAGCCGCAAAATTTAGTTATAAAATTACATTATTAAAAAAAAAAATAATTTAAATTTAATTTTTAAAATTTCTCTACTGGTTTATTAAAACCAAAAACCCCAACTTCTCAATCGTATAATAAATATATGTATGTATATTTTGTATTTTGAAAAAGAAAAACAAAATGTTAGTTAAAAAAAATAATTAAAACAAAATATTTAAACAAAAAACTATTGTAAAATGCTTTTAATTTTTTCCTTAATTTATACTAAAAAAAAAGAAAAATATTTAAACATTTTAGTTATACACACACAGATTTTGTTTTTTTGTTTTATATTCTTTTTGTAAATGTTTAAAAATAATTTTCTCTTGATATACAAATATTATAAAAACAAAAAATAATATTAATTATTATTATTAAAATTATCAAAATAATGTCTTATTTGTTTGTTTGTTTATTTCTATTTTAAAACAATTTTTGTTTTCAATTATTGGAAAAAAAGAGAAAATATAAATTTGTGTCATATTTTTAAAGCTTTTTTTTTTTAAATTTATTTAAAAAACAAAATATGAAAGGAAAATGAAAAATAATATAATTAATTTATATGCGCACATTCATACAACAAAAACAAGAAAAATGATAAATAAAGTGGAAAAAATAAAGAAAATAATAAATAAAAACAATTTTTGAATATTTTGTTTTATTATATAATTTTCATATGATTTCTTTTTATACTACTTTTCAAAACATATTTTTAGTTAGTTTGTGAGATATAGCCTTGCCTTTTGACGAAACTGTACCAAGAAAATCCTCCGTTTAAGAATGGTTTGCTAGGTTCAAATGCTGCAAAATAAAAACCGAGGACGTTACGCATGGCTTGTTCACCAAAAACCCTTTAGTGTCTAATATAAAGGGTGTACAAAAAGGAGGTATAATTTTTTTTTATTAAGTAGTTTTAATTTTTATTTTAGATATTTAAAAAAATTTCGATAATAAAATTTTTTATGAGCAGTTTTCGATAATAAAATTTTTTATAGAAAATTGTCGATATTAAAATTTTTTATAGAAAATTTTCGATATTAAAATTTTTTATAGAAAATTTTCGATATTAAAATTTTTTATAGAAAATTTTCGATATTAAAATTTTTTATAGAAAATTTTCGATATTAAAATTTTTTATAGAAAATTTTCGATATTAAAATTTTTTATAGAAAATTTTCGATATTAAAATTTTGTTATAGAAAATTTTCGATATTAAATTTTGTTATAGAAAATTTTCGATATTAACATTTTTTATAGAAAATTTTCGATATTAAAATTTTTTATAGAAAATTTTCGATATTAAAATTTTTTATAGAAAATTTTCGATATTAAAATTTTTTATAGAAAATTTTCGATATTAAAATTTTTTATAGAAAATTTTCGATATTAAATTTTGTTATAGAAAATTTTTGATATTAAATTTTGTTATAGAAAATTTTTGATATTAAATATTGTTATAGAAAATTTCGATATTAAAATATTTTACAGAAAATTTTCGATATTTAAATTTTTTAAAGAAAATTTTCGATATTAAATTTTGTTATAGAAAATTTTCGATATTAAATATTGTTATAGAAAATTGCGATATTAAAATATTTTTTAGAAAATTTTCGATATTTAAATTTTTTAAAGAAAATTTTCGATATTAAAATTTTTTATAGGAAATTTTCGATAATAACATTTTTTATAGAAAATATTCAAAATAAAATTTTTTAGAGAAAACTTTCAAAAATAAAATTTTATAGAAAATTTTTGATAATAAAATTTTATTTTATTGAAAATTTTCGACATAAAATTTTGTTAAAGAAAATTTTCGACATTAAAATATTTTTTAGAAAATTTTCGATAGTAAAATTTTTTATAGAAAATTTTCGATATTAAAATTTTTTGTAGAAAATTTTTGATATTAAAATTTTTTATAGAAAATTTTCGATATTAAAATTTTTTATAGAAAATTTTCGATATTAAAATTTTTTATAGAAAATTTTTGATAATAAAATTTTTTATAGAAAATTTTCGATATTTAAATTTTTTGTAGAAAATTTTCGATTTTTAAATTTTTTGTAGGAAATTTTCGATTTTTAAATTTTTTGTAGAACATTTTGGATTTTTAAATTTTTTGTAGAAAATTTTGGATTTTTAAATTATCGAAAATTTTTTATAGAAAATTTTCGAATATTTAAATTTTTTTATAGAAAATTTTGAATATTTAAATTTTTTTTTTAGAAAATTTTCGATATTAAAATTTTATATAGAAAATTTTTGACATTAAAATTTTTTTTACAAAAAATTTTTGATATTAAAATGTTTTACAGAAAATTTTCGATAATTACTTTTTTTATAAAAAATTTTCGATTTTAAAATTTTTGTATAAAATTTCCGATATTATTTTTTTTTATTTATTTATTGAAAGTTTTCGATATTAAAATTTTTTTTATAGAAAATTTTCGATATTAAATTTTGTTATAGAAAATTTTCGATATTAAAATATTTTATAGAAAATTTTCGATATTATTTTTTTATTGAAAGTTTTCGATACTAAAATTTTTTTATAGAAAATTTTCGGTATAAAATTTTTTTATAGAAAATTTTCGGTATACAATTTTTTTTAGAAAATTTTCGATAGTATAATTTTTATAAAACATTTTCGATAATCAATAGTATTTTTTTATTGAAAATGTTCGATATTAAAAGTTTTTATAGAAAATTTTCAATAATAACATTTTTTATAGAAAATTTTCGATAATAAAATTTTTATAGAAAATTTTCGATAATAACATTTTTTATAGAAAATTTTCCATAATAAAATTTTTTATAGAAAATTTTCGATAAAAAAATTTTTTATAGAAAATTTTCGATAGTAAAATGTGTAATAGACAATTTTTGATAGTAACATTTTTGATAGAAAATTTTCAATAGTAAAATTTTTTATAGAAAATTTTCAATAGTAAAATTTTTTAAAGAAAATTTTCAATATTAAATTTGTTAATTGAAAATGTTCAAAAATAAAATTTTATAGAAAATTTTCGATATTAAAATTTTTTATAGAAAATTTTCGATATTAAAATTTTTTATAGAAAATTTTCGATATTAATATTTTATTGAAAATTTTCGATATTACAAATTTTTTTAGAAAATTTTCGATAATAAAATTTTTTATAAAAAAATTTCGATAGTAAAATGTGTAATAGAAAAATTTTGATAGAATATTTTCAATAGTAAAATTTTTCATAGAAAACTTTCAATAGTAAAATATTTTATAGAAAATTTTCAATAGTAAAATTTTTTAAAGACAATTTTCAATATTAAATTTGTTAATAGAAAATATTCAAAAATAAAATTTTATAGAAAATTTTTAATAATAAAATTTTTTATAGAAATTTTTCTATAATAAATTTTTTTATATAAAATTTTCGATACTAAAATTTTTAATAGAAAATTTTCTATAATAAAATTTTTTATAGAAAATTTTTGATAATAAAATTTTTTATAGAAAATTTTTGATAATAAAATTTTTTATAGAAAAATTTCGATACTAAAATTTTTTATAAAAAAATTTTCGATAATAAATTTTTTTTTTCAATATAAAATTTCAATAAAATTTTTTTATTGTAATTTTCGACATTAAAATTTTTTATAGAAAATTTTGAATAATAAAATTTTTTATATTTTTTTTTATGTTCGATATTACATTTTTTTCTTTTATTTGATCTTTCCATCGATGTTTCTACTGCGAGTTTCGTCGGGATCATTTTCGAACACTTTTCTTGCTGCAGTATTACATTCCTTAGAGACTACTTAGGCCAACAAAGCTTCTGTTAGCAAGTTGATTCTTCGTTTGAATCACGAACGATCGTGATATTTAAGAAAATTACAAAAAGTCGTCGGCTCTTGGTGGTAGTATTACTTGATTATTGCAGGTACTGTGTGTTCGGGCTTAACCGACTATTACACTTTTATACTTGTTTTGGGTTATTTTAATTTTTTATTAATGTCATTTTAAATTCACAAATTTTAGACCCACTGTTGTCGGCTAATGATATTTTTTATACTTCCAAATTATTTTTGCAATTTTAATTTGAAATTTCTATTAATAGCAAAAATAACAGAAATTAAAAAAATTTATTTTTTGAGTATAATTTTTACCTTATAATCTTAAACAAAAATTATTAAGTTAATTTAAAAATAATAAAAAAATTACCAGTGTTGTAAAAAGCTTTAAAACGTAAATAAAAAACAAGTATAATTCAAATAATAAACAAAAAATAATATTTAATGAATAATAAATATTTTTTAATAAATAATTATTAGCTTTTAAAAAGCTTAAAATTAAATTTATATACAATAGAAAAAAGGTTTTGTAAAATCATTTAAAAAATCGGTATCATCAAATTAAAAAAGCTAAAAGAAAATTTTATTCAAAAAATTTAGTATATTTTTTTTTTTGAAATAATAATAAAAATAATGCTAATTATTTTTTCGACAAAGGATAACCAAGAAATTCGTTACAAAATCAGGTTAAACCGAAAATGGCAAGATTTTATAATTTTATAGAACCGAAAACTAATTGAAAAAAACAAATCCTAAAACATCAAGACATAATTTTTTATTTTATTTTTTAGTTTATTTCCGTCCATAAACATTTTTAGAAAAAAATATTTATTTTTTTAAACAAAAAAAAAAATTTGAATTTGTGCACATTTAGTTGAAAAAAAAAAAATAAAAGAAAAACTATCTATCAGCTACATAAAAATACAAATAATTATACAGAATGTATTAATTACAAGGGACCATTTTTACAAGTTCCTTCTCAAACAAATAATAAAATATTTTTAAATTTTATTGTTTTCAAGGTTTTTTTTTAATTAAAATCAACTCGCCTCAATATTTTTTTTTTTTTTTTAACAAATGTGCATAATTCAAATTATTTAATTTATGTGCTATTTAGTTAATTTTTTCTTTTATAAAAGGGCTCAAGTTAAATATGAAACTATTGTCATAATTTAAATACATTATATTTCTGTAATACGATTCATAGAAAGTCCAAACTTTGTAATTTTTAATTTGTTCTAAAAAAAATATTAATTTATATTTTGAATTAATTAGAAAAATTGTGATTAAATGTAGTGCACTACACTAAGTAGTAGCTAAATGTTGTGCACTATACTAAGAATTCAGTTTTGAAAACAAATATTTCCCCAAACCAACTTTAAAAATTCTCAACATTTTCGTTTAAAAATTTTTGTTACTAAAATTTTCGATATTAAAATTTTTATAGAAAATTTGCGATAGTAAAATTTTGCATCGAAAATTTTTGATAGTAAAATTTTTTATAGAAAATTTTTGATATTAAATTTTTTACAAAAAATTTTCGATAAAATTTTTTTTATAGAGAATTTTGATATAAAAATTTTTATAGAAAATTTTCGATATTAAAATCTTTTATAGGAAATTTTTGATATTAAAATTTTTTATAGAAAATTGTCGATATTTAATTTTTTATAGAAAATTTTAAGTATTAACATTTTTAAAGAAAATTGTCGATTTGAAATTTTTTTAGACAAAATTATCGATTTGAAAATATACAGAGAAAATTTTCAATATTAACATTTTTAATATAAAATTTTTGATCTTAAATTTTTTATAGAAAAAATCGAAATTAATTGAAAATTTTTGATCTTAAATTTTTTTTAGAAAATCAATATAAAATTTTTTTATAGACAGTTGTTAATATTGAAATTTTTAAATAGTCGATCTTAAAATCTTATATGAACAATTTTCGATATTAAATTTTTTATATAAAATTTTCGATCATAAAATTTTTGATAATACAATTTTTTATAAAAAATTTTTGATTATAAATTTTTTTTAACTCATTTTCGATACTAAAATTTTTTATAGAAAATTTTCGATATAAAAGTTTTTTAAAGAAAATTTTCGATATAAAAATTTTTTATAGAAAATTTTCGATATTCAGAATTTTTATAGAAAATTTTCGATATTAAAAGTTTTTATAGAAAATTTTCTGTATTAAAATTTTTTATAGAAAATTTTCGATAATAAATTTTTTTCTAGAAAATTTTCCGTATTAAAATTTTTATTAGAAAATTTTTGATATTAACATTTTTTATAGAAAATTATTGATATTTAAATTTATTATAGAAAATTTTCGATAGAAACATTTTTTGTAGAAAATTTTTATATTAAAATTTTTTATAGAAAATTTTCGATAGTAAAATTTTGTATCGAAAATTTTTGATAGTAAAATTTTTTATAGAAAATTTTTGATATTAAATTTTTTACAAAAAATTTTCGATATAATTTTTTTTTATAGAGAATTTTGATATAAAAATTTTGATAGAAAATTTTCGATATTAAAATCTTTTAAAGAAAATTTTAGGAACGTTTTAATATTATAATTTTTTATAGAAAATTGTCGATATTTAATTTTTTATAGAAAATTTTAAGTATTAACATTTTTAAAGAAAATTGTTCATTTGAATATTTTTTAGAAAATTTTCAATATAAAATTTTTTTATAGAAAGTTGTTAATATTGAAATTTTTTATAGAAAATAGTCGATCTTAAAATCTTATATGAACAATTTTCGATATTAAATTTTTTTTATATAAAATTTTCGATCATAAAATTTTTGATAATACAATTTTTTATAAATAATTTTTGATTATAAATTTTTTTTAACTCATTTTCGATACTAAAATTTTTTATAGAAAATTTTTGATATACAAATTTTCAATATTAAAATTTTTTATAGAAAATTTTCGATATTAAAATTTTTCATAGAAAATTTTTGAAATTAAAATTTTTTATACAAAATTATTAATATTAAAATTTTTATTGGAAAATTTTTGATATTAACACTTTTTATAGAAAATTATTGATATTTAAATTTTTTATAGAAAATTTTCAATATTAAAATTTTTATAAAAAAATTTCGATAGTAAAATTTTTAAAGAAAATTTTTGATGCTAAAATTTTTTTATACAAAATTTTCGATACAAAATTTTCGATAAACATTTTTTTATAAAAAATTTTCTATGGAAAATTTTTTTATAAAAAATTTTCTATGGAAAATTTTGATATTAAAATTTTTAATAGAAAATTTTCGATATTAAAATTTTTTATGGAAAATTTTCGATATTAAAATTTTTATAGAAATTTTTTGATATTAAAATTGTTTATTAAAAATTTTTGATATTAAGTTTTTTTACAGAAAATTTTTGATATTAAACTTTTTTATATTATTGATATTTTTTATATATTGATATTAAAAATTTTTATAAAAAATTGTCGATTTTAAAATTTTTCATAAAAAATTTTCGATATTAAAATTTTTCATAGAAAATTTTCGATATTAAAATTTTCATAGAAAATTTTCGATATTAAAATTTTCATAGAAAATTTTCGATATTAAAATTTTTATAGAAAATTTTCGATGTTAAAATTTTTTATAGAAAATTTTCGATGTTAAAATTTTTTATAGAAAATTTTCGATGTTAAAATTTTTTATAGAAAATTTTCGATGTTAAAATTTTTTATAGAAAATTTTCGATATTAAAATTTTTTATAGAAAATTTTTGATGTTAAAATTTTTTATAGAAAATTTTCGATGTTAAAATTTTTTATAGAAACTTTTCGATGTTAAAATTTTTTATAGAAAATTTTCGATGTTGAAATTTTTTATATAAAATTTTCAAAAATAAAATTTTTTATAGAAAATTTTCAAAAATAAAATTTTTTATAGAAAATTTTTGATAATAAAATTTTTAATAGAAAATTTTTGATAATAAAATTTTTTATAGAAAATTTTCGATGTTAAAATTTTTTATAGAAAATTTTCGATATTAAAATTTTTTACAGAAAATTTTCGATATTAAAATTTTTTATAGAAAATTTTCGATATTAAAATTTTCATAGAAAATTTTCGATATTAAAATTTTTCATAGAAAATTTTCGATATTAAAATTTTCATAGAAAATTTTCGATATTAAAATTTTTATAGAAAATTTTCGATGTTAAAATTTTTTATAGAAAATTTTCGATGTTAAAATTTTTTATAGAAAATTTTCGATGTTAAAATTTTTTATAGAAAATTTTCGATATTAAAATTTTTTATAGAAAATTTTTGATGTTAAAATTTTTTATAGAAAATTTTCGATGTTAAAATTTTTTATAGAAACTTTTCGATGTTAAAATTTTTTATAGAAAATTTTCGATGTTAAAATTTTTTATAGAAAATTTTCGATATTAAAATTTTTTATAGAAAATTTTCGATATTAAAATTTTTTATAGAAAATTTTCGATATTAAAATTTTTTATAGAAAATTTTCGATATTAAAATTTTTTATAGAAAATTTTCGATATTAACATTTTTATAGAAAATTTTCCGTATTAAAATTTTTGATAGAAAATTTTCGATAATAAAATTTTTTCTAGAAAATTTTCGATATTTAGATTTTTATAGAAAATTTTCAATATTAACAGCTTTTATAGAAAATTTTCGATATTAAAATTATTTAAATAAAATTTTCGATCACAAAACTTTATATAGAAAATTTTCGGTCTTTAAATTTTTTACAGAAAACTTTAGATAATAAAATTTTCGATATTAACATTTTTTATAGAAAATTTTCGATAATAATTTTTTTTTTAGAAAATCTTCGATATTAAAGTTTTTTTAGAAAATTTTCGATATTAAAATTTTTAAAGAAAATTTTCGATATTACAGTTTTTGATAGAAAATTTTGATATTTAAAATTTTATAGATAATTTTCGATATTCAAATTTTTTATAGAAAATTTTCGACAATAAAATTTTTTATAGAAAATTTTCGATATTTAAATTTTTTTACAGAAAATTAACGATATTAAAATTTTTTATAGAAAATTATTGATATTAAAATTTTATATAGAAAATTTTCGATAGAAAAATTTTTTGTAGAAAATTTTGATATTAAAGTTTTTTATAGAAAATTTTCGATATTAAAATTTGTTATACAAAATTTTCGATATAAAATTTGTCGATATTAAAATTTTCGATAATAAAATTTTTTATAGAAAATTTTCGTTATTAAAACTTTCATAGAAAATTTTTGATATTAAAATTTTTTATTGAAAATTTTCGATAGTAAAATATTTTATAGAAAATTTTCGATATTAAATTTTTTTATAGAAAATTTTTGGTATAAAATTTTTTATAGAACATTTTTGTGACTTGTTTAAACCAAATCAATGATTTCGAACGCCAAAATAGTGAAGCTATAATTGCAACTTTAATTTGCGGGGTATTTGGTAGAGGAGTTAAAAAGTTAGGATGTCTACTTCTAGTTATTGAGAGTTCTTAGAATTTTGGAACTTAAAAATGTTGAAGCTAGTCGTTACCAATTTGTTGGGACGTTCATCGGATTTTGCAGATATCCCTTTGAAGGTAAATATTGGAAAATTTTCGAAAATTTAATATTAATAGGATATTTTCCGAAAATAGATTATTTATTGCATATTTTCCGCAAATTGACTAATAGGAAACATTTTGTTTAAAAGGTTTATCAACAATTTTATGACATCAAACATTTAACTAAAAAGTTTTACTGTAGTGTATTGCACTAAGATCCCAATTTATTACAATTATTTATTATTGTAATAAATAGTTTTTCGATAAAAACAAAAAATTTTGAAAATTTTCTTTTTTAAAAATTTTCCATAGATAAGTTTTTAAAGTGTTTGGGAACTGACTATTTACAGGATTTTTTTTAAATATTGAAATATTTTCGACAACAAAAAAAAAACTTTGAAATTAATTATTTTTAAATTAAAATAAAATTGAGTCCTTTTTTTAGTTTTTATATTATTTACACTTTTTTTATTTTAAATTTTTTCGTAATTGTATATATAACATTTTTGTTTTATTAAAACTTATATCAAAAACTTTAAAATTTTTCTTTAATATTTCTACAAAGTTTTTTTCTTTAATACAAAATTCAATTGAAATGAGCCAAAAATAATCTTCAATTGAATTTTAAAAAATATTAGAGAAAAACTTTCAAAGAAATGTTTATAATTATTTAACCAAAAAAACCCAAAGAAAATTTATTAAAAAAAAATTATATAAAAAATTATATATAAAAGATATTTTTTTATATAAATAACGTCACGTGGAAAAGGTAAAAACTTAAACGATAAATATTAAATCAATCAAAAAACATAAAAAAAATTAATAATTTTTATATTAACCCGTAAATATGTAGACAGTGAAAATATTTAAATGTTTTCTCACATAAATTCAAAATATTTAATTTTGTATCAGTTCAGCTTCTAAATCATCAAACATTCTCTCATAACATACATGTATATCCAAATTATATATGATCCACAGATTTCCAAAAAAATATATATATATAATAATATTACTTAGAAAATCCATATATTATAAATAAATTATTACATTATATATTTTAAATCATTTATACATACATACACCAAAAATGAATCCAAAATTCAAAATCCAAAAAAAAAAGAAGAAAAATCGTAAGAAAACCGAAATCTTTGCGTCATAAAATGCTAATAATTGAATAAAATAATATTAAAAATAAATTAAATAAAATGAAATGATTTAAGCTTAAATAAGTAATTTAAGAAGTTATTATAAAATCTAAACTAATTAAAACTAAAAACCAAAAAAAAGAGGAGTAAAACGTATATTATTATAACATTCAATGATAATGAATGGATTTGTAATAAAATACAAAATAATAATGAATGTTTTATTAAAGGATATTTGACATAAATATTAAATCCTTAACACTTACACTAATTATAAAAATTAAAAAAAAAATAAAAAACAAAAACCAAATAAATATTAATGTACACTTATTTAATAAGAAATATCTGAAAAATAAATACAAAATTCATAAAATAAAAATTGAAATTAGTATTTATTTCTAAATATCAAAAGGAAATAATTTTTTAAAAAGTTTTACATAAGTGTATTGCACTAGAATCCTAATTTATTGCAAATTTTTATTATTGTAATAAATCACGGATTATATCTAATTTGTGAGGCAGAATAAATACGAATTATAGTATCAACAAATATCAAAAGTGGAGGTTATTATCTTAACAGAAACACAAAATTTATACTGAAATTTTTGGAAAAGTCATAAAATTTTCTATGAAATTAATCGAATATTGAGTATAAGAAATTTTTCAAAATAGGCTATTTAAAAGCACTTTTCTAAAAACCACTTTTAAAAGGAAGTTTTTCGTAAAATTACTATATATAGCAAAATTTTAAAAAATAAACTATTGTAGGAAATTTTTCGAAAAATAACTATTTATAAGAAAATTTTCGAAAATTTACTATTTAAAGGAAAGTTTTCATAAATTTACTATTTATAGAAAATTTTTTGAAAATTTACTATTTTTAGAAAATTTTTTGAAAATTGATTAATTATAGGAAATTTTTCGAAAATTCATAATTTATAGGAAATTTTTCGAAAATTAACTATTTATAGGAAATTTTTCGAAAATTTACTATTTATAGGAAACTTTTCAAAAATTTACTATTTATACAAAATTTTTCGAAAATTGACTATAGGAAATTTTTCAAAAATTTACTATTTATAGGAAATTTTTCGAAAATTTACTATTTATAGGAAATTTTTCTAAAATTGACTATTTATAGAAAATTTTTCAAAAATTTACTATTTATAGTAAATTTTTTAAAAATTTATTTAGGGAATTTTTGGAAAATTGACTATTAATAGAAAATTTTGGAAAAATTGACTAGTTATAGGAAATTTTTCGGAAGTTGACAAATTATATGAAATTTTTCGAAAATTTACTATTTATACGAAATTTTTCGAAAATTTATAGGAAATTTTTTTATTTATAGGAAATTTTTCAAAAATTTTCTATTTATAGGAAATTTTACTATTTATAGGAAATTTTTCAAAAATTTTCTATTTATAGGAAATTTTTCAAAATCTTTCTATTTATAGGAAATTTTTCGAAAATTTTTTATTTATAGGAAATTTTTCAAAAATTTACTGTCGAAAATTGACTTTATAGGAAATTTGTCGAAAATTTACTATTTATAGGAAATTTTTCGAAAATTTACTATTTATACGAAATTTTTCGAAAATTTACTATTTATAGGAAATTTTTTTATTTATAGGAAATTTTTCAAAAATTTTCTATTTATAGGAAATTTTAGTATTTATAGGAAATTTTTCAAAAATTTTCTATTTATAGGAAATTTTTCAAAAATTTTCTATTTATAGGAAATTTTTCAAAAATTTTCTATTTATAGGAAATTTTTCAAAAATTTTCTATTTATTGGAAATTTTTCGAAAATTTTTTATTTATAGGAAATTTTTCAAAAATTTACTGTCGAAAATTGACTTTATAGGAAATTTTTTGAAAATTTATTTATAGGAATTTTTTTGAAAATTTACTATTAAGAGAAAATTTTTCGAAAATTGACTATTTATAGAAAATTTTTCAAAAATTGACAATTAATAAGAAATTTTTCGAAAATTGACTATTTATAGGAGATTTATCAAAAATTTACTATTTAAAGGAAATTTTTCGAAAATTGACTATTTATAGGAAATTTTCGAAAAATTGACTATTTATAGGAAATTTTCGAAAAATTGACTATTTAAAAGAAATTTTCGGAAAATTTGCTATTTATAGGAAATTTTTCGAAAATTGACTATTTATAGAAAATTTTTCGAAAATTGACTATTTAGAAAAAAATTTTCGAAAATTGACTATTTATAGGAAAAATTTTTTAAAAATTGACTATTTATAGAAAAATTTTCGAAAATTGACTATTTATAGGAAATTTTCGGAAAATTTACTATTTATAGGAATTTTTTTTTAAAATTTTTCGAAAATTGACTATTTATAGGAGATTTATCAAAAATTTACTATTTATAGGAAAATTTTCGAAAATTGACTATTTATAGGAGATTTATCAAAAATTTACTATTTATAGGAAAATTTTCGAAAATTGACTATTTATAGGAAATTTTTCGAAAATTGACTATTTATAGGAAATTTTTCGAAAATTGACTATTTATAGGAAATTTTTCGAAAATTGACTATTTATAGGAAATTTTCGAAAAATTGACTATTTATAGGAAATTTTCGAAAAATTGAAAGAAATTTTCGGAAAATTTGCTATTTATAGGAAATTTTTCGAAAATTGACTATTTATAGAAAATTTTTCGAAAATTGACTATTTAGAAAAAAATTTTCGAAAATTGACTATTTATAGGAAATTTGTCGAAAATTGACTATTTATAGGAAATTTTCGAAAAATTGACTATTTATAGGAAATTTTCGAAAAATTGACTATTTAAAAGAAATTTTCGGAAAATTTGCTATTTATAGGAAATTTTTCGAAAATTGAAAATTTATAGGAAATTTTCGGAAAATTGACAATTTATAGAAAATTTTCGAAAAATTGACTATTTATAGCAAATTTTTCGAAAATTGACTATTTATAGGAATTTTTTCGAAAATCGACTATTTATAGGAAATTTTTGGAAAATTGACTATTTATAGGAAATTTTTCGAAAATTGACTATTTATAGGAATTTTTTGGAAAATTGACTATTTATAGGAATTTTTCGGAAAATTGACTATTTGTATGAAATTTTCGAAAAATTGACTTTTTAAAGGAAAATTTTTTAAAAGTTGAGAGAAATTTTGCGGAAATTTACTATATAAAAGAAAATTTTCAAAAACTGACTATTTAAAGGAAATTTTCCGAAATAAGATCATAATTACGAATACAAACGACGTAATTTAAAAAGAAATTTTCCAGATTGCATAAATGCATTGCATAGCTTTTACCCCCTATAAAGTACATATTTTGTTTATACTTTCGTTAATGCAAATTTTGTTAATTAAAAATCACCTTGAGTTAATGAAAACACATAAATTGCGGTGTCTAAGAGTTTTGTTTACCCTTCACCAGTGATAAGATATTATAGGTTTGTCTATCAGTGCCATACCGATCGATTGTCTGTTTACACTGGTCAATAGCCAAAATTACATTTAATGTGTTATAGTATCTCCCCTAAGTACAAAAACTACTAACATTTTTTTTAAAAATTGTTTTTTTTTAATTTAAAATTTTGAAAGAGGTTCTAAATTTCGAAATAAAAGGTAAAATGTGGTCTTACTTGTCTATGGTTTCTTTTATATTTAGAATTTAATATGTAAAAATAAATTTCTTAATAAACTTAATTTTTTATTGAATTAATAATTGTTTACAAATTATTAGTATTCAATTGTAAATGGATTTGGATCCGCATTACAAAACTATAAAATTTTGAATGCAATAAAAAATTTATTTGTCATATAAATATCGTAAAAATTTAGTTTAATATTAACGTCGGTTTTAAGCGGGAGCAAAATAATTAGAAAATAACATTTGAAGCGAAAATTGCAAGTGCAAGAAATAATACAATTTTAATAAAGGGTCAGTGATAATAAAAAGGACAATATATGTGATTAATCAAAGGACTATATTTCAATTCAATTTAAAAAAATTAAACAAAGTTCACTATTGAAAGTTGCTGTGAATCGTGAAAATTAATAGGTTTCTAAAATAAATTCTTTCTGTTAAGCCCAAAAAAAAAAAAACAAAGAATCACAAAAAAAGTATTTTCTAGATAAAAAAAGCCTTTCCTATATATAAAAAAGTTAATCTAGGAATCACAAAAAAAAGGATATCAAAAATGACTTTTGAAGTTAAAAAATTTCATTGTGAACATGAAAAAGTTTTAAATTTAAATAAAAAATTGCGAAAAGTGTTGAAGCGTTTTGTAAAGAATTTAATATTTGTAACAAAAAATCATGGATGATAACCGATTTAAATTTTTCAAAAAGGAAATTTTATTTATAGGAAATTTTTCTAAAATTTACTATTCATAGGCAATTTTTCAAAAATTTACTATTTAGAGGAAATTTTTCAAAAATTTACTATTTATAGGATATTTTTCGAAAATTTACTATTTAGAGGAAATTTTTCAAAAATTTACTATTTATAGGAAATTTTTCAAAAATTTACTATTTATAGGAAAATTTTTTAAAATTTACTGTTTAAAGGAAATTTTTTAAAGATTTACTATTTATAGGAAATTTTTCAAAAATTTACTATTTATAGGAAAATTTTTAAAATTTACTGTTTAAAGGAAATTTTTTAAAGATTTACTATTTATAGGAAATTTTCAAAAATTTACTATTTATAGGAAATTTTTCAAAAATTTACTATTTATAGGAAAATTTTTTAAAATTTACTGTTTAAAGGAAATTTTTAAAAATTTACTATTTAAAGGAAATTTTTCAAAAATTTACTATTTATAGGAAAATTTTTTAAAATTTACTGTTTAAAGGAAATTTTTTAAAAATTTACTATTTATAAGAAATTTTTCAAAAATTTACTATATAAAGGAAATTTTTCGAAAATTTACTATTTATAAACAATTTTTTGAAAAATTTTCGAAAATTTACTATATATAGAAAATTTTTCAAAATATACTATTTATAGAAATTTTTCGAAAATTGACTATAGGAAATTTTTCAAAAATTTACTATTTATAGGAAATTTTTCAAAAATTGACTAATTATAGAAAAATTTACTAATTATAGGAAAATTTTTTAAAATTTACTAATAGACGAAATTTTTCAAAAAGTTACTATTTATAGGAGATTTTTCAAAAATTTACTATTTATAGGAAATTTTTCAAAAATTTATTATTTATAGGAAGTTTTTCAAAAATTTACTATTTATAGGAAATTTTTCAAAAATTTACAATTTAAAGGAAATTTTTCAAAAATTTACTATTTATAGGAAATTTTTAAAAAATTTACTATTTGTAGGAAATTTTTCGAAAATTTCCTACAAATAATAAATTTTCGAAAAATTTCTTACAAAAAGTAAATTTTCTAAAAATTTCCTATAATTATAGGAAATTTTGCGAAAATTTACAATTTATAGGAAATTTTTCGAAAATTTACTATATATAGGAAATTTTTCGAAAATTCAATATTTATAGGAAATTTTTCGAAAATTGACTAATTATAGAAAAATTTACTATTTATAAGAAAATTTTTGAAAATTACTATTTATAGGAAATTTTTCAAAAATTTACTATTTATAGGAAATTTTTCGAAAATTTACTATTTATAGGAAATTTTTCGAAAATTTACTATTTATAGGAAATTTTTCGAAAATTTACTATTTATAGGAAATTTTTCGAAAATTTACTATTTATAGGAAATTTTTCGAAAATTTACTATTTATAGGAAATTTTTCGAAAATTTACTATTTATAGGAAATTTTTCGAAAATTTACTATTTATAGCAAATTTTTCGAAATGCATAGGAAATTTTTCGAAAATTTACTATTTATAAAAAATTTTTCGAAAATTTACTATTTATAGGAAATTTTTCGAAAATTTACTATTTATAGGAAATTTTTTAAAAATTTGCTAATTTATAAAATTTTTTAAAAATTCATTAATTAGGAAATTTTTTAAAAATTTACTAATTTAGGAAATATTTCAAAAATTTACTAGTTGTAGGAAAATTTTCGAAAATTTACTATTTATAGGAAATTTTTCGAAAATTTGTAAATTTTATAGAAAATTTTTCCAAAATTTACTATTGATGGGAAATTTTTCTAAAATATTCTATTTATAGGAAATTTTTCGAAAATTTATATTTTATAGGAACTTTTTCGAAAATTTACTATTTATAGGAAATTTTTCGAAAATTGATTATTTATAGGAAATTTTTCGAAAATTGATTATTTATAGGAAATTTTACGAAAATTTGTAAATTTTATAGGAAATTTTTCCAAAATTTACTATTAATGGGAAATTTTTCGAAAATTGACTATTTATAGGAAATTTTTCGAAAATTTATATTTTATAGGAAATTTTTCGAAAATTTACTATTTATGGGAAATTTTTCGAAAATTTACAATTTGTGGGAATATTTTTAAAAATTATGTATTTATAGAAAATTTTTCGAAAATTTACTGTTTATAGAAAATTTTTTCGAAAATTTACTATTTATAGGAAATTTTTTCGTAAATTTATTTTAACCAGAATTTTTCGAAAATCTACAATTTATAGGATTTTTTTTTTCTAAAATTGACTATTTGTAGCAGTTTTTTTTTCGAAAAATTTTCGATAATTTCTTGGGTATGGTTTACTTCTAAATATATTTTGAATTAACAATAACTTTAGTTGCTGCATTTCTAGGCCACTTTTATTGAGTTTTATGCAAAAATCATTAATAAGAACTCCAAAAGATGTTGATTACAGAATTTTTTAAAGACCGGGAACTATTTATAACTGGCGGCACAGGTACGTAATTTAGCTCTAAAGATCTTATTATCAAGTTTTCTTATATTTTGATGTTATTATTAAATTTATTATTATTAAATTTGTTATTAAATTTGTGTACGTCCTTATGTCCGTTCTTAGGCTATTTGGGTAAAAGTTTTATTGAAAAAATATTACGAGATTGTCCGGATGTCTCAAAAATATATATACTAATGAGAGTCAAGAAAAATAAATCACCAGACGAACGAATGAAGGACTTTTCAAATGATTTAGTCTTTGAGCGTTTACATCGCGAACGACCGGGGGCATTTGAAAAAATCATACCCATTGCTGGTGATAGTGTGGAACTGGGAATGGGCATTAGTGCTGAAGATTTAAAACGCATGGAAAATGTAAGCATTATTATGCATGGAGCAGCTAATGTCAGGTACAGTTATACACTTTTTATGTAAATACATAAAATGTATGTAATAAGTTTTTAATAAATTAATTTATTCTCAGATTTGATAACAAATTGCGTAGTTCCATTTTAATGAATACCAGAGGTACTCATGAGTTATTGAAATTAGCAGTCGAACATTTTAAGCATTTATTGGCATTTGTGCATATTTCTACTGCCTATATCAATCCTTTCATTTTTTATATTGAAGAAAAGGTAATTTTCTACAATAATTAGTAGAATTTTAGTTCTTTATTTTTATTTAGAAAATTCGGGCTTATGTTCATAAAGAATTATTTTCCAAATTTCCTAATTATAACAAAATTTCTCAAAACATCAAAATTTATATAAAATATTTATATCAAAAAACGATTATTTTATTTATAGGAAAATTATAAAAAATTGCCTATTTAAAGCAAAATTTTCCAACAATTGATTACTATAGAAAATTTTTTGAAAATTGTTTATTTATAGTAAAATTTTCGAAAATTGACTATTTATAGGAAATTTTTCGAAAATTGACTATTTATAGAAAATTTTTCGAAAATTGACTATTTATAGGAAATTTTTCGAAAATTGACTATTTATAGGAATTTTTTCGAAAATTGACTATTTATAGGAAATTTTTCGAAAATTTACTATTTATAGGAATTTTTCGAAAATTGACTATTTATAGGAAATTTTTCGAAAATTGACTATTTATAGGAAATTTTTCGAAAATTAACTATTTAAAGGAAATTTTTCGAAAATTGACTATTTATAGGAAATTTTTCGAAAATTGACTATTTATAGGAAATTTTTCGAAAATTAACTATTTATAGGAAATTTTTCGAAAATTGACTATTTATATAAAATTTTTCGAAAATTGACTATTTATATAAAATTATTCGAAAATTGACTATTTATAGGAAATTTATCGAAAATTGACTATTTATAGGAAATTTATCGAAAATTGACTATTTATAGGAAATTTTTCGAAAATTGACTATTTATAGGAAATTTTTCGAAAATTGACTATTGATAGGAAATTGTTCGAAAATTGACCATTTATAGGAAATTTTTCGAAAATTTACTATTTATAGGAAATTTTTCAAAAATTTACTATTTATAGGAAATTTTTCGAAATTGACTATTTATAGGAAATTTTTTGAAAATTGACTATTTATAGGAAATTTTTCGAAAATTGACTATTTATAGGAAATTTTTCGAAAATTGACTATTTATAGGAAATTTTTCGAAAATTGACTATTTTTAGGAAATTTTTCGAAAATTGACTATTTATAGGAAATTTTTCGAAAATTAAATATTTTTAGGATATTTTTCGAAAATTGACTATTTATAGGAAATTTTTCGAAAATTGACTATTTATAGGAAATTTTTCGAAAATTGACTATTTATAGGAAATTTTTTGAAAATTGACTATTTACAGGAAATTTTTTGAAAATTGACTATTTATAGGAAATTTTTTGAAAATTGACTATTTATAGGAAATTTTTCCAAAATTTATTAGTTTAATAGGAAATTTTTCAAAAATTGACAATTAACTTTTTATAATAAATTTTTATAAAAATTTACCGTTATTGGACATTTTAAAAAAATTGCAATTTTTATAGGAAATTTTTCAAAAATTGACTATTTTTATTAGAAATTTTTCGAAAATTTACTATTTTTATATAAAATTTTTCAAAAATTATTATTATTAAAAACAGTTGTATGATTCTCCTGTTGACTGGCGTTCAGCTTTAAAAATTGCTGAAACCTATGATGAGGAGACACTTGAAATTTTAAAATTAAAGTAAGTACCCAGTAAAACTTTTCATTACTAAATAATGAGTTAAACAGTTAAACTATTGAACACGAACTACTTACTCATTCGCTGTTTAAGTCATTACATTAACATGGGGATGTCATTGAAGGCAAGTACTTACCAATTGCAGAAAAGTAATGACTTGGGTAGTAAGCAATTCGAAAGCAGCAACAACAACAGCAACAACTTTTTTGTTGTTGTTTTATTAAAAACATATATTTTTAAACGAAATACAAAATTTTTTTTTATGATCCCATGGGGGCTCGAACCCAGACCCTCCGACTGCTAGACAGAGACTCTTCCACTGAGCTACTTCATATGTTGAAAACTTAGCAGCTTATAATTAATATAAACAATTTTTATTTTTAGATCCAAAATCATGTGAAAATAACTTTGTTTTTCCCTGATTTTTTTTGCTTTGTTGTAATTTTTGGAAAAATATTTTTATACGATTTTTTGTAATTATTTTAAAACTTTTTTAAAATTATTTTAAAACTTAAACAATTTAAATCTTCTTTTTTGTATAAGTTTTTACATAAGATTGACTCTTACTTACTTAAATGTTACAACCTGTTAAGGTCAAAGGCCAAGCTTTAAAAAATGTTCCTCTACTTGGTCTTTCTATCGAAGTTTCGGACATCCTTCTCTAACATTAGGTAGTGGGACATTTCAATTCTAATTTTATCCTCTTCATTGTATTTTTTTTCAAGAGAGGGTTACTAGCCCGTAATCCTAACCCATTTTTATCGATCTTATGGGACAACTCTCGGAACATGTTAACTCACAATATTAATGGGTGTTAAACTAGCTCCCCGGGTGATACCATGAGGAGGTGTGTGTCCACAGTAAAGATGAAGGATGACCCAGATAAGTTGGACTTACCAAGTTAAGACCAATTAGAATCGTGCTTGGTATTCAAAATCCCCTACATAATCAAAATTGACTCATGATGGTATTTTTTCATTAACGTGAGTTAGTTTTACAAATTTTTTTTACAGAAGATAATATTTAAGTTCTTAAAATTCAAAAATCATTTAAAAAGACTTTTTTAATAAAAAAAAACTAAAAAAAATTGTTGCCCTTGGTGGGATTTGAACCGGGGCCATTCAGTTTAAATTACCATCTTAATTACAAATAAGTACTTCTGTAATAACTTATTATTTATTCGGATGGTATGTTGTAGTCGTTACAAGGTAACCAGTTATCAGAGTACTTGCCATTACCAAAGTTTTGCTGGGTAATTGCCATTATTAAAACTAATATATATCGGGGGGTTTTTTTTAGAGCTCTCGGATTTTATTAAAAAAAAACACAAAAATATTTATTTGGGTCGAATATCCAGTATCCAGATCCAGTATGTATACTAATGTTATGTGGATCGAACCTACTCCTGCTTCTAATCTGTGTTTTTTCTTATCTGCAATATGTCGCTTACATAAAGTCCTGGAACTGGAAATATTTTGGAGATACGCTATAATAAGTATTTTTTTTTTTAAATGGGGATCGAATTCCCTCTGCTCTGTTCCTGAATATGTTTGACAAAACTACGACTTTATAAGATACCTTCCGAATAACCCAATTAAATTATATATTAGTATTAAAACTACAACTAATTTCCTTTCCATTTATACCTTCAGATACTCTAAATATTATCCCAATGCCTATTGTTTTACAAAGAATCTTACGGAACAAGTTGTAGCTGAATTTGTTGAAAAATTGCCAATAACAATTTTGCGACCATCAATTGGTAAGTTAAAATATTTTATAATATTATAAATTCCTTATATTTATCTAAACAATATGTTAAATACTTTTAAAAATAATATTCCGTAGGACGGACGTATATTCCTTTAATGGAAGTCATCACATACTTTTAGGCTTAGACCTAATATCTCTTATGAAACACCCTGTTGTTGAAATACGCAACAGGTTGAGTCAAATACTTTTTAAGGCCTAAAACTATGTGAAGATTTTTTTTTAATAATAAAAACACCTTGCTGTCGAATTCTGTTCGCCTGGTATTTTACAAAAACAACAACTTTGATTTTTGAATGAAAATCAGGCGAAAAACACGGAAGATGAGTGAGACTGACTGGGTGATGATGAAAGACTTCGATTTCAACGATATTGATTTAATTTTTTGATTTCAAAATGATTTCATGTTTCAGTTTACTAAATTCGTAATTAAATATTCTAGTCGTACATTCAATGTTGGAACCAGAACCGGGTTTTATTGATAATCTAAATGGACCCATGGGTCTTTTAGTTGCCATCGCCTTGGGAATATCACAGGTGACATACTGCAATAAAAATTTGATGATGGGCCTAATACACGTCGACCTCATAACAGAGTTCACAATTGTTGCAACATTTAAACGCGGTATCGATACAATTAAGTAAGGTCTCATTTATTTGAACTTTATCTATATGCATTTTGTTATTAAATTTATTTCATTTCATCTAAGTTCCAAAGAAAATTGCCTGGAAATAAGGAATTTCGCTCCCGGAAAATTAATCAAGTACTCTTTGGAGCAAAGCACTAAAGTTTTCCTGAATCACACAAACAAAGAACCATTTGAAAAGAGTTTATGGGCTCCCAATGTTTGTATGACCACCAACTTTTTTATATTCATTTTGGTAGTAATACTCATAAATATACCAATGGCTCTAGTGTACGATGCGCTATTGGCGTTATCTGGAAAGGAAACAATGTAAGGATTTTTTTTTTGAGTTAAAAACTTTAATTTTTTAACAAATTTTTTTATACTTACCCTCTAATTTATAAATGATTATCAAAAATTATCAAAGCATTTTAGTAGGAAATTTGTATGGAAAATTTGATATATAAGTTTGTCATTATTATTATTTTATAATTTAGGGGGTTCGTTATATTTTGTCAAAGAAAAAAATGTTATACCAATAAATTTCCTTTAAAGAACTGTTTTTATACCCACCATCAAAAAGAATGGGGGATATATTGAGTTTGTCATTCCGTTTGTAATTTCCTTAATATTGGCCCAAAAAAGAAAAGCGATATGTATTCTGAATCCTTTTGAAATCCTAAGACGATTGAGCGATGTCAGTCTGTTTGTCGTCTGTCTGTTGAAATCACGATAACGCCTAAACGAAAGGAGCTAGCTCACTGAAACTGAAGGTAAAAACATTCTTTATTTCTGAGAAAATTTTGGTATTGAAATTGGTCAAAATCGGTTAACATTTGACCATAGCTCTCGTATAACCTCGCCTAGGCTAATCGCTTTTTTGCTAATAAATAAGCCATATCAATAAATAGCATATCAAATTTCATCAAAATCGGTTCACATTTAGCAATAGCTCTCATACAAAAAACTTACGAAAACAGCCTAAATTTCATCTAAAATACACTTAAATGCCAATAAATATTAAAGTATAACATATATAACCACTAAATTTGTCACAAGAAAGTCTTGTATCAATGCCAGCCAGTGTGCTGGCAATTTGCCGCAATCGGTCACTATTTGACTTATGGAAACACAAAAATTCAAAAAGAAAAGCGATTTATGTCCGTCAGATAAAAGCGTGATAGCTCCTTAACTTAAGACTAAATTAAGCACAAGCAAGTCTTATGTCAATAGCAGCCAGTGTGCAAAATTTTGTCACAATCGGTCACCATTTCACCATAGCTCCCATATAAAAGCTTACGAAAACACAAAAATACAAAAAGAAAAGGGGGTTTATGTCCGTCTGTCCGTCGGTTAAAAACGCAATAGCTTCTTAACTCAAGATCTGGAAAGACAAAATTTTACAAAAGTATTTTCGATATGTTGTGCACTAAAAATGGGCGAAATCGGTTCACATTTAGTTAGAGCTCTCATATAACCCCACTACGGGAAACACATAAATGCTGATAAATTGAATACAATTGCAATAGCTATGACGACTAAATTTCGAATAGGGAAGTTTTTTGCAACTATTGGTCAGTATATCAAATTTGATAGGAATCGGTCCAAATTTGACTAAAGCTTTCATATAAAAAACACTCCCGGAAAGCAAAACAAATGTAGCAAAGTCCAGTTATAAGCTATTAAATTAGAAACTATGACAGCTATGGCCACTATAAACTTTATATAAATACCAGCCAGTATGTACAATTTTGTGACAATATTTGGCTATAGTTTTTATATATATAACATCCCCTTTTTATATCTACAATCAAAAAGATTTGGAGCTACATTCAGTATATTAAGATTGCACCTACGAAATTAGAAAGCTATCAATCCATGTCCACACTTTATATACGGTAGATGCATTAGGAACGCCTAACAAAATATATGAGTCTGCAGTGTTACTATCAACATGTTTATCTTAACTAATATTAAGCTATACCCGGTTATGGGACAAAATTTTGTGCAATGTAAATAAAACCTAGGGAAACCGCTTAAGATGCATTTAAATGTTGAACTATAAAGCTATTGCACCGCCGTGGTATAGCAGGTTAGTCATCCGCCTAGCATACCAGAGGTCCCTGTCAGACCCACTTGAAAAAAAATAATTTTCAAAAAGCGGCGGTTCACCTCATAACTCAGCTAGCCACTGGTTATTGAGTATTAGGCTATGAAAAACTTCTCTAACTAATGCATTTGCCGTCCGGAGCCGGCGTTAAAACGTAGGTCCCTTTCAATGAGTCTAAAAATAGAATCGGATGCAGCTCATTGTCTGAGAGAAGTACCCCTTGTTCCAATTGGAATGTTGTCGGGGAATTATTTATATATATATATATATATATATATATATATATATATATATATATATATATATATATATATATATATATATATATATATATAGCTATTGCAAGCAAATTTAGTCCAATTATTTTACCAACAATACCACATTTGGTCCACATTTTGAATTAGCTGAACCCTCGTAGATATATGAGATATGTTTCTAAATTTAACACAACTTGATGGTGGGTATACAAGATTCGGCACATCCGAATGTAACACTCTTACTTGTTTAATCTTAAAATTTTAAAAACGAAATATTTTTTGAAATAATTTTAATAACTAAAGCAATTTTTAATTATATTTTAGGGTTATGAAATTAACTCGAAAATATGTTTACGCCTCAAGAGCAGGTGGAAAATTTGGTATAGATTTCTATGATTTTGATAATAAAGGAATGTGGGAACTTTCTGACTACAATCCGGAAAAGGAAAGGTATGTTTTTATTAAATGCAACATTGTGTACTATTTAAATGTGACATTGTTTTTTTCATATCATATAGACACATATTTGGAAATATGTACAAAGTTACCGACAAAGATTTTTCTGAAATCATGAGAGGTGAGTAGTAAATATGTACATATGTATATCGAATACAAAAAATTATTTACAAGTACCGATATTTATACCCTTCACCACCATAGGTGGAAAGGGTATTATAAATTTGTGCTGATGTATGTAACGCATAGAAATATTTGTCTTAGACCCACCTTTTAGTATACCAATAGGCTTAGAATCACTTTCTGAATCGATTAAGCGATGTCCGTCCGTAAACCTTGTAATCAAATTACAGGTCGCAATTCTAAAGATAATTTGATGAAATTTTTCACAGATTTTTTGACAATGGGACCATGGCTATTGAAATTCGTCAAAATCGGTCCATTATTTATGGAACCTCCCTTAGGTCCCACTTCCCGGAATTGATATTATGGCCACAAATATAAATATTTTTTTCATGAAATTTAAAACAAATACTGCCTATGTAAACTAACATTACTGTAGCAAATTTCGTGAAAAACGGTCTACATTTGACCATAGCTTCCATACAAACTCTTCTTTAACAAGTAAGAGTGTTATATTCGGCTGTGCCGAATCTTATATACCCACCATCAAGTTGTGTTAAATTTAGAAACATATCTCATATATCTACAAGGGTGCAGCTAATTCAAAATCTGCACCAAAACTGGAAAAATCGCTAAGCTATTTGGTATTGTTGGTAAAACCTTTGGACTAAATTAGGTTTCCGTAGCTTTATAGTTCAACATTCAAAAATATTTTAGTGGTTTCCCCAGTATTTACTTTGATCCATATATTTCGTTATGAGTTCCTAATGCATTCATCATATATAAATTCTGGGCTGAACATTGATTGATGCCTATATAATTTCATAGGTGCAATCTTAATATAATGAATGTACCTCCAAATCTTTTTGATTGTAGATATAAAAAGGGGATGTTATATATATAAGAATTATAGTCAAATGTTGACCGATTATAATTTTACACACTGGCTGGTATATATAGAGAGCTTATTCTTGCAAAATTTAGTGACCATAGCTATCATAGTTTCTAATTTAATAGCTTTTAACTGGCCTTTGCTAAAATTTTTGGTTTCCGTGAGTGTTTTTCACATGAAAGCTTAAGTCAAATATGGACTGATTCCTATAAAACTTGATAAACTGATCAAAAATTGCATAAAACTTCCCTATTTTAAATTTAATCGTCATAGCTATTACAATTGTATTCAATTTATCAGCATTAATGTGTTTCCCGGGGCGGGGTTATATGGGAGCTCTAACTAAATTTGAACCGATTTTGTCCATTTTCAACACACATCTTTTCCAAGATATCCAAAATACTTTTGTAAAATTTTGTCCCTCTAGCTCTTTTCGTTAAGGCGCTATCGTGCTTTTATCTGACGGACAGACGGACATAAACAACATTTTCTTTATGTATTTTTGTGTTTCCATAAGTTTTTTATATGGGAGCTATGGTCAAATGGTGACCGATTGTGACGAAATTTTGCACACTGGCTGGCATTGACGTAAGACTTCCTTGTGCTTAATTTAGTCTTACTAGCTCTTGTAGTTAAGGAGCTATCACGATTTTATCTGACGGACAGACGGACATAAATCCCCTTTTCTTTTTGAATTTTTGTGTTTTCGTAAGTTTTTTATATGGTAGCTAGGTCAAATAGTGACCGATTGTGACAAAATTTTGCACACTGGCTGGCATTGATATAAGACTTTCTTGTGCCAAATTTAGTGGTTATATCTGTTATACTTTTAGATTTATTGGCATTTAAGTGTATTTTGGGTGAAATTTAGCCTGTTTTCGTAAGTTTTTTGTATGGGAGCTATGGCTAAATGTGAACCGATTTCGATGAAATTTTATATGCTGCCTAGTGCTTATCTAAAACTTCTAGATACCAAATTTTGTCATCATAACTGTCATAATTTGTCATTTATTAACAAATAAGCGATTAGCCTAGACGAGGTTATACGGGAGCTAT